>OZ038497.1:71396796-71444296 GCA_964036315.1 Acanthosepion esculentum | reverse complement strand
ACAACATATAGAAAAAAAACTATTTAACGTCTGTCTTCATGTTTGATGCAACGCTGAAGCCTATTAGCTTGAATTTTACAAACTTTTTTATGCATTTCTACATTATTCTTTTTTTAAATTATCAGAAATTGCTTACTTTAATTCCGGAATTGTCTTCAGTTTGAGCCTGAAAACAAATCTTTCAGTACACTCCACAAGAAAAAAAGTCAGATGGTATCAGATCTGCTGATTTTGATAGACACTCAATTGCTCCACGTCGTCCTGTCCACCTCAACTCGAAATTAACCATTCACGAATGTGGAAGCCATTGTTAATCTTAAACCATCTTACACTATTGCAATTTATATTTTTCAATAAGAATTAATAAAAAGAAGTCCGTAACTTTTGTCGCACTAGACACACACACACTCTCACACACACACACATACATATATATATATATATATATATATATATATATATATATATATTGAAATACAAAGGAATTACGATAAAATTATGATGTTTGATCATTGGTCAGATTCTGGTGTGTGTGTATATATATATATATATATATATATATATATATATATATATATATATATATATATATATATATATATATATATATAAATATATATAAATATAGACTCCAAAATTCGCTTGACGAGGAAATGGAACTAATGTCTTTAATTTAATAACAAAATTAAATTCAAACGCTTTAGCTTACATTTTTGAAACATGGTTATCACTGTGTAGCGAAAAAAACAGATTTTAAATCAATTAATTTATAATATATATAAATATATATATATATATATATATATAGGTTTTATATATATATATATATATATATATATATATATATATATATATATATATATGTGTGTGTGTGTGTGTGCACATGTGCATGTTCCTCTCTCACACACTATACGCACACGGGTGTGTGTGTGTGTGTGTGTGTGTGTGTGTGTGTGTGTGTGTGTGTGTGTGATCTTTACTCCTTCAACTCCCTGTAATACTTTTACGCTGTCGATGATCTGTGATGATGTCTTCTAGATATTGGCACCGGTCTGAATATTTCCCATTTACTTTTGATGTTTTCCTTCGTTCTCAGCATTTCTTTCCGCTGCACTGGCAAGCCGCACACGAAGATCAATACCTAACCCCCAAGACCTCCCCTTAGTTCTGTCTTCAGAGACATCATAAGCAATGCAACAAGTTACATCAATTTTGGCATCTCGAAGCCTTACATTTCGAAAAGATATTCTTCAAGATTGAGTTGCTGATCTGGAATCTGCGTCTTTTTTTTAATAATATTCTTTGTTTTATTTATTTTACTATCTCCTTCACCTCCCTCCGAACGCACAAGAGAGAACTTGGAGAAGTAAACCGCCACTCACTTGTTAATAACCTCAGTTAAATGCTAATATTCAATGATAAGATAAATCTTCCTTGTTTTTTAGGCTGCTATCATGTGTATGCAAATGTATTATTTTACAAGTAATATTCACTCTTACGATTTCCATAACAGAAGGATGGTACAAAATTAAATTTCCAGATGTCGCTCATCATTATGCCAGCGTCACTTTCAGCGTCTATTAACTGCATATAATCTGTTCTTCTTAGACTTGTGCCATCACCTTACACCAAAACATTCAAGCAATGTAAATTTTGCCTAAGGAGAAAGAAATCAATAATCACCTATTCAGTATAATATAAACTTCTACACAATATAATACTGATCATTCTTACATGATGATATTCAAAGATAAAAAGATGATATTCTGGTGTGCTGCTAAAGAAGATTGCTATGCGACGATAACGGTCGTGGAATAGCAGACGAAGTTCGTAAATTTATGATGCGGTTCTATGACGTCATACCACGTGAGAGACTGAGATATTAACAACAGAACCATATTGATGGTGAATATATATATATATATATATATATATATATATATATATATATATATATATATATATATATATATATATATATATATATTGAATGTGAATGTCTATATATATATATATTGTTTAAGTGTTCGCATAACAACTGTGAATATGGCTCATGTGAGCCGAGAGCTTAGAGCGTCTGGTTCGGTCCGGATCTCCAGTTGGAAATGAATTGGTCGGAGGTACGAGGGAAGGCCGAGATCGCGGATAATCTGTGGTCTCGGAGGAGGCTTTCCCTGAAGGGAAGGGCGGAAGTATGTATTTCACACATATATCCAATTCTCGTATACCGACTCTCTGTACTTCCACTTCCGTTTACCGCACTAATTTTATTAGTAAGGCTCTTGTTCTCTTTCTTGTGGAGAGGCAAGGCGGCTATGGTATCTCGGGAGATCTGTTGCCTTCATACTGCTGAGGGCGGCCTGGGTATGCCAAGCATTGAGATTCGTCAACATATGCTTCGCATTGCTTTCCTAGACCGATTGTATCGCGAACCGGACGAGGTGGGAGCCTTCTGGAAGGAAGACGCCCGGAAAAATTTCCCGTCCCTGAGAAGTGTGCACTCGTGCGAGGGGGAGGTCCGCCGTAGACCCCGAGCCGAAAGCTCCTTCTATCACGAATGTCGTCGCGCTCTGAAATGCCTCTTACGGGCGTCGGGTGGCCTCTCCAACGTCCAGGCGTTGTCTCGTAGGGCATTGTATCAAGTGTTAGTTCGGGGGTCCGTTCAAGATGGTTTGATTAGCGAGCTCGGTCTTACGAAGCAGCAGGCTCGCTCAATATGGCCTTGGGCGCCTGGGTTGAAATACCTCACTAACGATGAGGCATCACTCACCTGGCGAGTGATTCGTAGAGCCCTCTGGGTCGGCAAAGACTTTGTGCAGCGGGCTTGGAGAATTCTCCAAACTGCCGCCGCTGTGTTGGGGAAGTCGAGACCATTGGTCACGCCTTCTTTCAGTGCACGGTGGTAGTGCCGTTGTGCAAGTTTGTTGAAGGCCTCATGGTTCGCGTACTGCGGAGAAAGACCTTTGTCCTGGATGTCGTTTCTGTTTGTAGCAATGTGGTGCCACAGATGTCGAGGGCTGAGCATTATGTGTTCTGTTGCTTACTAGGCGTTATGAGAGTCGTGATTTGGACGACGCGTCAGAAGGAATTCTATGGTGGCGAGAAGTTTGTTTCTTCCGAACTGATCTTGTTCTTTAGGCATCAGCTTAAAGTCAAGATTAGGACGGAAAGGCGGCGGCTCACATCATCAGAATTTGGCAAAAGGTGGATGAGTCTTGCGCGTTTGTGCCGTGTGAAAGGGGCTGACCTTGAGTGGCATTTTGATGCCGGTTAGGCATAGGATATTCTTTACCTGGGTTGAACTTGGGCAACCCATCCATGCTTAGGGTAGAGTAGGTTTTTGGTGTTAATTTTAGTTTCTTTGCATTTATGTAAACTTAGCTAAGGTGTGTTTGCTCATTGCCCCCCTTTTTTTCTCTCCCCTTTTCTTTTCCTTTAATTTAACTCCCCATCCCTCCCCTCTTTAGGTGCTCAGTGATTTCAGTTCTCTGGAGGATGCGGGACGCCTTTCGTTTCGTGTGTGTGAGCTTTTCGTATATTTGAGTCTGAATCAGTGCGTGTTTGTGTGAGTGTTTGGGATGGATAAATGTTTATCTATATTTTTTAAAGTCCGTGTCGATTTCGCCCAGTTAATTGATTTTACTGTCACATTTAGGACTTGTGGGTTTTTTTATTACTAACATGATTTTGTTTAGTTTCATGTAAATATTTGTATTCATATTGTATATAATCATTGGGGATTCTTTTATTGTAAAATTTTTACCCCCGACCCCCACAGACTTTATTGTACATATGGGGTTATTTAGGATTTTCATAGAGACAATGAGGTATTTTGGTGGTTGTAGCAAGAAAGGTAAGTATGAATGTGGTGTCTTGGTGGAAGGAATATTGTTTTGTATGCTTGGGTCAGTGCTTGCGACTAGCTAATTTTAAATTTAAGACAATTGATGACCTCCCTTTCCCAACCCCCATTTTTGGCCTTGTGTCACATTTACTGTTATTTTTCAGTAATAAATATTGTAGCCTGACGATTGCACTAGCATGAAACAGACTGTCGCCTCTAAGTGCTGACTTCTGTGTTCACTTTTATATTTACACACGCTCTATCTCTGATATTGAGCACTTTATCTCATAAATATAGCACACTTTAACACTATATTTCTTTATATATATATATATATATATATATATATATATATATATATATATATATATATATATATATATATGCGTGTTATAACATCACTACATAATTACAATTTTGTTTCAACACTTTCTGTCTGATCAGGTGGTGATGGTCATTGCAAAATAAAATATTTTAAATGTTCAAAAAACAACCAAACCCCCTCAGTAGGGGAAACATTGTTACGTAATCTATGATGACCAATCAGAATAGAAGTATATGGTAATTCAAAACAACTTCACAATCTATTAGTGCATTAAATTTAAGATTAAATTAAATTAGAAAACAATATAACAAAGAAAGTTTTAATTACACAGTTAAATTAAAAATTAATAATTAAATGTTACAAATGTCAAATTATAAACTTAACAGAGCATCATGTCTAATATTATTACAAAATTATTCAGAAATGAAACTAGGAAAAAAATAAATTATTGTTCTTAGCGAAGTGCCGATTTATCAGTAAGTTCGACGCTGATGTAAGAAATATCTACGATCGCTACACATATTTGATACATGGAAGTGTGAATTCAAATAAGTAGATGGATAGGGAAGGAAATATATAAATGACAAGATAAACACATTCATATTCTAATAAACAAACACGTATATATAGCTAAATATATGAGCACGCAAATATAGGTATGGATTTTCACACAGGAAATAAAAGGAGGAAAAAATTTAAAAAGGAAAATAAAAATAAAGAATAAAATAAGAATAAAAATAAAAATAAAAACAAAGTTATAAAAAAACATGCAAAAGAAAATTATGTCAGACAAATAAATAAACAGGTAAAATCATATACAAGCAATCACTTACACATAGCTATATACAAATAATCAGACTCACCAAAATTCAAGTACAGTACACTAATAAAAAACACAAACTAACAGTCAATATATTACATACACAAGCATATACATAGAAAGTGGGGATCAAATAAAGGTAAAATGTGCAAATGCATATGTACGATGCATATATATAAGTAGTTGAAATACGCATATCGGGCTATAGACAAAGCAAAGAAAAAAAGGCATATATATATATATATATACAGAAATAATATACAAACATGCATAGGCATACATATACAAAAAAAAACGAACAAACTCACATGTTCAAACAAAATACGCACCCAAACATAGAAAATAACAGCATATATATATATATCAATATAAAAACACACCCCTACCTACATATACACAAATATATGCATATATACGCACAGATACACCCGCACATATATAAGTACATATATATATATATATATATATATATATATATATATATATATATATATATATGTATAAAAGTGAACATAGAAGTCAACACTTAGAGTTGACAGTCTGTTTCATGCTAGATACAATCGTCAGGTTGCCTGACGATTGCATCTAGCATGAAACAGACTGTCGCCTCTAAGTGTTGACTTCTATGTTCACTTTTATAGTTACACACGCTCTATCTCTGATATTGAGCACTTTATCCCATAAATATAGCACACTTTAAGACTATATTTCTTCATATATATATATATATATATATATATATATATATATATATATATATACAAACGCATACACCGAGATACATACATATACACATATACCAGCCAACACAAAGACACACATGCGCAAATATATGTACCCAGATATATATACATATATATATATAAAGAGATGTTTAAACAACCATACATAAAAACATTCATACATAACATAAAGAATTCAGAGTCCATGTAAAATTAAAGCATAAATGATCACAAGTATTGAATATCAACTTAACAATCTGTCAGATTAAATCGATAGCAAATAGTGTAGGTTACATAATTAATGTCGATGATCTAGTTACAAAAACAAATTATATACATATATATATATATATATATATATATATATATATATATATATATATATATATATATATATATATTTATATATATAAGTGGAGAGAGATACATATATAAATATAAAGAAAGAACTACTAAATAATAATAATAATAATAATACAAAGTTACACTACCATTCTATTATCATTCATAATATCATTACTCATATTCCAAGTTAAAGGGTGAAATATGTTTACAATTCACAGTAAGTTAATTCCTTTGATTTAAGAAATTAATGCTATCTTTAAATCTAATAATTTCTAATTTTACATTGAGACAAATATAACACGGTGTGTATAGAGAATTAGTTTCAACCCCTCCTAATTAATTCCATTTAAATGTCGGAGTTTTGTTTTTCTCTTTTAAACTCCAAAAGTACCTTTATTTGATCCCCGCTTTTTTATCTATATGTTTGTGTATGTAGGGCATATTGCCACGTTATTTCGAATTACCATACACTTGTATTCTGATTGGTCATCATATGTTGCGTAACGGTGTTTCCCTTACTGATGGGGTTCGGTTGGTTTTTGAACTTTTAAAACTCTTTATTTCGTAATCAACATCACCATTTGATCAGACAGCAAAAGTGTTGAAACAAAATTGTAATTTTCTAGTTATGCTCTTAAAATGCATATATTATAATTTTGAATAATATTATTTGCTCTACTCGGTATTGAGGTCTCCTTTCAGAATAGTGTTTTAGGTTAGATAGATAGATATCCCATTTATACAGATTGAAGTTGATTTTTCCTATATTCTCCTTGGTATAACGCAAAGCTTCAATACGTAGATCTGCCCGCTAGGGTACATTATTACCTTGTAAGAGAAATTAACTAAACAGACTCTGGTAAGCATATCAAAATGGTATTTTACGAAATGTATCTTGTTTAGCTGAATGTTTTAAGTGAACTCCATATATTCGCTGATCGCCTTGATCGCCTCAGCTCAAACCTAAAATTGGAACTTGTACATACAATGCGTTGCTAAAGATCCTGGGAAAATTGTCGGTTCACCGTACCGCTCCTGACTCTTCCTATTCTCCCCTGTCTTTAGCCAGATCAAACATTCGAACTCTGTCGAGACTGCAAGGTTAAGACTGGCAGCTAGTGGCCACATATGACATCAGTACACTATGTGCAGTGGCAGCCGGTCTTCACTTTCCAGTCTAGATAGAATCCAAAAGATTCTCAGCGTCCTTGTGGGTAACGAGTTATTTTCCACCGTACAGCCGCTTTGCCACAAAACAACGCAAGTCTCTCTCTCTGCTCCTATCGCTATTTCCATGGAAAGTCTTCAGACAAACCATATTCATTAGTTCTAACCTCTAAGGCTATGAGCCGCCATTGTAGCAAACCGCCTTATTCCCCTTCGTTTTCACAGGTGATATGCAAGTTCCACTCGAAAAGCTTCTTCTCGCCAACCGTTGTTTTGTGGAACCAATTACAAAAAGATGCTTCCTGATCACTACAATCATAACCTTCTCGAATTTAGTATGCCGCTTATTCTTTAACATTCTACTTCAAGTGGCTCACGGGTCTTGTATATCATGGACATCATTATAGAAAAAACGTAACGTAACCAGTTACTAGAAATATTTAAATTTACAAAGATTAGTTTAGCCTGGCACAAAAACGCGTTCCAATTCGGGACTAAGTTCAATGTTGGCGTGATATCACCCTTTTAGCGATTGTGAAGTCGATCTTTATTAGATTTAGAGTCGTCTAGTGAACTAGCTAGTGGATATATCTCAGCATATGCATCTTCCCAGCGGAGTTGTTATACTCCAACCTGTCGCCTGTCGCCCCGTAAACGCTTTCTGCGTTCACATTGCGTCGGAAGATCCACAGAAAGGGACATTAAGTTAGTTAACACTAACGCAAACGTAGCGGAATCAGGCGAAGGGATATAGAAACTTTGCTCCTAACCTCGTCTCTTTGGTCTAGCCTGCTAATATGCAATAGTCTGCGAGGGTATTGTGACTTTTCAAATAAAAAGAAAACCGGCGATGCATTTGATAACGAGAGTAAACGGGCTTTAACGCAATAAGATTACAAATACTATATCCAGTATAAACATTTTTTTAAGCTTTTCACCCCAAGCAAGGCTGGAAGCCACTAACACGCAAGGGGTTACAGAAGGTTTGGAGGAAGAGCAGGTAGGAGTGGTAAAGGAGAGGATGTGGAGAAAGATAGTGGATCGATCAAGGCAAGGGGGTTACAGAAGATTTGGAGCGAGAGCAGATAGGAATGAAAGGGGAAAGGATGTGGAGAAGGGAAGTGGATAGATCAAGGCAACTGGAGATGTCGATTGACGTTACACTTAAATAGTTGGAGATTATATTTGTCAGGGAAACAGGAATAAGGAAGGGAGTTCCACAGGCGAGAGGTGCGAGACATAAAGCTATTGGAGTAGTAGAGACGTCTACATCTAACAGGTTCAACAGTGTAGGGCTGGGAACGGGATGCCAGCCTCGTAGGATGCTTAAACATAAATTATACCAAACTAAAAATTGGAGTCTGGGAAAATAACGTTGAGGAGCGATAGCATTGAATCTCATCAAGACAGAATGTTTTCAGAATTTGCCTGATTGTGGATAGTACGGTGATTAATAACTAACAGTGACTAACGCGCACACTCTTTTGTTCCATTTCTGTCCTCCCTAACCTTCGCCTGTCATTCTTTTTATAGCGGAAGGAGTTTTATTCAAGCTCTTTTTGATAGGTCAGTGGTTACAAAATGCTTTTATAGTGGACAATCAAATATTGCATACGAGATTACCTATTTGAAAATTAAGATAAAATAATGAATACTAATAAATATCAGTCGTGTTAGCACAAGTGACGCTAATCTTTAAATTAAACTTGCCAGTTTGGTATCACTCGCAATCTTTTTAAAAAATCCCTGCTATCAAAATGATTTCAAAACAACTCTTAACTTTGAATCAAGATGAGTTCGGTTTAAACCTAATGGCTGAAATGCTTGTCAACTCCTGAACTTTTCAACTGCTAAATCATTTCTCGTTCGTTCTTGACTGATATTCTTTTTATACTACCGCCACAGGTAATATAAATCATGAAAATTATTATGGTTTAATTTTCATAGTAAATATCTTTTCCTCCTTACCCTGCATTTTGATTGACATTCAGCATTTGACACTAAGCTTCTACACTATCCATAACATCACACATACCCTTCTTTATAAAAGACTGGCTAGATTAAACAGTATATGATTACTCAGTCAGACAGTGAAGAAGTTGAAATATTTCGAATCTTAACTTCTTAAATGCAGTCTTATTTAAAAACAGAAAAGGGTGGATTGAACCATTTTAAAATACAACTCCTATATTTTTGTGGTCGAGTAACATCTACAGCTCGGTACCTTTAAAATCTGCAGTCATTATTGTAGGCTACTAGGGAGGTCTTCGTTTCGCTTTAAAAGCGCGGTTTAAACCGTAATTTAACAACTTGTTAAACGGATTGGTGATTATCTAAGTGTAGCTTAGTTGTGGCACAAGGCCGACAGATTTGGGCACACAGTGAGGATCTAACTCGCTATTCAATCGTAATTGATCTAGCGATGCAAGCTTGTTAACCATTACACCATGTAAAAATTCCCCTTATTAAATGGAATGTATGAAAACGCAACCACTGTTTGAAATCAAGGAAATCTAAATTTCCCCAAATTCAATGTTTATTCTAGGATAAATTAAATATATATTATACATTTCTGAATCTGACAATTATTTTTATACAATCAACTAAAAAGCATAAGCAAAAATGAATACATTATCAAATACTTTATATCATATAAATGTAGAATATATCATTCTGGTCTCCATACTATTAGAAAAGATCAATGCGAATCTAAAACCTAATTGTCAATGACATTTTTAGGGGACTTTCAAGCGCTTGCCCATCTAGATATAGCAATGGACAATTGCTGTATTAAAGATCTATAACTCTGTCTTTTGAGACTAGGTAAGTATTGCCGTTTCTTTGCAGGCTTCACGATAGATATTTACAAAGATTCTATTGAGGTAGAGCAACAACCGAGCAGGCAACAGAAGTCAAATTGACTTGCTTTTCAGAGCTTATTAGCTATCACCCCTTAGCCAATGACTAAGGTCCACTGTAAAGACTTCAAGTTAACATCTTTTCACAGGTATCTCTAAGTAATATGAAATAGATTTCACATTATCTCCGTGGCTAACATGAACCTACTTTCATATTACCACATTTCCTGCGGTCACCCCAAAAAAGGACCAGACTAAGAGGGTCAAATCGTTGGTAGTGTAGGTGTTAAGTATACCCGCCGGTCATGCAGAAGACGAGTATTTGATTCTCTATAAATGATTATAAAACCAATGCAGTTACATAAAATATAGATCGTTAAGTTTCACCTGCCATTATTGAATAGTAGCGGACATCGATTGTCATTATGATTTTTCTAAATTCTTGGTTATAGATTTGTGTATGAAAATGCCTTATTAGTTTTCGTTTAAAAACCCTCGAGAATGCAAAACGTTTATTTTCTCTTATCTTATTTAAAACAGCGTAACGCCATAGAAAATCGACTTGGAAATGTCTTCTCTCAAACGTTGGTCATCATTGTGGCCCTAAAAATATCTATTCGCCGAATGATACTCCGAGCCGTACGGTAGAGTAACAATAATAACAGAGAAAAGTAACAACGAGGTTAAACGAAGTTTTTAAGAGGAAGAATGTTACAATGTCGATTTCAAAGCCAAGTTTCCAATCCTGAGTTTCACTATCGACAGGGCATCAATTTATAGGTTTTATCGACATTTTACCGGTTCTCGTACGATCACCGAAGTTAAGCAACATTGAGCCTGAACAGTACATAGATGGGTAAGCGCTTGGGAATACCATGTACTGTACGCTGGGATTCGTATAACGGTTCGGAATTGGAAGTCAGAGAGTCGAGTTCCAATTCCAGTCGAATTCTTTATATTCACTTACGCGTAAAAATCCTTGGTAAAGTTATGAATCACCTCTTCTAACCCCACCAGCTATGGGTTAATTAATAGGGATTGTATAATCATAATCTCAAAAAAAAAACTTAATATGTAACAATATTTTCTGGTTTTAAATAACCTAAAAATGTTAATAAGCCGTGAAATAAATAAATCAATCAATCTTACAAATGTTTTATTTGATTCATTCCCTTATTCTGTTTAAAGTTGCAAAAACAGTTTAGTCGAAATCATTATATATTCTGTCAATAAAAAGCTGGGGTTGGAAAACGATAAGCTGAAAATCTTAAGTTCATTCAATTCATGTTTCAGTTTAGGCATCGGATAAAATATTGTGGAAAGTTATTGTTCTTAAAACTTTTTTTTTAAATACAATGATCGTCATATTACTTAAATTAGCTTGACTTCGACTAGAGAATTCGTGTCAAAAATGAAAATGGCTTTAATACAATAATCAATTCACATGAAAACGACCTCAAGTCAGAGATTAGCAACCACACAGTTTATGTCACTGATTGAAGGTGAGTACTTTAGTCCTAAATTACTATAACTTCTAATTATATTTAACCATGGACATGTTAGCGTTTTCAAATACTTAATTAATAACTATATATAATCAATAATTAATATTTCCTATTGAGAAAAGTTACCTTGTAAATTCATATTGAACAAATAATATTCATCAACGAGGCATAAAATTACTTCAGGAAAATCAATAGTGACTGAGAGAAACAATAATTTTGATAATATTCGTACCTTTTATTTCTATCATTTTATCATATTTATAAACGTCACTTTCACAAAGTATTTGCTTGTATTACCTAAAATACGAAGAAAGTACTTATGTTAAAATGTATGGCAATTTCATAATCTTTAATGGTGGTTGCGTTAGAGTAAAACAATGATTCTTGCAAAATATATACGACAATACAATTTCATGCATCTTAATTAAACAATAAGTTTCGAAAGCTAACAGAAATACTTTATTCAAGCCTTCAGTATGATATCATTGTACTTGTTAAACCAGAGAAACACTTGCTAACCTGTGGTGTCCAGTATACTATTTAAATCACTACGCTCAATGTCTTTAAAAACATCATCCACTTAACAAAAAATCAAGGACATCCTGAATAAAAAAAAGAACAGTGTCTCCAGTTATACATCACTTTAAAAAAACAAACACTTTTACATCATTTTGTTTCAAAACAAAACAATTTTTTAAACAGTTATACATCACTTTAACGTGTTTGGAGATCTAGATTATTAAATAGTGAAACCAATATTTCCGGCTCTTCATTCAAGTTCCATACTTACCTTTTCAAAACAAATTTCTCTTCTGGTATTGAAAATGTATGAACGTTAATTTTTTTTAATTTTTTTTTTTTTTTTGGTAGCGAATATTTTTTTATGCAGCATAACTGGATTAGTCACAAAAATATGAGAGCAGAAAAATAAACAATTATTTTTAAAACTATATAAAAAAATTCGAAAATGAAATATTCAAAAGAAAAACAAAACAATTAACAGAACAGGTATATGACACTGTATATTTGATGAGATAGTTGCGATTAATCTGACGCCATGTTCAGTGTTCATCTCAATATAGACAGATTTCGAATGCTGACTTAAATGAGCTCGCAAGACCGTATCTATAAGAAAGCTAGCGCAACACATGGCGTATTTTCATATATTCAGCGTTAAAATTAAAATGTTAAAATAACATTATTGCGAGTTGAAATAATTGTTCCTTAGACATCAGGTAAAAGTTGGGATACTTCCTAGGAGTTTCCAAAGATAGGAAGACCTCCCCACTTAAAACACAAACGCAATACATTCTACTTTGGAGACATTCGTGTCTTTGAACTAAACTAATTGAGTAAGTATCTACAGAATAGAGGGGCTCCAGCATAAAAAAGCAAATAAAAATAGGAAGTAAAATTAAGCGAAGGAATTGTGTATAGATTGATGAATGA
The DNA here is from genome assembly GCA_964036315.1 of Acanthosepion esculentum. Classification (NCBI taxonomy): domain Eukaryota; kingdom Metazoa; phylum Mollusca; class Cephalopoda; order Sepiida; family Sepiidae; genus Acanthosepion; species Acanthosepion esculentum. The sequence continues at coordinate 71,431,261 of OZ038497.1, read as the reverse complement.
GGAAAAGGAATATGAGAAACAAACGAGAAAACGACAATGAAAAACTGCGGATTAAGAAGAGGAAGGGTTGACAGAATTAGAGAAAAAAGTTATTCAGAATGTAAATAAAGATGAACGGAAGGAATGAAAAGTTAAACGAAAAACAAAACAAATAGGGAAAAAAGCACGAATGCTTAAATAGAGGGGAGAAATGTAGCATAAGAATGAGTAATAGAAAAATGGCGGAAAATAAGAGTAAAGTAGAAAAGAAAGAATGAATGAATAAAAAGTCCGAAGTACCCAAAAATGCGGCAGCATCAGGAAAAAGAAAGAACGAAGAGATCAAAGGAAGAAAGAAAAGTTTAAATATATCAAGAAAGGAAGGAAAATGGAAATAAAGGTTTAACAAAATTAGAACAAGAAAGAAAAGAAAGATAGCATAATGAAAGGAAAGAAATATGGAATATATGGCAAAAAGAACGAAAATGGAAATAAAGGTTTAAGAAAGAAACAAACAAACATAGAAAGATTAGAAAGATGCAACAAAAGAAAGAAAGAAAGAAAGAAAGAAAGAAAGAAAGAAAGAAAGAAAGAAAGAAAAAACGAATACAAATAAATAGATAAACCAGAGAAATTATTTTGAACATAAAGAAGTAGAATAAGAATAAAAGAAGAAAAATTACACCGGATTGAAAGAACGAAAAACCGAAGATAATAAAACGAGTGGAAAGGGAAATAAAAAAAAAAGAAATAATGAAACTTAATAACAAGAATAAAATGTCAAGAACAAAAGATGATAAAATAATGTACGAAAGAAATTGGGTGATAATGAAACAATGAAAAAGAAAAGGGAAATGGAAACGAACAGAATAAGGAATAAATGAGGAAAAAAAAGAAAATCAGTTGTAAGAAATAAAACCAAAAAGCATTAAAATGGAGGGAAAAGGCAGGAAAAGAGAGGTTAGATGGCTGGCTTCTGGCGCCTCCATTCGCACATAAATAGGGCTTTGGGGATCGATTATTGAGGCCAGCCACTATTTATAAGTCTGGGAACTGTAGCAAATAGAATTTCGAGTCAGAAATAATCACCTCACAGTACAATTACGCGGAACAATCGAGTGAAGAATAATTGTTTGCAACCTATCTTGTCCCTGAATTTCTACAGTTCCCCTATTGAAAAACTTGTTCTGTCGATTGATGGCCCGTTAAGACAACGGTAAGCAACGGTAGGCAATAGCCTCTACGTCATCCTCGTCTTTCTGGGCGCGAGAAAAGAGTAAACTTTTCACATTGGCTTCAAAATTCGTCCACAAAATGCCAGACAGTTTTTTCTTTACGATTAATTCCATTCTCCATCTATATTTATTTCTGATTTACTTTATTTAAATTATTATCTCTTTCCAATTTAGCATTTCTATTTCTATCTCTCTATCTCTCTCTCTCTCTCTCTCTCTCTCTTTATATATATATATATATATATATATATATATATATATATATATATATGTGTGTGTAATTTGGCAGCAACTTTTCTTTCAAACATGTAGTGTTGAATGTTAAAGACAACAGAGTCTTACATATTTTCTTTTGAATTTTCTCATATTCTCTAATGAGACTTTTTATTTGAAAATAGTTTCGAAATATGTATTGTCCATACGATGACCTAGCGCTTTCGAACATCATTGTTCATCTTCAGGGTCAATATTTTAGTCAAAATTTTTTTTTTTTTTTTTTTTTTTTTAAACAAACATTTGCCAATTATCTTGTAGCGTAATCATGTTGCTACTTTTTTACAAACTAAAAACGTTAAATTCCTTTTAAATTCAAAAGACGCGATGATGTTATATCACGTGCATGGCGTAGATTTTTATCATGTGACAGCGTGAAAAAGATTTCCAATACACAAGCCAAAAGATCGAAGAGGTTAGATGTATATATATAGTATTGTGTGAAATCACAGAGTGATGCTTGGTTACAAATCTACTAAACCCAATATACCCATCATGACACTCTGTGTGATAAGGCTTTAGCAAGCAGACAAATGTGCGCGAGTGGTCTTGATTAAAAATGATAAAAAGAGTGACATTTCAATAAACGCAATACATGAGCTTGCAGGAGTGTGTCCAGTTCTAAATATCTTCAGGTTGTGTAAATCAGCCAACTCACAACGTCTCCGCTTGAGAGTGTTCTCACGTACTACTAAGTTGCGTTGGCTGCTTCATCCTTCGAAATTATAAACTGGCCCTCTCGAAAACCTCTTATGATGCACTCTCTATTACTTCCGTTCATTAATAAAAATGCACAATGCATTGGCCTAAGGGCGCTATAGACTCATAGTAATAGTTAGAAAAATGACAAATAAATCTATGGGCCTGAATGGGATATTTACTGTAGCCCATGTTAAGACAAAACATGTACATGTTAACATATCTAATCAATAAGGATGAAAAGCCATGAAAGCCATCCTTTATGTAACATCACAGAATTTTCATCATTGTTTGAGAACAGCAGGCCTAGATACTGACGCTGGTGTGTTGTTGTTGTTGTTATTATTCTTTTCCTTTCTGTTTCATCCATCTCTTACCCGAGATTCTTTTTTAGAATGATACCCCCTGTACAAGGCCCGAGTGTAATTTAAGGTAAATGGTTTTGTACCCATTAAAAGTAAATAAAAATAAAAATAGTGTTAAAAACATTAATAAAATAATTATAAAAATTGTAATTATCATTAATTCACTTTCTCCTATGCATACACAAATATATGACATTCTCACTAACGGACAAGTAGTACACACTGACTGGTGGTTAACACGTGCGTCAATAAAAATTTCGTCTCTGTTAATACTAAAAAAATCGAGGTAAGAAAAGTGCAGACACTTGTATTTTCTAACTAAATTATCTGGACACTCATTACGCACATCTCTAAAAAAATACGAGAAAGACTGTATACACATTACTTATTATACTATCATTATTTCCTATTTCCATTCATATTTGATTTACACTTGACCCCAAACTCACAGTTTTACTCAGTATTACTGTCTATTGTGTCTCCAATACCACCTAATAAGCAGATAATAAATAGTACTCGTTTTGTTGTTTTCATGTTTTGCTGTTTCTCATCTTTACGAGCATTTTTCTCTCTATATATATTATGGGGTTTATAATTATTTACAAAAGTTACCGAGTAAGAGGCAGAGCTTATGCGGATATGTGGGGAAGATAACTGTTAACCCTATACTAGGTTAAGAGGTTAAGAATGTAGTAATCGGGGAAGCATCCCTCTTGTGAATCTGTTTCATAAAGCAGCCGTTCGTAGGCTCAGGTGGAACTTACATCTCACCAATGGAATACGAAGGAAATCGGGATACAATGTGCTTGGCATGACGAGTTTTAGCCGTGGAGAGTAGAACTGTTGAAACAAAGGAATACAGTTCATCTGAACACTTTCCATGGAACACTGTCCATAGCGACAGAGCAGCGAGAGGCTTGCGATGTTTCATCTGATGGGAAAGTGTTGTACGCTGGAGAATAATTCGTTACTGACAAGGGATCAGAGACGTTTTTAATTGAAGATAAGGTAGTAAATATATTCGTTCTATTTGCACAAATTCTGATGTTAAATGATAATGAACATGTAAAGTTGTCATATATTCTTTAAATTGTCAATAATCTCCGGAGTAGATGAGCAGATTCACAGTGCAATTTTTTAATCTCTGTTAAAATGAGACTATCAATGATGTTAATGTTCTTGTCTATAATTGTATCCTAACCATGATTATAATTAGTATAATTAAAGGTAGTTTTAATGAGGCAGATTTATTTTCAGTTTCAGTTTCAAAATTCTCATATTTCTTTATTTCATCATATTCTCTAAAAGATGAATGTTTTAGCTGATTGCGTTGTTATATTTATGGTTAGGCATTTTTATTTATGATCTGTAACAGAAACTATTATTATTATTATTATTATTATTATTATTATTATTATTATTATTATTATTATTATTATTATCAGCCTCTGCAAATGACGCGATGCCTGTAAAAGCCTTTTTGTTCCTTTTGTCTGGATGTTTTTGATAAAGTGTTGTTTGAAGTGCTCTTTTATGTTTCCTATTCCTGTTACATTTTTTTAATTTTTTATTTATTCTAATTGTTTGTTTTCATTTTGTTTCTCTTTTTTATTTATTCTATATTCCTTTTCATTCCTTTTTTCTATTTTTATTTATATTATTATTTTATTCATCTTTTCCCTTGTATTTAATTTTTCAGTTTTTTTTTCCTTTTTTTCTTTTTTTCTCAGAAACAATTTTTTCTAATTCTATTCCTCCATACCCTAATTTTCTGTGTATTATTATTATTTTTTTCTGTTTTTCTTTTATATTTGGCGATCTGTTTTCTCGCTGGTCTTTTTTCTTTTAACGCTTCTTACTATTATTTTATTATTTTGTACTGCTCTATAAAAGTTCCTATTTTATTACTTACTAAATGACTGTTCGTTATGAAGTATAATATCAGATTTTGTCATTTTAGGCAATCCATATTTCAGGCAATGGTCATAAAATGTAGGCAAATTCTCATCCTATATGGATAAAAAAAACAGCTGATTAAATACCTATTTCCCATTTAATTTGAGCTGAAATGTAACAGGTAACAAGCCCCTGCAGTATATCTTGTATCTTACGCAAAACAACGCCGCATTTTATGTAAATACATAATCATTATCTGTATCTTTCCTTTTCTTTCCTCTTCATTCTCACGTGGTCAATCATCGATTTCTTCCAGTTTTGTTCCCTCTGTTTATTTTACAACTCGGTTCATTCTCTGTTGAAGAACCGTTGACGGGACAAACTATCTCATGAATGTGAAAAAAAAGATTTACAGATTCAAACAACTGATGAGCCAACATATCAATGAATATTCGACTCAAAACATTTTGCAAGATTATAAACACACACATACACACATATATATGTGTGTGTGTGTGTGTGTGTGCCCGCGTGTGTGTGCGCGCGCGCGTGTGTGTGTGTGCGTTCGTGTGCGTGTATGATTGCTGTTTTTCTAGATTTTTCGCTTATTTTACATGAGTATTATGACAACAAGTCCGGAAAATATCTGAGGAAAGTTGTTAGTTGCAAACCTGCTATGTACAAACGCTATGTTCAATTTAATAAATATAACATTTAATGGAATGTAAACTTATATTTATGAATGAATAAATGAAATTTTTTCATGCGTAATCACCATATTTACATTTTACTTTAACATATTTATTTCTTCAAGGATATATATATATATATATATATATATATATATATATATATATATATATATATATAATTCACTGTTGAAAAATTTTATGTTGGTATTACTAAGAATTCTTTAAGACAAGGTACTATCAACATATCTTATCCTTCTCCAATAGTACTTATAAAAATAGTATATCACTTTCTAACTATTTTTTAATTTAAAAGAAGCTAATAAAACTCCTAATGTAAAACAAGAAATTTAAAAAAAAGCTAGAACATGTTGATCTTTAAATGAACCCTGTTTACTATTTCTACATGAAAATTAGAAATTATTAGATTTTACGAGAAAATATCCTTATTAGACCAAAGAAGTGAATTAAAGGTAAATTGTAAGCATAACCTACCTTTTACTTTGCAATATGTTAAAACATTGAATTTGATAATTTTTTTCTTATAGTAATAATTAAAAGATGAACTGCGGTACACCTTATATGGCTTACTATTCTATTTATAAGATTTATTTTGATTTATTATTGCTTTGTATTGATGTTTTGGTTAGTATTATTAACGTCTTATATGTACGTACAGGTGTTTAGTTATTATTAACATATTACATTGCTTAGTTAATATTGTTAACATCTTATATGGATTCTCTTTATTTAACGGTTGCATATTAATTTGACAAAGTAGTTCTGTATTTTTGATCTGTTATTTTTTCAAACGTTTAAGTTATTTACCAGTTTCATAAAAGGGGCATTTTATTTATCAACTACAAATTTTTTTGTAAGAAGCTGAACGAGCATATAACTGGTTAGAATTGTGTTAAATTACCTTCCTACTGCTTTTAGCTTTTACTTATTTGAAAAGTTGAACGTCTTACGAAATAACGTAACGACTTATATCTGTACATAAGCAAAATGTGTAGATGTGATATGCAGACAGCATCGTGTCATAACCTATATTCATGTTTTCCGGGGAGTTTGAATTTATCATAGGTTAACATTCGATTGGTTAATCACGGCAAAGCGCACAGGCCTATTTTTTAAAAGTATTCTGCTTTTAAAATTAAAATAATCTTTCGCTCACCAGTGGTTTGACATCACCCGAGGAGATACATTTGTAGCGTTGAAACATGATTGTAATTGTGTAGCGATTTTTAACATGTTTTTGTTTTAATATCCTAAATAAAATAAAATTTAACTCTACTCTGTATTGAGCCCTCCTGTAAGTGAAATGTTTGGTACAGTGAAATTATACTCTATGTCTTCTCATTTTACCTCTCTCTCTCTCTCTCTCTCTCTCTCTCTCTCTCTCTCTCCATATATATATATATATATATATATATATATATATATATATATATATATATATATATATATATGTCCGTAATAAGGTTTTTAAAAAAACTTTAACATATAATTAAATGGCTTAGACTGTTTAAACTGAAAAATTTACGAAATCTCAAAAAAAAAAACAAAAAAAACAAAAAAAATAAAAAGCATATTCCAATAGAAGTTAATGACACTTGTTTACAACCTCTTTCTCTCTTTTTCTCTCTTGTTCTTTTTCTCTTTTTTCAATATAGATTTCTCTCCATCCCACTTCCTAATCAAGATATAACTTCCGTTAACAGATTTAAAGTGTCAATGTCTAGATTTCAGCGAATATTTAAATTTGAAACAATAGAAATGTTACATCTAACTCAACGCTGTCTCTCTACCTCCCTACACTGCCCCCACTTCGTGAGTTTCCTTATTATTGCCCGTCATAAATGTGTAAATATATTTTCATTTTTTCATTTCAACATTTGGAAATAAATCTGATGATCCACTGTCCTTTGGAAGGGCTGTGGTGAAATAATTCATTATATGGAACCTTAAAGTGGTCTGTTTTTATTTAAATTATTAGCTCTGATTTACATTGAGCTCTCTGGATTCTATCCTCATTGGGTCTACCCATACGGATTACCTAGTTTTTCCTAAACTAACTATATATATATATATATATATATATATATATATATATATATATATATATATATATATATATATATGTATAATATTTTTTATTAGAATGCCTGTTGAACATAAGTAAATCTTATTTTACATAATTTATATATTTACCTTATATAGACATCAGTATTTACTGGTAAGGAGAGAAAAAATATGCGAATCAATTTAATTTCCGTTGGATATGAACCAAAATTTGAAATAACAAATTCGAAAATGATTTTTCATTTTTTAAATGCATTTAAGTCTTACATATCGCATTTTTTTTAATGTACATACACACACATTACACACACACACACCCACAAACATAGATAGATAGATAGATAGATAGATAGATAGATAGATAGATAGATAGATAGATAGATTTTTGGGCTACTTTCATTTTCCGAGTACATTCGTCTGCTAGGGCGGCTAAACAATGAATGTTGTAAACACCTCCAACAACTACGCTAAGTGTACCTTAATTAAAATTCTGGGAAAACCGCATAATCTGTCATGATTAGCAGTTTGAACAACGGCAGTACGGTCACCCCCTTGGTGAGTATGATATGTGATCTCGTGTTAGCCCAACTACCGACAGACTCAAAGCATTTCCGTCTACACCATTTCACTTGCAGTCCTTGGATCAAATCGTGAGATAGTTCTCAGTTACTTTAAATGTACCGCTCGCTGGGATCGTTTCTCCAGACAGCAAGTGCAAATTGGAACTTACCTTCCTGCCCCATGTTTCATGGTTGGAAAGCGAACCTTCTAACCACAGGCATATATACATATATATATATATGTGTGTGTGTGTGTGTGTGTGTAAGTAAAAATATCAGGTAAAGATTCTCTGAAGCATAAATACACAAGGAAAACTTATCTAAGCCGACGCTTTCGTCCTTTGTGGGACTTTACCAAGGCAAATGTAGGGAGATTTATTCTGTAAAAAGTATTTATATACAAGACCAAAAACTGTTCTTTTTCAAAATTCTTGAATTAGGAGCGCTCATAAATATTCATCAAATTAGATGAAACGTCAGGGAAGTTATGGGGGACGCAAAGTGATACAAACCAATGTCGAATAAACGAAAATGAATAAGTGATATTTCCGATTTTTTTCTTTTTTTTTTTTTGAAAAATTTTGTGCAAATTGGTATTTAAATTAATTTAGTTTGGGATTAATTTATCTGTTATCTGTTTTGAATAACATGAGATAATGGCTAAAACCGTTAGCTTTTAATCTTTTAACATTTTTGTGGTCATGTATCTTGTCGAAGGAAAGTAGTAGTTCATTCAACAAAGGGGGTATTGGAAAAATGCAGTGCCCCGCAAATATATATATATATATATATATATATATATATATATAATTGCGTGTCAAGGTATCGCTGATAATTTGTGTATTCCAATACGTACCGCACATATATAATATATAAATAATATATATAAAAATGTTATATATATATATATATATATATATATATATATATATATATATATATATATAATATATAATATATATAAAAATTTTATTTATATATATATATATGTAAGCAAATGTGTGGATGTAGATCCGACGGTATGATGAAAATGTGGAAAAGACAAAGCAAAATCCGAATATGTGAGTTTACTGTTTTTATTTTGTTTTTGTTTTTGTTATTCTGTCGACGTCAGACGTTTCGGTCAAATAGACCTTCTTCGGGACAAACTCCATCAAACTTAAATCTAATATAAATATGTCTCCATTAACCATGTCCCGAAGAAGGTCTATTTGACCGAAACGTCTGACGTCGACAGAATAACAAAAACAAAAACAAAATAAAAACAGTAAACTCACATAATCGGATTTTGCTTTGTCTTTTCCACATTTTCATCATATATATATATATATATATACATACATACACATTTATACACACACACACACACACACACACACATATATATATATATATATATATATATATATATATATGCACATACTTATAATACAGTTCAGAATGTATTGAAACACATTCCTTTTTTACTGACCTGTAACTCATGCGTGTTTGCGCGCGTGTGTGTGTTTGTGTGTGTGTGTGTGTGTGTGTGTTTATGTGTGTGTACAATAACAAGGGTCACTCCGACAAAGTACTTACTAGATGATAACCCAAGATTGAAGAAACGTTTCGGGCTACGGCATTTTTACTACTGACCGAGACGACACTGACATTATCAGCGAGGCCACCAGGCTTTGTTGGTTCTCCATTACACCGTGGAAGTCCCAGGTCGAAATCAATGTAGTTGTTGCCCCAGTTTTGAACCCCATCTCTTTTCATATCAGCCGAATATCAGTCAGATGCAGCGAAGCTGAAATGGAAATGACATCTGACATCTGATTACAACAGGATATGCCTTCGTCATAAAGTCAATATTTCTGTCTCACCAATGCCCAGAAATAAAAAAAAAATGTAGAAACCGTCCGTCCATCACTAAGTTTATACCGCGGAGAAACTAATGACAAACGGAGAAATATAACCGAAAGAATAATTTGTATGATTAACGTATATGGATAAGATATATAGTATAAAGTATATGGATAATATATGTATATATCGGTAACAGTACTTGGGCACCTCGAGGCGGTGTAATAGTTAGCAAACTTGTCTCGATTGAGTACCATTATAACAGAGTAATGAATTCGATTCTCACTGGGTCCCCATACTTTCGGCCTTATGCTACATCTAAGCTAGGCTTGGAAAAATCACTGGGTACCTCGACGTTGTGTAATGGTTAGAAAGCTTGTCTTGCTAGTTCAATTACGACTGAGTAGTGAGTTCGATCCTCACTGGGTCCCTATATTTTCGGCCTTGATCTACAAGAATTACTGGACACCTTGATGTGGTGTAATGGCTAGAAAGCTTGTCTTGCTAAATCTGTTACGACTCTGAGTAGTGAGTTTGATCCTCACTGGGTTCCTTATACATTCGGCCTTGTGCTACATATAAGCTCTGCTTAGTAAATGCCAGTATTATCCAGCTGTACCTAATGTTTCAAATATTATAATGTCGAAAATATATATTGAGAATCTAGTATTTCGGGTAACGTTATAATTTGTCTGTAAAATCCTTTAAAACTGTTAACGACGTAAATGAAGTTGAATAGAATGAAACAATAACTGACCTTACTGTTCAAAACTAGTATAAGGTTTTTAAGTTTGGTGATTTGTTTTTTTTTAAATAATACTCTGAATTACATAATCATCATTTGTTTATTATAATATATTAAAACTCATATTTAAAGAAAAAGAGAAATAAAGGATCATCGGAAGACACCATATAAAGCTCTCAAATATTCTTCAAGAATAGACAGCGATGAGAGATAATGAGTGGTAGAATTTATGAAAATGTCACACTGAATGAACTTTCAAGATGGAATAAAATATTTTCTTTCAAGAGCCGGATAAATTGATGTTCCACTGCAGAAGCCTGGAGAAATAATAAAATGAAATTGATTGCCTCATTATTTCATTAGTTAATAACAAAGCTGCAGTTTGTCATCATCGTCTCAGCGCATATAAGTATCTATCAACCGATCTAAAAAAAAAAAATAGATACCTCGGTTAGAGACGAGATCAGATGTCAGGTTCTGGTCCACCAGATTATTCGAGGTGCCCCAATATACACAGTTCTATCCTCTGCACAAATTTCTATCTTCTTCTTCCTCTGTGTGCCGTGTCCCTTCAGGGCGATAGCGATCATGACTCACCACACTTTCCTATTCTTTGTAGCTCCTAATCATTTTGTTATCTCTCTTAAACTCTGTTCTGTCATCCATTTACTCAAGCTCGTTAGGCAGATCATGTGTCATTTTTCTCTGTCCAGACGGCCTTTACTCTGTCATTTGAATATCAAATTTTCAAAGTCCACTTTCCTCATCATGTGTCTTAGATATGTCAGCTGTCTCTTTCTGATGATAAGTATGTGTAGTTTTTATTCCTACTTAATCTAAAACTTCGATATTACTCAAACGTTCGGCCGTTGTTATTCTCAGCATCCTCCTGGAGAACCATATTTCTGTTGCTTCAAGTATCTACATCTGTGAGAAGACTATCCAGCATTCACTGTCATATAGGTGGACTTATATTACGTAACTATTCAGTACTCTTTCCATTGTTTCTAACGAAATTTTCATGTTTCTTAATACTTTACTTAGCTTTTGAAAGGCATATTTGGCTATACCAATGCGGCTTCGGATTTCAGTGCCGTGTTTTCTATCTTCCTTTAAAACACTCCAAGGTATTTAAATTTTTGTACGTGTTTGATTTTGGCATCTCTAAGTTTCAGTTTACATATTGGTCTGTTGTGACAAACATGAATTCTGTCTTTTTCTATTAATTTTAGGCCATTCTGCTCGTCTTCTTCATTAATTCCTGTAGGAGCTTTTGTAGTTTTCTTTCTTTGTCTTCTATCAACTCTGTATCATTTTCATCTCTTCTACTGTTAAGAATGTGAAACCCAATAATAGATTCTGGTAGGACTAATTCTGTCAGAATCGCCTCACTGGATAGGTTGAATAAGTCTAGTGAGAAGACACATCATTGTCTTACACCCCTGTCTATTTTTGTATATTTACTGAATTTATTTCCTATCAGAATGCATATATATATATATATATATATATATATATATATATATATATATATATATATATATACTGAATTTATTTCCTATCAAAATGCAAGTGTATATATATATATATATATATTCAGTAAATATACAAAAATAGAGAGGGGTGTAAGACAATGATGTGTCTTCTCACTAGACTTATATATATATATATATATATATATATATATATATATATGTATATATTAAGACATTTTTTATGTTTATACATTCTTTTTCATAGATACAAATATTTAAGTAAATGCTCTGTTTATAATAAACAGTATTAACAACATTTACCGGCCTGAATGTCCGAGAAATTATTATAAACAGAGCATTTACTTAAATATTTGTATCTATAAAAAAGAATGTATAAACAGAAAAATGTCTTAAAATAATTGTCAGACTTTGTCTATTTCATTATATATATATATATATATATATATATATATATATATATATATATATATATATTTACATTATGCACACACACATATATAAATAATATAAATTTCACTAACTACAACGTATTACCTGTTATTTTAGCAAAAAAAAGTACTTAAGTTTAAAACTATCTTATACAACATCATCATATTTTGTTTTCATCAATTTAAATCACCACCTGCCTTAATTACCGTTTTACAAATTCTTGACATTCTTTCCAAGAATTTTGGAAATAAAAAGTAAATGGCAGGCCTTCCTAAGCATTCTTTAAGCACTGAAAAACTCAATCTCACTCTTTGCACATTCTCTTCGAATTCTCCTATCCAATTTATACCATACTGATCCAAGAGAAGTGGGGCCCTGAGATTGAGGCGAGCGAGCAAGTCATAATTCCAAAAATCTCGTTCTTTTTTTTGGGGGGGGGGGAGTCAGTGTTATATTGATATGATTTCGATGAGTGTTTAGGATCGTTGAATTTTTTTTCCAAATATGCGTAAACCACATCCCCATAGCATGCCGTTGCAAAATTGAATGATATTGTTCTTTTTTCATAATTCCTTCGACCTGAATCAAATCTCTAAGCCCTCTGCCCAAAACACCCCATACCATTATGTACCTACCACCATGTTTAATTGTCGAACCACGCATTCATCATTCAGTCTTTTTCCAGGCTTTCTTCTCGCCTACCCATATTGCTTACTACCAAATAGTTCCACTTTGCACTTGCTGTCCGCAATACATTTTGCTACTCATTCCATATTCAGTTCTCCTGCTTATTTGGACATAACTGTCTTTCGTGTTCGTTCATCGTCCGCAACAGATATTTCTTGATGACTATGCACCCACTGAGCACCGCTGATCTAAGACGATTTTTCACAATTAAAAGCGACACTGGTTGCTATCGAAAGAAATTAAGTTCAGCTGTCAGCTCTGGAGGGTTTTCCTTCTATTTCTTTTGTTCTCAGTATTCATGTGCTTATCTTCAGCAGGGTTTGTCGCTTTTGGTGCTCCAGCTCTTTTGCTGTCAACAATTGAACCTGTTTCTAACTGCCTTTGTAATGAATATTGCACACTATGCCTAGAAATCTTCACCTTCTTGCCAATTTGTCTTTGAGAGTGGCTTTCTTTGAATACATTTTCAATTTGAGCCCTCACATCAATTCTTGGCTGCTTTGACTTTGTTATTTTGCTCAAATTACATCTAAATTAAAAGAAAATAAAAAACTGCGAAAATACTATCGTAATAGCGTTTTTTTCTCTAAACGGATGCAGCTGCATACGTTTTGTTTGCAACATTAGTCAGTGCTGATGTAACATTTAGAACCTATATTAACTTTTAACTTAGTTGACAAGTTGATCGAGAGGTTAAGGGAGGGGGCAAAATATAATGTTTCTCAAACAAAATATTCATAATTTACCAACATGTATTGTGCACAGACGAATCCTGATTGAAACTCTTTGGTAGCAATAGTAGCCTGGAGAAAGACTGAAAAATAAAATGCAAATACACTGTAGATACTGAAATTTTATCTGTAGCTTAAAAATACAAAATATAATATTTCAATTTTAGTTTTAATAAATGCATTTTTGCCTGTAGTGTATACAGATATATATACAGGATGTATCAAAAATACTTTCTTTACAAACTTTGCGGACGGGTTCCTCAGACCAAAACAAGGACAAACCTCCATGTAACCATACGTCCGAAAATCATTCGTTTTTGAGTTATTAAGTTTAAAGAAAGTTTATGGAAGATGTCGCAGTGTTGTCATGTAAACTAGGTTACATTTGTCATTCGTGTATATTTGTAGCTAGTCTGCATTCAAAGTTTAACGTGTGTAGTAACTGTGAAGTGTTCCATTTAACAATGACGGGATATTCATATCGTGCACAGGTAGATATGATTTTTACATACGGTCGCGCGGATGGTAATGGGCACGAGGCCGCTCGGCTGCATCAGATTGCGTTTCCGATTTCGCGTTGCTGAGACAGGATCCGGGGAACCACAAAATATGGATCGGGGAAGACCGAAATCCGCTCATCCAACTAACCACGGAGAACTCATTCTACAGGCTGTCGGAAACGATTCAGCTATCAGCACGTGTTAAGTGGCCCAAACATGTCTTACGTCTAATAATATCGCATGGATGGTACTTCAAGAGCAGCTCCTGTATCCGTATTATTTGCAGTGCAGATAGATAGATAGATAGATAGATAGATAGATAGATAGATAGATAGATAGATAGATAGATAGATATGCTGAGGCGCGATCCGTGGAACCACAAACTATGGATCGAGGAATAAAGCGATCCCCTCGTACGCTTGAGCACCAAGAACACATTCTGCAGGCTGTCGGAGACGATCCATTGGCCCGAGTATATCCCACATCTCATAGTACCGAATGAAGGGTACTTCAAGAGCAGCTCCTCTGTCCGTATCATTTGCAATGTGTGCAGGGTCTTTCGCACTCTGATCACTCACCACAGAAGAAGTGTCCGATGCACAAACTGCCGTTTGTCTCGTTTACAAATAAGGCAAAATTTGGAAGAGATGGTATAACACATTTACACAATTAACATTTGTGAGCGAATCGGAATACCGATACATGGTACAATACAGGCTGGGCACCACCAGCATCGGTTTACGATTAATGTGTGTGCTGGAATTGTAGTTGATTGTCTGGTACATGTTGACTGTCTGGTATATGATCTCGCAGCACGTCTTACAGTCTACAAGGACTTTATTTTGGACACACTTCCGGACATGCTAGAGGATATAACGCTTCTAATACGAAGACGAATGTAGTTCATGCATGATGGGGTTCCAGCATGTTCTGTTCACATTGTTCGCGATGCACTGGCTGATATTTTCCATGAAAAATGGATAGGTAGGGGAGCACTGGTTTCATGGTAGGCACGTTCCCTCGGCCTCAAACCTATAGATTTTTATGTGTGTGCCTACCGATAACAATTGGTTTATGCACAGACGCTTCATCGCCGTGTCATGGACGGGGGCAAGCGAAACCATTCAACACCGAGTGAGAGTATTTAAAAGTGAACAGTCAGTGATCCGACGGTTGCTTGCGTGTGTAGAAGACATTTTGAACATTTATTATGAGTTACTCTGTTGAGATACACGATGGCCTTTTGGACATATGTTTATATGGACATTTTACTTTGTTTTGATGTCCAGGATCCATCCCCAAAATATGTAAAAGTATTTTTGGATTGTATCTTGGAGTGTACATTTAACAGCGTATAAAACTAAGGATTTGCGAACATATGTTTGTGTGGGCTTTTGTCCTTTTTGACGTGAGGAACCCGCCCCAAAAGTTTTTACAAGTATTTTTCATACTCTCTCTCTCTCTCTCTCTCTCTCTCTCTCTCTCTCTCCTTGTAAGAATTTTGATTGAGAGATTTGATCATTTTTAGATTTACACAGTTTTAAAGAAAATTAGAGGAAATGATTGAATGAACTGATTGAGATAGATAGATAGATAGATAGATAGATAGATAGATAGATAGATAGATAGATAGATAGAATCCAGATACTGATTAGTTGTAATATATTACCGGCTAAAAAAGTGCTGCTTTAAGTAATGTTGTTTAATTTGTAGCCAGACAGTGTGCTTTGATTTAGTTTAGCATCTTGGCCGTTGGCTTTGCTGTTGGCATTCGACCTGTTTATTCCAAAAAAATTGGTTGCCAATTCATCTTGTCATGGTATGAAAACATCCAGCTAAATGGACTTACCCTTCCTTACAAAATGATTTCTCTTTAACGAGATGGCTCCAGGTATATATTACCACTTCTCTATCTGGTTTAGTAGAAAATATGCAGACCTGCTGTTTGAATTTTCTTCAATCAAAGCATAACGTCTTTTAAAGATTTTTTTTATGATAGGACAGTCATGTTTTAATTTTCAAAGCGGTCCCTCCATAGGTGCTTTTCTTGAACAGAGCAGGGATATGTGGTTGTGCCAATATTATTTTGAGAAATATCTGGTCGTATTGAAAATAAGTCCACAAACCGTGTGGTTATCTCACAGTCGAATATGATAAAAGATATCGTTTCATAAGTAGATAGATATATGAGTATGTCTTACGAAATTCACTTCCGCATTATACGCACTCCAAACTTCACTCCGCGCCGTTCTCGTCGAACATGATAATGTATCACTCCACATTATTCTTGGTAGTCTTTAGAAGTAGCTTCGATTTCTAATAAAATATTTTTTTTTTACTGAATTATTAAGTTAACCTCGTCAAAATTAAGAGACGGATATGCAATGTGGTTTGCCCTGATCTGGCGTCTCGTTTACAGTCGCTCTTTCGCAGACCTGCCGTCGCCTACCTCTGCATTTTCTACAGTAACTGCTCCGACAAGCTACTTTCGATGATTCCCAAACTGCATGAATTTAAACGTGCTACTAGGATTGCATCTCAGTCCCACCCTTTTACTGTTGAAAAAGTTAAATGAAGCCGTCTGTTCTACTCCAATAGCTTCATATCTCGTACTTACCGTCTGTGGAACTCCCTTCCTCTTACTTGCTTCCCTGATAGCTATAATTTCCAAATATACAAATGCAATGTCAATCGACATCTATGCTGCCTTGATCTATTCCCCCCATCCTTCTCTTCATCCTCTCATCTATCATGCTTCTTTACTCTTGCTCCCACTCTCTGTAATCCCTTGCGTGCTAATGGCACACCTGCATTGCTTGGGGTGAAAAATAAAACAATTTTGTTTATTGTAGTTAGATAGTATTGGCATGACTTAGGTTTCTAACTAATCTTGTTACAAAATTATTGTCAGTATATAGATATGACTACCACTTCTGTTCTTCGAATACCTTCTATCGATGCCCTAAGCAGGGTGTATAAAAGGCAAAAATTATTACACCATTTTATGGATCGACTATTTTACAATAAATGTTCTTACCGGGCGATAAAATTTATTTTAATAAATGTGACTGCGTTAGAAAGCGCTCAGGGCACAGTATAACACACATATATAAGATATGATAAAAGATTATCGGGTTATTGCTAGGGTAACGAAGCTAAAGTGCGGAGAGTGAAGCTATTTGGCACAGAATAACCCTGAACACTGTCGCGGATACACAGTAATTTAAGATTTTCTCGCTCACTTCCCAGTGCCTGCAAAGAAAAATGTGTAGGGTGTGGCTGTCTCACCACACCACAGATGTTCCATCAGTGACTCTGGTTTGTGCAGAAGTTTTCCGCCAAGCGTTGCATTACCCAGATTCGACAACCACTATATTCACCAGATCACACCCTTTATAACTTTCTCGACTTAAAATCCCAAATCCCAAAGGAATAATATCTCAACACTCCGTAGAAATTCAAGAGAATGCGATGAGGTAGTTGCTTGCTATCCCAGTAAAGGAGTTCTATAAATGCTTCCATCAATCTAAACGTCGCTGGATGAAGTGTGTGGTTTCAGAAGGCGACTACTTCGAAGGAGATTAAATACTGCATGTATCATGTGTTGTATCATTGTGTATCATGTGTTGTATCATTGTTCTTTTTATATCACCATCCTGATACTTTTGATCAGACTTCGTACACTCGCGTACGTACGCACTTCACGAACACAAATCCATACAAAAGTAAAGATACAAAAACACTGGTACACAAAAGATTTTTCTCGAGTCACTACAAACTACAAATTATAAAGCAAGCAAGCAATACTGATAACGAGAATGTTTGTTTTATTTTTAAACTTCTTATTATTACTTTCACGAACACTTTCTATATTTAAAGATTCCTTTTAAATTGCATTGCTTCAGTAACCCTTTAATGCTTATCGTAAAATACGGTATTGATTATAAATATGAAAGGAAATATCCATTATTAATTATTGGTTTATTAGAAGTGCGATATTAATGACAGACCTCTATCTATAACCCGTTAATGTCCACCGTTTCCTTGTGGGGCAGTGGCCATTAATATTTTAACAGCAATGGAAACTGAACGATTTTCTGTAAAGAGACAGTCGAGATTTCTAGGAAACATAATAAGGAAGAAGGGCTTGGTAAATTTGATGCACACAGGACAGATTGAATCTACGACTGGCAGAGGAAAGCAACGCACAATTTACCTTGTGAGCTTGAATCAATGGGCGGCGGATCAGTGTATAGAAGAGATGGCAAAGAGTCAAAGAACTACAATGGACAGGAAATTGTGGAGCGCCATGTTCGTCAATGTCCTGAAGAGACACGGCACATAAACGAAAATATAGTAATGACGATACTATACTACTACTACTACTAATACTAATACTAATAATTAGCATTTGCAAATAATCATATTTATATTTAAGAGCTGAAGCCAGTGAAGACGTCATTTCAATTCACAAAAAAAAAACAAAAAAAAAACACAGAATCAAATTGTTATTTCTAAAAGATATCGAACCATGGATCTTTCTCTTTCAGTCTTTTAACCACTGAGATTCATCGCCAGAGCGACAGACAATATTAACGCTAATAAGCATGTAGATTTCGGTTGCGTAGGATGGAGATCTGGAATGGAAATCGGCGGCTTTAGCATGAGCTGCAAGACAGGGAGAGATGGTAACCCCGTATTCCGTACGATGAACCACTGACCAATGTCTCCATTTCTGGTAATAAGGTGAAGCGGTCTTGTTTGCGACGAGGTCAGCTTGAGGCCAGCGGTCTAAAAGCAGAATTCCCGCTGCCCCGTTGGAAGCTTGCGCGGCCGCCGACAATCGTTTAATAAATATTCATTGCATTTTAAAATTGACTCTTGAACTCTGCTCTTTTGGCCGGCGAAGATTCGCGAGGTGAAGCATTTGACTTGGGTCAATGCTGTACAGCTCGCTTGGCGATTTGATTTTAATGGACGTGGCTTCAGTATTTCGCCTTTCTACTGAGTCGTTTTCATCTACTTTCATCGACTCCTCTCATTCGAATTCCCTCATTCTCTCTCTCTCCCCCCAAAGCTTTCCATCTATAGTAAGATCTGTCTATTTATTTATATTTCTACGTTTGTTATGTTAGAGCCTCATTCTCTCTCACTCTTTCTTTCTCTCTCGTTCATATACATACATACATACATATATATATATATATATATATAACAATATATATATATATATATATATATATATATATATGTATATATATATATATATATATAACAATATATATATATAACAATATATATATATGTATATATTTAACAATATATATATATATATATATATATATATATATATATAACAACCGGCGTGTACAGACGCCCTCTTGATTTTCGTTTTGCGAAGTCAAGCCAATATATATATATATATATATATATATATATATATATATATATATATATATATATATATATATATATATATGAAAAGGCTGAATACGAAAAGCAGAAATAAATACTACTGAAAAAACATTATAAAGAGTGTTACGTATTTAAATCAAATTCTTTTACTAAATTCTCCTACAAGCTCTTTATGTAGGTACCAGCAAAGATGCGCTACAAGTTAAAATAAAATCAGAATACGTAATAAATAAAATGTCCCAAATTCAATAAAAACAATGTTTCATCTTCAAAATCTTTGTTATTACGAAGGGGAAAATTTAAAGGATATTTATGTAATACTTTTTTTTAGTTTTTTTTTTAAACTTCGAAATTTTCGTTAAAATCTTGTTTCTTTGTTGTTAAATCCGTGCCAAAAATTAGTATGTGGAATTTTAACGTCTTTTCGGAGTACAAAATTGGAAACTCTTGTAAAATCAGATTTTAGTAAAACTTACAGGACTTATTCACAAATAAATCAGTGTTTTTTAAATGTTTCTGTTTTAGAAAATCTTTTCAAAAATCTTTTTTTTTTAAATTTGTTAACCCCCACTTGTTTAATCTTCTGAAATGTAAATAAATTCTATTTTGTAATGCTTAATGCTTATATTAGTCATAAGAACAAATCCTCGAAGAAAATAAATCAGGACTTTTTTGATCAAATAGGACCCAGAATTACAGAAATCATTTAAAAAAAAAGTATTTAATTAGAAAAGTTTCAAATTGCTTTCATGTATAAAATATATTATGAACACTATGTTCTTAAGGAAAAAAAACATTCCAATGAATAATGAATTTTTGTCAAAATTATCTTCATTTATTTTAAATTTTAATTAGAATAATTTATAAACTATTAAATCTTTAAAAATTCCGTATTACCTTGTAGCAGTTAAATGATATTATTATTAAATTGAATGTATTTGCTAATCATAAAGTGAAGCTCACTACAATTCAAGGGCCCCTACATTTTAAAAATGATTTTGAATTTATTTTATGTGTGTATAAACGTAATAATTTTTGTAAATACGATTGTACAAATGCGACATTATCAGAAAATAAGCCTGGTAACTATAGTAAAGTTAAAATTCATTAGTAATGTTTTAACATTCCCTCAACAAAAATCTTTGAAAGTTAGACTTTAATGCGAAAGTACCGATGTATTTGTAATTTAATTGATCCGGACCAAGTATCTTGATTTCAGTCACGTCGTGACGTGGCTTGCCTCTGTCTTTTCTACAAACATTTTCATGGCAACTGCTCTGACGAACCTTTTTTGTGGTGCTCCGACTACATCAATTTAAGCGTGCTATTGATTGGCAAGTAGGTCTCACTGACTTACAGTTGAAGTAAATGCAACCGTTTCTTTTCCAACCGTTTCTTTTCTTGTACTTTCTGTCTGTGGAAACGCCTTCCTTTTTCTTGCTTCCCTTATAACTACAATCTTCAAAAGGTTAGATGCAACGTAAATAACCGTCTTCTGTCTTCTTGATCCCTGTGAATTTTTATCCTTCCGTCAATCCTCCCCATTCTCAGTCTTCTAATTCTCTTTCATTCCATGTAACTCCTGCGTACTAATGACATCACCGCCTTTCCTGGGGTGAAATGATTTTCAAAAAAAAAAAACAATAAAATATCAGATATATTAGATATCTTTTCTTTCTTTCCAGTCACTATCATTTCCTCTGGAACCCATTTGTAAGGTGGAAAATTCATTAAAAGAGCCTTTTTTTCCGGGAACAAATCCTTCGCGGAACAAATTCCGTCGTGGATGTTTCCCTGAACACTACTGCCAAAACCTCTTTAAGTCAAACATCAAGCGCTATTTATCTTCATAATACATTCTCTTATGCACATATTACACACCTCATTCAGTAAACCTCTACCATGAGATGATCTTGAGCGTTGTAATGAGTAAACTTTATAATAAAAATGTACAGAAATTAAGATGATCGAACGATAAATATGCGGAAAGCGTCAAACTATAAACAGTTTCTTTAAAAAAATAGAAACAAATATTCGATAAACACTAACATTCTGTACATTTAGAAGCGATTATATTTATAATGCTGAAGATTTGAGTTTGTTTGATATGCGAATTCGTATCAAGGTCAACAATTTGTGAAATTTGGTTTATTGAATTAGCTGCTTGTAGATTTTGAATATAGACAAACGTTTAATGTAGAATGTAGGCGACAGTTTGCATTACAGAGTGGTCTCCAAGTCTTATCACCCCTATATATTTTTTTATTTCATTTCAGATGTCTGACACTAGCTCCTAGAGTTTTGAAGAGAGAGTGTGTGACAAGACTTTCGGACCACCAAGTACTTCACTCAGTTAAGTGATACAAACTTAATGAGTGACTCGGCGGAAGATTTCCCACAGCGGATAACTGTTTCTTTGCAGTAGACCGGTTACCAACCAAGACTATAGGGACCAGTCTGTCCCGCCCAAAGATGGTGGAGAAGAGATTGATTCATATCTTTCCAAATGATATTTGCGCGTAAGTGAATGTAACGAACTCGACTGGAATTTGAAATCGTCTCTCCGATTTCTTATTCCGAGCCGTTATCCATTCCACGCACATCGTCCTATTATTGCTGTGCAGGAATAGAAATTCACTATGCACAAATACAGGAGACAGGTTCAATCTTAATCCCAGGATTAGAAATATTTACAAGCATGGATGAAGACGCTTGTAGGATGAGAGTGTTATTTGTTCACTCTCTTGATTTGCCATATCTATTCCATGATGTTCAATCGATTTGTTTAATGGATAAATATTTGATTAAGTCCATTGTCAAACAAGAGCATTATATTGGAAACTAAATATTTGTTCAGTAGGATATATGTAGATGTAGGCGTCATCAACGTTGGAAGAGCAGACAAGAAATTTCGACCAATGTAGTTGTGTTCATTTTATGCACAAATACTTCTCATACCGCCTGTGAATTAACTAGCAAAGTAGACTGGACATTCTAGCTTTGGCCGACAACCAGGCTAAGAGAAGGAAAACTTTAAATTCCAAAACCGTTTTAAAGGAAATAGGTAACCAATTCCATCTACCTGTCATCCAAAAATGGCAAAGGTATATTCAGAGATAATAAAGAAGAAATAATTTGTGGAGAACCAGGACCAATTGCGTTCCGAAGGATTTTTTTTTTTTTATTTGTTGTGTAAAATAAAATTTTTATCCATATTTTGACTATGGACTTACTAAGTCGTCAGTGGGAGAAAGGTGAAGTGTTTATATAGTTAATGTCATATATAATATTAATGCACTAAAAAGCTGGTTGTCACGAATAAATTCCTTCATTGCATGATGCATTAGGTAATGAAAGGAGTAGTCGCATGATGTTATAGCAGAAAAGAAAGATGCAGCTTTCTGTCAATCTCGCTATGAAGTACATGTGACTGCTGCTGCTTCAGCTTTAAAGAATATGATAGCGCAATGGGTAGCGACTCAGAACGAGGAATCATGAGCTGTGTTTGAATCCCAATCGAGTTCGTTACAATTCACTTTCGCACAAATAAATTGGGAAATGTATAGATCCATTTCTTCTTTCTTTGACTATTTAACAGTGGTTGGTAGCCAGTCTAGGAAAAAGAGAACGCTGAATTCAAAACCGTATGCCGCACCTAATATACAGCCATCGAATGTATCCATCATCATTTTCAACTTTGTCACGACTGGATGTCGCTATGTCGCTGTTCACCTGACCAGCTCCCTCCAAATGTCTCGGCTGCATACCAAAGCTCGAGACTGTGAAGGATCTTCCAATCCACTTGGTGACATTGTCAATCTATTTGCGTCCTTTTCTTTTGTCTAAGTTCATAGCTTGTAGAATGGTAATGGAAAAGTTTTTGGTTCTTGTGACGTGGCTATACCTTTTCATATTCTTTTTTTTATGGCGGCTCTGAAGTCCCTTTCTTCTCCAATGATGTCTCACTTTGCGTCATTTGTGATGCAATTCACGTAATAGATGACAGGGATGGTTCTGTAGTATCTTTTTTCTAATGCCTTTATTCTTCGCTGTAATTATGCTGTTAATGTTCAAGATTTGCAGGTGTACAGAAAAAATTTAGAAGGTCAACGCACGCAGAAATGTGATCTTCGATTAAAGTGATGATCTTTTTTATTTTTTTTTTTTTTTTTGCGACTGCTTCTCTTGAAATTACTTCTATTCTGAAGCCCTCTTCACCTATAAATATCAACCTCACATTTAACTGCAACACGGAGTTGTGAACTATGATCTCGGCTTAGATCAACGACTGATCTGAATGCTTCACCTGGGTCAAATTTTAATATTCGTTTCTATTTAAGAAATAACATTTTCCGAAAATGTTGAAGAGTGTCATAGAATCAGGCAAAATGAAATTCAATTCAATGATATCAGATTTAACATGACGTATATACTCGCGTATCATGCGACCGTTAAATATCTATTTTTGAAGCTAATTTGACCATAGTAGTGGATATATATTTTAGTCAACAGATTAGCCAAGACCAGCAGTACGTACGCTAATTTTAAATCTCGTGTAGGATGCAACACGCTTAAAATTAGCTTCAAAATCAGGTCTTCAAAAGTCGCATGACACGAGAGTATATAAGGTAAGTTTAAGAATAGGTTTTATTTTATTTTCCAGTGCGTCGTCAAGGATTTATAAAATATATGGGTGCATCTATATTCTGTAAGACAAAACCTTGTAATTATTATTCTTTAGCTCGTGTTCTTCAATTTTTAACATTGTATAGCAATATTTACGTAAGTTTCGATTATTTAAAGAAAAAACTATGGACTAGAATATTAAAATGAGATTCCAAGCGAACATGGACTCGAAATTTTATTCCATGCTCTCCTGTCAGTCTGAGAGAGCGTCGCATCGACCAGACTACGAAAGCAAACAAGCATAAATCGTTCTAAGCAATGTATTTGTTTATATAAATAGCTTACACTATTTCCATCATTCTGTGCATCAGTATTTGTTAAATAAAACTACGAAATAATTTTACACGACATTGCGTGCAATAAATTGTGCGTAGAAATTTATAAGCTGAGCTTGCACTCGAAGCCACCGGTAAGGCATAGATAGGAACAATCGGAGCCGCTCGGTAATGGTTACAACTTGAAAGACGAGCGCGTAATAATACGAGGCAACAGCACCCCCCCCACACTCTCCCCACTCTCTCCCCATATATATATATATATATGGAAAGAAATATAAATTCGCTAATAATTAATACAATCACGAGAATTTGCGTCGAGATCCAATATATATTGTGAATTTAAATTACTTTTGTTACTATAATAATTATTCATCTAAATAATTATTGAACACTTTATTGGGACAAATTCCGTTCGCCTTGATATACTACGCGTATGTTGTATTATAGAATTTTATGTATGTGAATAGCAGTCATTATATATATATATATATATATATATATATATATATATATATATATATATATATATATATATATATATATATATATATGCGTGTGTGTGTGTGTGTGTGAAAGAGAGAGAAACGCAAACTTTTGTTATCATTATGTGTATTTTTCATGCTTTATTCTGTATATTTTGCTGCACATGTTTCGGGTCTTGTGAATAGTGTGTTAAAAATATTATTTAAAGGAAGGAATGAGTTCTACTGAGGTTAAACTTTTTTTATAATTTTCTTTTGGGTGTATTAATAGTCATTCGGCATGTAAATCCATATTGGAGTGGCCGAAAAATGTTCTTCTGTTTCAGGGGTAAAAAATAATTAAACTTGGTCAGAGAAAGGGAAAGAGAGGAAGATGGGTTTGTTATATTTTTTTGCCAGTATATATATATATATATATATATATATATATATATATATATATATATATATGTGTGTGTGTGTGTGTATGTATGTATGTATGTATGTATGTATGTATGTATGTATATTTCATAAAACCACTGATAACTCAATGAAAATATATGACACAATCGAGAATTTGGTTAAGAATTAAATCTTTTCAGATACAGACTTGTTTAAATCCAAATAAACACTGAAGTATCTGTCTCTTAATCATTAATGAAAGCCGTGAGATTTTAAGTGAAAAGGTATCCCCCAATCCAGAACAAACGACTGGATCTTGCTATGGTAAACCAAAAGAAGAAATCACGCTAGATAATGCGTTTCTCCGTTTCGACAGACCGTGGATTGCACATGGAAGAAAATGAGAAAAGATAGATAAGTATCTCGACCGTTTCAGAGGTTTTTCTGGAACATGAAAATAACAATTGTACGAGTCGATATAGGAATGCCGAGAACAGTCCCGAAGAACCCCATGAAAAAGATTGGCGGAAATTAGGGGAAGATTTGCAGACATACAGACAACGGCCTTATTGAAAACAGCTAGCCTAAGAATAGTGATGGAGTATTGTACAGAATGTCACTTAATCTCCACTTGAAGTCATTAGTAACTATTGGTGGGAATAACCAATGAGATAAATACAAAAAACAATACCAACAGCGCAAATAGTTCAAACCCAGATATACAAGCAAATATTTACTTTGCAGAAAATGAGATGTATAGGACACCCTTTTGAAAGGTATTGTAAAAGTAATCAATAATATACATGACAGAGAGGGAAAAGTGAAATATTGGGAATTGTGAAAATATCTCTTGTTCAACTTCAATAAAAAAAAATATTGGGTGTATAATCTATGAACTGTCCTAGAAAATGAAAAGCGTAAAGATTTCGCAAATTGACGTCCAGAATAAAGGCAAATATCAAACCAAGACTGATGGATATGATAGTCGTAAATAACGGGCCTGCTCTATCGTAGATATCGGCCGGGAACTGGTACATGAAGATGCAGATCGTACCTGTAATATCTGGAGTATTAGGACATGCCCATACCACTATAGTCTGGATTGGATGAGTAGAGTATTCCAGATAGCTATTAGACTGTTCAAATTTTGGTTTCGGAAGTTATAGATTTGAGGAGACTCAGTCAAGCAAAACAACAATCATATGGGGCATGAAATAATAATAATAATAATAATAATAATAATAATAATAATAATAAATATACACACAAACATATACCTAGAGGTACCGACATATGTGAACTGTAAGATATGCAAGGAGCGCAAAATCAAAACCACTGAGAGATGGTATGAGCACCAACTACATTTACCCAAAATAACGATGTAAATATCCTCTGGGACATGCCAATTCAAACTGATAGGGAAATAAATGCCAACAGTGATGATATTATCATAAAAGACAAGATATTCAGGAAGTGTATGCTTATTGGTATGGCAATACCATATGAAAGAAACATACCCATGAAAATTATCGTAAAATTGTCCAAATACAAAAACCTGGAGATCGAGATTTACAAGGTGTGTGGAATGAAGACTGAGACTGTACCAAAAGTAATCTGAGATCTGGATCTCGTAAGAACAGGAATGGGCAATTTTGCTAACAGTGTCACAGGTAACATCAGCATAGAAATTGGCCTGAATATTCCCCTACTAGGAACATCCTATATACTAAGAAAAGTGCTATCAGTTAAATGACAATTATCCTATAAAGTCTAAGGACTATAGTTTAGACCCAGCTCTACAGGATACAAAGAAACAAATATAACATACACAAATAATTGCTGTACAGGACGAAGGCTTGCTAACTATAAATTACCGATCACTTATATTGAAAAATTGTCTTGACTCCAAATGCAGATTCCGTGATAAATATTCAGAAACAATTGACAATTTTGTATCAGGTTACACAGTGTTAGCGCCAAATGAATATAAAATTTGGCACGATAGAGGGACCAATATCTGCAATGGAAAATATGCCACTGCAAGAAACTAGCATGCGATCACCCAGACCCAGTTAGAGAGATAAAACCTTTAAGACTATTTTAGGGGACTTTACATTTCACACACATAGAACAGTCAAAGCTAATCGCACAGACATCGTGATCCCAGACCAGAAGAGCAGAATGCGTTTTCTTATTGACATGGCTCTCCTTACAGATTGTATCTTTGAAGATCTTCAAATCACTATCAAAATACAAGGTTCTTGAATTGGAAATCTCGAAAATGTGACACAAGAGAACATTATTAATATCAGTTGTAGTTGGAGCCCTCAGATTGATTGGAAAAGGCCTCGATTGACTCATTGAAGGGATTCTTGGTAGCCAATACCTTAAAGAAATACCAAACTTGTACTCTCAGTTATAGATTGCACATTACGAAGAGATTTAACTTTGTAAAATATTTGCGAATCTCATGTGGAATACGTTTATACTGACTGGAAATCGCCTTTGCATCACATTTGTGCACAAGAGCTGCCATGAATGGATGCTGATATATGTTATATTATTG
Source organism: Acanthosepion esculentum (assembly GCA_964036315.1). Lineage (NCBI taxonomy): Eukaryota > Metazoa > Mollusca > Cephalopoda > Sepiida > Sepiidae > Acanthosepion > Acanthosepion esculentum. The sequence goes on along the minus strand of OZ038497.1, from coordinate 71,403,239 downwards.
TGCGATGTAGACATCGTGAAGGCAGAGCAGGTAAGAATACAGAGGATTCAAGACCTGGTAGAAAAAATCGGAGAAGCGTACAAACAGCAGCTCAAGTTATCTCTTTTATGGTTGACGCATCGCAAGACACATTGGCGATAACTAACGTTATTATCGGCAGTGGGCAGGGACAGAGTGTCTTTACGTACGGAGGAAAGTGTCGTGTCTTTAAGTTGCCAAGTCGTTGCGATATGACTATCATAACCTGGTCGAAGCATCTAACAGTCAGAGAGAATCTCAAATAATACTAATAACAAGAAATTACCAAGAACCCATTCTGAAAAACTGAGTTGACCCCAAATGTAGATTATCTGATAAATATCCAGAAACAATTGAGCATCTTGTACCAGGCTGCAAGGTATTGGCACTCAGTTTTCTGCCATGCATGATACACGCTTAGGCGATCATGTATCTTTCGATACGTGACTGACGATGCAAATTTTTCCCGCAGTAGGTTGCCGTTTCTTTCTGCGGTAGACCAGTTGCCATCTAAGGCTATACAACCCGGTCTTCCCTGCTATTTACCCATAGCTGGGGGAGAAGAAGAGGATTCATACCTTTCCGAAGGTTATTAGCACGTAAGTTAATGTAATGGATTCGACCAGATTTCAAACTCGGCTCTCTGCTTCCTCAATACGTGCCGCTATCCATGACTCCACCGTGCCTCCTTGACACTGAATATAAAACCTGTCATGATAGAGTTGGACAATATCTGCAGCGGAAAATCTGCAACTTTTACGGGAAGAAAACCTCAAAAATTGATATGAACAACAGGTAGACCCGATTAAAGAGACAAAACCTGTAACGATTTTATGCGACTTTACAAGACACACAGGCAGAACAATCAAAGCTAATCATGCGTAGATTTTGATCAGAGACCACAAAAACAAATTATGCCTTCTTATTGATATGGCAGTCCCTGCAGACTGTAATGTATCTTTGAAGATCTACAAAAAACTATCAAATTACAAGTTCTTTTAAATTGTAATCTAAAAAATGCGGCACATGAGGACATCAACAATTTCAGTTGACTGCAAAAGATTCCGATAAATTTTATCTCTGTAAAATGTGTGTGACCTTAGAGTTTTGTGGGGGAGAGCTCAAAAAGTGGAAAATGTCCTGATGCTATTTCAGGAACTTAGTTCTCTGACTGGGACCCGGAAAGAAATGAGTATACACTAGGAATCAAAAATAAAATAATAATAATAATAATAGTAATAATAATAATAATAATAATAATTCATTTTATCTTAGAGAATGAAAAATACTTCTTGCAATATCAGATCCAAACAGATCACCAAGTCCAGCTCAGTATTTTCAGATGTTGTTGGCGTGTGTAAGAAGAAAAAAAAACGTGTCTGACACAGAGTTTCAGTATTTCGGCAGAAAAAGTTAAAAAAGCTAGATACGTATATTAAGTTAGACAGACAGCTAAACAAAGTATGGATGGGTGGCATAATAACAGTAGCGGAAACCACGTGGTGTGAACACTGAGATCGCTATAATTATGCTAATAATGTTGGAATTTCGGGAAAAAAAATCGATACTTTCCTGACGACAACATTACTAGGTTCTGCTAGGAGAGTACTGGAGATTGCAAGAGACTTGCTGTCGCATGACTTCCAATGAAAATTCATCAAGCACAAATAATACAAATAGATAAGAAGTAGAGGAATAATTGGCGGCCTCTTGCATGAAAGAATCGAAGGCACGGAGTACAGAAGTAAACGAGAAAGGTAAAATGCGCATTCACAAGTTGTCACGACTTTTCCATTGGATGAAGACTTTCAAGTGACAACTATAGTCCTTTTCTCTTCCTCCTCTCCCGCTTAGAAATACTCTCAAATCCCATCCCCCAACCAATCCCCTGACCATAGTCTACCTCTCCTCATCATTCCGCCAATGGCATCGTCATTAACAACAGAATTGATGTTTGAGACGAGAGAGATACAAGAGTCTAACGATGCAAAGAGATAAGAGAGCGAATGTGGGTAAAGGAAAAAGGCAGAAGAAACGTATTAGTCCATTGAAGGTTTCTTTATCATATAACCGATGCCGACCGCCCCGAGCGAACATGTTTCGCGATTCTCAAATTGCATTGTCATCAGAGAAAGATAGCGCGAAGAGAAGCGAGGATGGAAAGGCGCGGAGAAACTTATATTATTCAAGTATATGAATAAGCAAATGAAAGAAAAACAAGAAAGAGTTATATCTACGTAGGCGCGCATATGAAGGAACATCTTTGATATCAAGTTCACGATAATAGTATTTGAAGCTTTATATGTATATATGAACACGAAACACACCGTTTATCTACATTAATATAAAAGACACAGATAGATTATATATCTACGTGAATTAGATACACACACACACATATATGAACATGATTATATATCAATATGAATATTTATGAATATATATGTGTGTGTGTATATATATATATATATATATATATATATATATATATATATGAGATAACGATATGTATTTTTATATATCAAGAACAGTGTTGGGGAAATAGTATGACAATATGGAAAAAGTTTACTTGTAATGCGTTTCGTCCTTCAGATTTCAGATCATATTTTGTTATATTGGTAGGACTATACATGCGCTCGAAAAAGCGGTGCTTGTAATTTTAGAATTTTATATATATATATATATATATATATATATATATATATATATATATATATATAGCGGAATTCAATTAGAGTTTTTTTTTTCTTTTCATTTCCATCACTTTTGTTAGTAGGTATCCAAAACAGTGGTAATAGAAGATCTGCCAGGAATGGTGAAATGTTTTAAGGACTATGGCACAAATTTACTGTAGATGACTTTGCGATCAAGGCACTCTCTAGACATTTACGTCGTAGTGAATTATTTTCTCCTTTGATCATGGAAGCATTTTTTATGTCAAAATTATAGTCAGTCTCGTTACGGTGGGCAACCAAAGCATTTGACGTATTTCTTTGTAAAATATCCCTTTTGTGTTCATATAATCTTTTATTTAGAGTCATTGAGGTTTCTCCTGTGTATTTTTGTGACAATTATTACAGGCGATGGAGTAAATTCCTCTTTCAGATTTTAGCTTATTTTTTGTTTAGTATTGACTAAGTCTTTTATTGGTTTAGTAGTAGTATTGTAGTAGTAACGACTTTTTGTTGAGTTTAGATCGATTCGTTTCGAATGTAGATGTGTTAAAGTTAGTTGGTAATATAATATATTTTATGATTCATTTTATGATATTTGTTTAGGAATAATTTATGTGTCTCTGGTTCGCATTGAATATGAAATAATTAGGGTAATGTAGAAGTTTGAAAGTGTTTTCAATGTATTTCTTCTCTTCGTATAAATAATCCGGGCTGCATATTCTGAGTGCTCCTAATAGAATCCGAAGATTATATATAGGATACTCATTCTTTAGTTTGTCGTACACGTGATCTAGCTGCTGGCAGTACACTTTAACATTGATGGCGCTGTGAAAAAAGCTTGAAATGCAGTATTACTTGGAAATTTCAAACGACAGATATCATTTTTTTTTCTGGCCAACTTATTATATTAGAAAACAATATATCAAGGACAATAATGGGGGAAAACTGTATGAAAAAGTGGAAAAAGTTTTCTTGTGACGGTTTTCGTTCTCCAGAACCGATGAAGTCCTAAAGATCAAAACGCGTCATAAGAAAGCTTTTTCCATTATTTACATTATTTTCCTCATCTTTGTCCCTATATTTATTACAACGTTTCGACCGTTGTACGCTCCGGCCTTCTTCAGGTGGTTGGAATGTCGAACTGAAACCTTTATTTCGCTCACTGGGGTAGACTGTTCTAGCTCCACGTGCCATGTTTAATGGATGTCAGTTATCAATTATGTCCTGTTAATTTCCCTCTGACACATGGCACAGTGGATAAAGGCGTTAGTTAGATCCAGTGACAGGACCCAAAGAGTGTGAGTTCAATACCCGGTTAAGGCAGGGCAGAACTTTCAGAGGCACTTGATGTAGGCTTCCGTGTTGTGTCTGAAGCCCTTATAAAAAAAAACTCGGGAGCTCTTTTCTTATCAAATCGATCAGAGTGAGTTTTCCGACCTGCCGTACTTTCGCAGTCACCATTGCACTCATTGAACTCTTGGTGAATCCTTTACACTGTCCTTAGACTGAAGCCCAAACACAATGAAACGTTCGTATAGGAGCTTCCGGTGCGAAAGCCAAGCAGTAGAGCATGCCGTTTCCAAATTTCTGGCAGAGGGAATTGCGTCATGGTGGTCTTTTTCTCAAAGATGGTGCCTAACTGAGCCTATTATACTGTGCTATAAAGAAAATCAAAAACAATCAACGCCCATGCGCGAAATTAAAAACATAAAATAGCGTCAATTTAACCATTGCACCCTTTTGATATACACACACACACACACACACATATATATATATATATATATATATATATATATATATATATATATATATATATATATATATATATGTGTGTGTGTGTGTGTGTGTGTGTGCGTATATTTTGGCTGTATGTTTTCATTGAGACATGTGTCGGCGGCTAAGTTTTCGTTTGAATCATGCGTCCGACATATCTAAACATTTACAACAGCATACATTCCCACATTCGCAATTGAGAAAAATTATTTTGGAAAATACATCTATAATTTCTTATGAAAATAGTAAACATAACTAAAAATTCTCGAAGCTATAAATATTAAAAAAATGTAACTAAACCGTAATAAACATAATTATTGTTTAAATGCTTTAAAATGTTTACAGCAGATAGTTTACAATATCGAGGTTTGTACGAATAGTTTTAAAACTTATTTTTCGACAACAACATATTTTCAACCGTTCGGTATGTTCAGGCGATTTCAGTCAATTTGTTTCCTAACGCTTTATTTTTAAAAGAAAATAAATGAATAAATAACTGCACAACGTGAGGTCTGGTAGAAGTTGAGATGGAGGAGGGGAAATCAATTATATTGTACTATGTCGTTGGGGGTAGACTAAATGGAATATGTATATATTCTTTCTATCCCACTTCAAATGAATGTCATCAAATTTCATTTAATCCCCCACCGATGCACTTGCTTTAATATACATATTTATATACAAGATGTTCGGGTTAAGTTGACAGTTTTGTAAACAGAAAACGATGTAAATATCTAAACCAAAAATTAATTTATTTGAAAGATAGAGAAGTGACATAGATGTTATAATAATCCAAAGAAAATTCACCAAAAGAAGATAACCTCAGCATAACCATGGACTTGATCCGACTCCGGAATCTGGCACATGCGGCCTTCACGGTGTCTCTAGGTAGAACCTCATACACCTCCTTAATGCTGCCAATCAGCTGTGCCTTAGTGTTACAGGCAATTCCGTTGGTGTTTTTCCCAACCGCTCCCCACGCATAATATAATGGGATGACAAATCAGGAGATTTTGGTGGCCAGATACTGGGGCTGTTGAAGTGGTAAAAAATTATCTCTCAACAACTTCTGACTCTTTCTGTAGCGGTGTGTGGAATCTTGCTGACATATGGTCTTCCAGCAGCCACCATCTTCAGCCAAAGCAACTCCACATAGCCGTCCGAAATGAGCCTGAAACCCCGTTGAAAGATGTGAGGTAGCATGACATCACCTTCACTTGAGACACACCGACAAATCATCACAGTTTCGTGAAAATTCATGACAGGAGGAACATCGTATTGATTGTCGGCATGACACCTGTTGTTCAGCTTTTCATCAGAGAAGAACCAGATTTTCTATGGTTCTATATACGTTTCTACAAGCCACAGCCACGTAGTCTCCGTTGCAGCTCTCCATTTGACATCTTACTGTATTCATGGGGTTCAAAAAGCTTTGACCAGCTGTCATGATTGCGGAATTCTGATGCCAGGCTCGAATCATAATGATGCAGGATAACCTTTCCCAATATTCAGGGCGCTTCCAATCGTACGTGTCAGTTAACTTAGGCACTCCCGCATTTGGCACAATTCACTGTTTACAGATATTCCAAACCAATCTGAAAATAAAAATACATTAGACTCTTCCAAATTTATACTCTTCGTAAGATATATATATATATATATATATATATATATATATATATATATATATATATATATATAGATAGATAGATAGATAGATAGATAGATAGATAGATAAAGGCGTTTCGTTAAAACGGATTACATATAAGGGTGTTTCATTAAGACGGATCAAAGTCAGCAGTAAATAAATCAGTGTTATTTTTTAAAATAGATTTATTTTTCTTTTGGATCATGTTATTTAAGTCATGGCAATTATAATTATGTGTGAAAAATAATATTGCCCAAATGTCCACCAAATCTGAAAGAAAAAGGAAAAAAGCATTAGACGCTTAAAAGTAATTCACATTTAAAATC
>OZ038497.1:71341796-71386796 GCA_964036315.1 Acanthosepion esculentum | reverse complement strand
CCCTGATGGTGACTGCATTTTCCAAGACGATAATGCTCCAATACATACCGCTTGAGTGGTTAAGAATTGGTATGAAGAGCATGAAAGTGAGCTAGAACACATGGAGTGGCCTCCCCAATCTCCAGATATCAATATTATTAAACATTTGTGGTGCATTTTGGAGCGACAAGTTAGGAGCCGCTATCCTCCACCGTCGTGTCTTAAACAGCTAGAGCAGGTGTTAATGGAAGAATGGCTGAAATGTCCTCTGGATGAAGTCAGGAAGCTGTATGATTCCATTTCTAGAAGTATTGAAGCTGTATGTGAGGCTAAAGGAGGACCAACTGCATATTAAACAAATTTTCTTTGAATATAACAAGTGTTTTAATTATTTTGTCCAACACTAAGTAGATCGATAGATAATAGATACACAAAAGTATTAAATATATATAGAGAGAGAGAGACAGAGACAGACAGACAGAGAGAACGCAACAGTATTGGAATTATATATATATATATATATATATATATATATATATATATATATACAAGTAGATCGATAGATAATAGATACACAAAAGTATTAAATATATATATATATATATATATATATATATATATATAGAGAGAGAGAGAGAGAGAGAGAGAGAGAGAGAGAGAGGGAACGCAACAGTATTGGAATTATACATACATATATATATATATATATATATATATATATATATATATATATATATATAGGGTGTATCAAAATACTTTTACAAACTTTGGGAGCGGGTTTCTCGAAAACACCAATACAAGGATAAATGTCCATAAAACGTATGTCCGCAAATCCTTCGTTTTTGAAAGAAAGATTATGGTATATTGCACTGTTTTGCCAAGTAGAATATTTTGTATTTGTCCTTCGTTTTCATTTGTTGCTAGTCTGTCTTCAACATGTCTAGCGTTGAGTTATCTGGGAAGTGTTCCGTTTAACAATGGCACGATATTCATTCCGTGAGCAGCCAGATATGATTTGTACATACGTCCATGGTAATGGTAATGATGTCATCCAAACTGTCCTGCTGTTTATCGTCGCGTTCGGAAACATGATCCGTAGAACCACAAACTATGGATCGTGGAAGACTGAGATTCGCTCGTGCGCCTGTCCACGTAGAATACATTCTACAGGCAGTCGAAGGCGATCCATTTGTTTCAGTTGCAAGCTGCACTTTTCCGACATTGTTTGTATGATTGTAACAAACACCTGTAAAAGGTTTCAGACCATTTCATGCCACTTTCCCCTCAGGATCGCGATCGCCTTTTTTCTCAATTTTTACCGTATATCAAGATATAGGCGTAATTTATTATTTGCCTGAATAATAATAAATTATACATCAATTAATTCCAATCTTATTTAAGACGTACATAATATTAAAATATTACAAGTTAATGGCGAAATCCTTTTCGTGTTGAACCTGCGCATCATTCTTTGGCTAATATATCCATCTCTCGCTTTGTATCCTGTCACTTCAGTGCAAGATTCACGCATGTTATTTATCCCTCTTTCGACCGCCTTACTATTGTTTGGCCACTTGGTTATTCCTAATTGTGTATCAAGAATATCATTAACCTGTTGATCTGATAGAGAAGCAAAGTAAAAAGGCTCAGTCTTGAGTTCATTCATCCAGTTAATCATGGAATGTTAGTTTTTTTTGCTTACCACTTTAGTTTAGAAGTCACCAATTTTCTCAGGTTAACTACAGGAGGCACATCCACATTCCTATTTTCATCTTCACTGTCCTCCACGTCATAAGTGTATTTTAGAAAATCCTCGTCAAGAGCATCAGCAGAATCTTATTCCTCCTCATCAAATCTGTCATTACATTCTTTCATCTGCTGATTCTTCTTTCTAACTTTACTTATCATTCAGATAGCATTTTTTAGCAATCACGTTCTCATCTGCTCATATACCAAAACGTTGATCGGTGTGGGCGAAGTATGCATTTTTCTGGACAGTCTTCTTCACTATCGTCTTCTTACAATTCCCATTTTTCATATATAGCAGGGGTTGGAATACGTTACTTAAGCCGTGTATTACGTAAGGGTGCAACTTGATATAGAGGCACATTAGAGCACTGAACTTTATAATTGTAATAACGATTCGTTTCAGCTCGTTGCTGGGTGCTGATGTTTCTACATACACCTTGAGGATTCTACTCATTACAGTATCCCACCTTGACACGCGGGGAGGGTCTGGCTCAATAGTAACTAAATCATCATCAGCAACACCTGTAATAACACCTTTACAAATCCTATACAGTTATTTCTGATCCCATGTCAGATCTTCCTCTAGTTCTTCATTCAGGAGAGGGAAATCAGTGCAACTGACTGGAAGGCAACAACTGGCAGCTCAGACAAAGGCTCATTCAGCTGCTTTTCAATAGGACCAATCTAATGCTCAAGAACGCTTTGTTTGCCATAACAATGATAAATACAGCGCGGAAAGGCAGCTCATTTGCGTGAAGCAGCTGTCAGGTGAGATAATGACCAAGTAACATTTCAAGATAGTGAATGGATCCATTTTCTGATCCTACATTTACATTGGTTCCATATCTACACATGCAATTGGCTTCTGGTTTAGATTTTTCTCCACCAGAAACTCGTGAATATTTTTGGCAATCTGCTTTCTTTGTCCAGTCTTGGTAGTCACATATGGGAGATATTTCATGCCAGGCTCAACCATGATGACATAATGATCTTGTATCATCATCCAAGAAACTCAATTTATTGGTCTTCCCATTCTTTATTATCACACGCGTGGTAGTATTCGTAACATCAAAATACAGAGACGTTATATATTCAAAACTATCCATCTCAATTTCTTGCCTCTACAATCGGTATTTTTGACTCGCATCTCCAAGCTTATGTGGTCCAATAACTTGGCATTTGACATTGTTTTTAATAATTCCATAGTCAGGGAATGTTCGGAGTCTTGTCCTGTTCTGTGAGATAGTGTATGCCAGAGTTTTTGGGTCGTGGACAAAATCATCATCAGTATTGAAAGACGGATAGCACTTGAAACGCCTGAATTATCCTCAACTTAAGGAATATAGCCGGCTACCAGATTTCTGTGTCGTTGATGAAGCTGTCTGCTGGCTCTCTCCGCATCATGCAACTCTCTTAGTGTCACTGTCCCATAGCAACGTCCCTTTCATGTTAATCTAGCTGGTCAAGGAGGAACTGCCCTTCACGTTTGGGAACTTTTATATCATAATTACAGTCCCGGTGATATATTTCACCCTTTTTGACTTTGCACTTCACAACCTGACAAGAGACAAGGGCACAATAACAGCTACATATATTAAACAACTCCTTCATTTCTTCCTGAAATGCAGCCCTTTTCCACATTCTTGATCTTATTAACTTCAATTACTCTACTGTACAATTTTACCAACCTTTCCTCAATAGATTTTCTGTCTAAGAGGAACAGTCTGTCTATTTCCAATTGATTTTTCCCATGTTTCTGAAAATCCTCGGCAGGCATCTTGATAATTATCGAGACATCTGCAAAGTTTCCTTCGGCACATTTATACCGCCAGCAGTTCTTTAACATCTCGCATTTGTCCACTGGAAGAAAACTTGCAGAGTCAAACAATGCATGATCTGTGGCTGACCTCGTTAATACAGTAGCTATCTCAACAGAAAATTGATCAGTTAACCTGGTAAGAACATAGAAAGAGTGGATAAACAAAATTGAATATAAACATTGCACATTTGTACAATGTAAATTACACAGCACCAACGCAACATAAATAAATTTTTATTCCTGAAGACTAAAACTCTACCTATCTAGCTTCAAATTTGGCATGGCGTCTTAGATATATACAGTGTAACCCGGATATAAGAGACACGGATATAAGAGAAACCCAGATATAAGAGAGATTTTCTCTGGTCCAAAATTAGAGCCTGTGTTAATTAAATAAAATAGACCAAACCCGGATATAAGAGAAACACGGATATTAGAGAAACCCGGATATAAGATACTTCTTCTCCGGTCCCGACAACTCTCTTATATCCGGGTTACACTGTATAAGGAACAATGTATGAAGAGTGCATCTTTGAGGAAAAATTAACTGCTCCATACTTTCTACAAAGACTTTACTTCTAAAGCTGCTAGAGGATGTACCCCTGCTAATACGAAGACGCATGATAGGGCTAAGGAAAATTTCAGTCACATTGTTCGCATTGCAATGACTGACATCTACCATAAAAGATGGATATGTAGGGGAGGACCGGTTCGATAACCTGCACGTCCCCTCGACCGCAGTCCTTTCGATTTTTATCTGTGGGGTTACCTAAAATAACAGACATTAATAATGTTAATGTAGAGACGCTGCATCACCGTGGGTGCCTGCGAAACCATTCAACAACGCGTGTGAGTATTTGAAACTATCCGCCAGTCAATGATCCGACTGGTCCATGCATGTGTGTAGAAGCAAGCGGAGGACATTTTTTGTTATGAGCTGATGTGTTGAAGTAGAACGTTGGCCTTTTGGACATATGTTTACATAGATATTTGAACTTGTTTTGATGTCAGGAACCCGCCCCAAACTTTGTAAAATTATTTTTGGACTGTATTATGATTTGTACATTTAAGAACGTATACCATAAATTTAAACTTAATAACTCAAAAATGAAAGATTTGCGTACATATGTCTATATGAACTTTTGTCCTTGTTTTAGTGTGAAAAACACGCCCCAAATATTGTAAAAATATTTTTGAGACACCATATATATATATATATATATATATATATATATATATATATATATATATATATATATATATGTGTGTGTGTGTGTGTGTGTGTGTGTGTGTGTGTATGTGTGTGCGTGTCTATGTGTGTGTATATATAGTCTGTTAACTATTTGCAAATTATTATATAGAAACGTTATGCCGACACCTAAATAGCTAGTCCTGGATATAGCCGTAAACTACATCCGGCAGTAAGACCTCTGATCGCGAGATTGGAGATTTTGAGGACCACTTTTTAATTGCTGTTGTTCCCAGGTCCACCTCTTAACGTCCCAGTCATGCACAAATAATGAACTCACAAACAAAAACAAGACTATGAATGTATAAAAATACATTTTTATCGTAAAATACCAGCAACACATTTGTAAAAGACATAAGGAACGGAAGTGGTATAAAGGGAAAACAACAAGAAACCGACCTTACAAGTGTGTTGGATGACAGAATATGAACTGAAATGAATAAGAACAGACAAACATTACTAAGAGCCACAATGAATAGGTAGTTGTAGGAAGTCTTAATAGTGCCTTCCTGAAGTGACACGGCGCAGAGAATTTGTTTTGAAATGAGATCTTATTTTTATATTTTTCTCTCCACGAATCTTTTCTTATATGAAAATATTGATTAATGGCAATAATATTCCGATAAAACCAATTACTGCAATAGTAACTTTTATTCAGCGAAAGAAAGAATGAAGGAACTGTACCTCGGAAGTAAAACATTAACGTAGCAAAATTAAGCAAATAGCAAACACAAATTTCAAAGAAAACGGAAATAAAGAATAACTAATTTATGCGGGAATTTTTAACTGGGGAATAATACTTACTACACGACCTCATATTCAAACTTGCTCACTTCTTTTGGTAGTTATCACCATTCAGCTGTGGCGAGATATAAAAAGCCAAGAAAAGCTAGCACAAAAGTCAAATTTTGGTGGCGCATCGAATGTCAGACGTTGAAATCAGGCATGGATGGTCATGTATTGAAGTGAAATCAACTGGGGAATGGAGTTAAGATAATAGAAAACAAAACTTTAGTATACGACAGCTGAGAGATTCGCTGCATGTTGTGACAGTCTTCTCAATCGACCTCGTATAGAGATTAATAGCATCTGGGAGACACAGAATAAAAAGGAAAAAAATGAACACCCAATGATTCCTTACACGTTAGGGTTAAGTCTCCCAAACTAGATTGTCCAAGTGGATAAAGGCGTTGGTTAAAGCATATATGATTTGTGGCAGTCGTAAGTTAAATTACTGAGTCGGATCTTGCAGAAAGGTCATTGATTCTTGCTCAATGAGAGAAACGGGCAAGCAACACAAATGTGCATGAGCTGGAGAGAATTGATACGAGGTCTTCCCTAAGCATGCAAAGAGAAATGAGAACTTTCTGCTTCCATGCATTGAATGCTGTTTTCAGTTCAACATTCTGAAAATGTTAACGAGTTTCGATAGACAACGAAACTTTGTAAGTATAACAACAAAGATATGCTGGTCAGAATAGTAAGGCATATAAGAATGAAAGGAAAGAAAAATGGAAGAAAGACGAAAGAAAAGAAAAAACATAAGAAAGATGAAAGGAAAGAAAAAATGGAAGAAAGCTATAAGGAAAGAAAGAACTAGAAGAAATGTAAGGAAAGAAAGAACGAACTATGTAAGGAAAGAAAGAAATATGTAAATAAAGAAGGAATGAAAGATGTAAGGAAAGAAAAGGACAGAAAGAACCAAACAAAGAAAGAGAAAAATACAAGTAAAAAAGAGAAAAGGAAAATACAAATGTGCAGAAAAAGGAGGAAGAAAGGAAAGAAAAAGCAAAATGAGCAAAGTCAAAAGAAAATGTTGAATGTTGTGGAGTAAAATAGAAAGTTACTAAGTGACGAAGAAATGAAAAAGCTAAAAAAAAAAAACTTATAAAATTGTCCAGTAAATGAAGAGAAAAATACTAAGCAAATAAAGAAAGACCGGGAAGGAAATATGAAAGAAAAAAATAAAGTATGAAGTCTATTCAGTAAAAAAGAGAAGCGCATATAAAAAATATAACAAATGACACCAAGAAAGAAAATGAAGCAGGGAAATGAAAACTGAAAATATAATAGAACAAAGAGAAAGGAAGAAAAAGAAAATAGAAATTGAAACCGTTTCAAAGTAAAAAAAGAAACAATGAGAAATTAAGAGAAAGAATCGCCCTGAAAGAAGAATGAACGAAAAAGAATGAGCAGAGAAGGAAAGACAAAGTGTGAATGATATTCATGTACGAAATAAACGAGATTTGAGCAGCAGACTACTCACCATGTCTGCCGTGCAAAATTCTCAATCAATCAAAATCTCGCGAGACCAAACGTGAAGAAACGTTGGCCATAAATCGGTATTTAAAGTTAATGCTCACTTTCCTCGAACCACTCAGCCCTTTCTTCCTTCGCTTTTGCCGCGAATCCTTCTCTGCACTTCGCCTCAGTTTTCCAATCAATCTTCATTCGTTCGCTTATTCCTTATCGGCATTCATTTTCCGCTCGTCCAATTCTCCTCAAAACTTTCCCGGCGTCCAATTCTTTTTAACTGTGCTTTCCAAAGTCCTTTGAGTTAGATTACTTCTCCCTTTCTTCGCTCTTCCATCTACTTCAATGGCTGCCTCGATTTCTTCATGTATTGATTATTCATTAATTTCTCTCTTTTCTCACTTTTCACTACTTTTATGCCATCCTTAATACTTTCTGCAGTTACTTCCTTGAAAATCAGCATTCGAAATCATAGATTTTGATTGAACTCGAACACCAACTTCTGAATTAATGAAAAGTAATAAACACCTCCTCTCCGAGCAAGTATTTTTTTTTGCTTTCATGGTAAAGTTTTACACTTTTCCTTCAAGGCATTTGTTCGGTTTAGCTTTTATGAACGAAAAGCCAGAAAGTAAAACATAAGTGATAAAATAGCGTATTAGGTTTTTATTCAAAGGAAACATGATTTGCCTGCTTTGAAAATCTGAATACGAAACACCAGCTTTTACTCGAGGACGATGGCTAACTACTGGAAACGATGGGAACACACAATTATTTCATCAATGAATCAAACCAAATAGAAAAAACCCAAACTAAAAATAATACATCACCAGGCACAATAATGCAAAAGATTTGAAAGATTGTGTTGAGGTAGTGTTTTTCGCGAGAATCAGCAAACAAGATACTGGCATTTACATTGAATTCTAAAAGTAATCAATGGTGTGTGTATTAAAACACAGGTCCCTCAACTTTTATTAACCGTGCTGACCTCTACATGTTACTAACAACTAAATTTGGAATATAAACGCCATGAGCAGCAAGCTTTGAAGTAACACTATCCAGAATGCCAGAGATTGGGTGGAAATGCAAAAAAAGGGCAACGGTAAAGAAACGAAACACGAGCGAAGATGTCAATGAAGGAGTCACGTCCTCTTAAAACAATAAACTGAACTCATTGTCTCCTCCAATTCCAAGGAAATGCAAGCCTTACAAGCCACATTCGCACCATCGTGGACCTTAATTGTGAAGATAGACGTTGGCGTATAGAAGAAGGCCCAGTTGTTGACATGTGAGTACGAAGAAGGCCGTGCGGCAATCTTTTAAATCAGAGTGTGTCTGGAAAATTAGCATCAATCATCAATATGTTTGTCTGGGCTCAAACGCCAATAGTAAGCTATATATATATATATATATATATATATATATATATATATATATATAATTATTTATTTAAATATTATAACATAAATATGTTATAAAATCACTACAAAAATAGGCATTTTGGTTCAACACTTCTGGTGTCTTATCAAGTGATGATGTTGTATTCTATATTCAACATCATCACTTGATACGACACCAGAAGTGTTGAAACAAAATGCCTATTTTTGTAGTGATTTTATAACATATTTATGTTATAATATTTAAATAAATAATTATATATATATATATATATATATATATATATATATACGATGTATGATGGAAATTCTATAGCGATATATTTTGTGTGTAAAATTTGAGCCTTGCAACATACAAACACCTACACACTCACGTGCATATTTGAAGATTTTTTTGTTAATGTTCACTGAATACAAGGCCCAAGATCCACTCAAGGTAGATGGACACTATATGGTGTAGTCTGGCAAGTGAAGTAAGTTAATGGGCTTATGCAGGATATGTAACAGTTACACTTGGTCTTGAAGTGTTCAAAATTGTAGTAATTGGGAAAACATACACAAAGCAGTAATTCGTGGAAAGATGCTGTTAGAATGGAAGTTATTTTCATAATATTGCAATAGGAAGAGAATGATTATCATTCACGCATGTGTACGTGGCATGGCGAGTCTCAGCTTTAATGGTCAGGAGTGGTGAGACTAAGGAATATAGTTCGTCAGAACATATGCCCTGGAAATAGCGATAGAGCAGCGAGAGTCTCGCAAAGTCTTATCTGTGAGAAAGGGATTGTAAGGGGAAATAATTCATCACCCGAAATCATTTGAACAAGAGAGGCAAGTGAAGAGTGGACAGCTCCTTCCCTGAAATAGCAGCAATATTCCATTTTTGGTCTGATCTGGCTCTTGTATAGCAGGGGCATCGGATACTTACTTGGGGGGTATAAATGAACCAACCATTTTTCCAGCATCTTTAACAACAAATCGGATATATGGGTTCCACTTGAGAACTGGAGTTTGAGTCCCAATAAACGTTCAAGGTAAAGATCCTCGTTGAGAGAAAAAGAATCGGTCATGGTAGGTGAATGTTCAGGTTTCGCTCGGTGGTGGTGGGAGTTATTAGTTTGCTTTTGACTGTACTGAATTTTACAACACAGATCTTTCCCCATCGAACTACCTGAGCTAGGTCAGATCAGAGATGAACGAGTAGGTTCTGGGCTCCCAAAATTTAGGAGGGGCGCCTCTAGGTTATTGTGCCATCCGGATAGAGAGTCATTAATGATCGGTGTATATTATTAAGGAGATTATTCATATGCAGTATACAGAGTGTAAGAACGAGGAGAGCATTGATTTTATTTGCTTCTGAGGACTAGGCGTCACCAAAGACCGTCACGGGTCTACCTGACTTGATTATGTGAGGACCTTTTCAGAGATTGCATACCTGGAGAACAGTCCCAGATGTCACACCTTTCCAAAAGCCTTTGATATATCTAGTGCAATGGTCCTGAAAATAGATAGATAGATAGATAGATAGATAGATAGATAGATAGATAGACAGATAGATAGATAGATAGACAGATAGATAGATGCGCACTGACTGAAAGGCAAATTGAATTACCTAAATAGATAAGAAAGAATAAAAATTCTAAAATATTTTAATATTTAATATTCGGCAGCTGATAAAACACATATTTCACACGAACATCTTTATCGCAGAAATCTTTTCGCAAATTAATCGTAAATTTGAAACCTCAGTAATCAGCGTTCGCTACGTTACACCAACACAATCGATGGAGTTGGTACTGGATATAACAGTGCGATGAAAAAGGTTATATGATTGTTCTAAACTGAAAAAAAAAATCAGAGACCTAATCTCAGTAAATTTGAATATGTTGATTTCCTTAATATTTGTGAATTTACTCAGCATTTTCTGAACACTAAAAAAATAGATGTATATCTGCTGTTTCGTTTACCTACTTTCCTGTTTCCTTACTCTGAAACCTTCAAATTTTGTTCTTTTAAAAAAAACTTTTTAAAGTTTTACGAACATTTTTGATCAATTCGCCACGAGTAACGCCATAACGCCACTAAGTCGCTAGGGACTCCTGGAAGTGAACGAGAAGGTAACCAGAATCCCAGTCCTAAAGAGGAAACAAGCGATAAACCTCAATTCCTCTTCAAAACGACCGGGGAGGATGTGATCACTTGATATTCAATATTTCCAGATTGATACAGCAATAGCATATTCTTTATGAAAACAAGAGTATGAAGACTCAATTTTAATCATAGCTGCAAAAATAATCAGCATTTAATATTGCGTCTTTTTCTTGAATTCAAGCATGAGAAAATGGTGCAAATATCTATGCCAACAAGAAGTCCGGAAAATATTTAGAAATCTTTGTCATTCTACTATTCAGGATGGAAAACACAGCGGTGTAATTTAATGTGACGTTTGCGAGCTAACTATTTTTCTCAGAAAAGTTTTAACCGAGCTTTATTTGTATATATCTTAAATTTACTTCCATTTCTTTTTCTAATTTTCATTCGTTGCGTTTTGTTCTATTATTTCACTTTTATTCATTTGTTCGTCATTTATCAATTCTTTTTCTTCTTGTCTTCTTTCCTTCATTTACCTATGTTCTCTTCATTCCATCTCTGCTCTCTTGAAACATTTTTCTTCATTTCTCTTCTTATGCATTCACCGCTTTTGTAATCGACCAAACATCAAGAACTCGCCCGATCACCGAAGTTAAGCAACGTTGAGCCTGGTCAATGTCTAGATGGGTAACCGCTTGGGAATAATAGGTACTCTAAGCTTGGATGATCCAGTGGTTTTATATTGGAAATCGGCGAGCATTATTCCAATTCCTGTAAGCCTCGTTATATTCACTTACGCGGAAATAGCATTGGGAAAGATATGAATCCACGTATTCTCCTTCAGCTATGGGTTAAATAGTAGGACTTCTATCAGTATATTATTATTATCTACGAAATATTTTACAATCCAAAGATGTTTTCAGATATTAAATAACTTGGCAAAGATTGATAAAACCGTAAATAAAATAAAAACAATCAATGGAAAACTTGCTGCAATTCCATATTCCCTTCTGAGATAATTCCGCTGATGTATCTGATATTTCTTATTGTCTTGGACAAACAGTCATTTTATTTGTCGTGTTTCAAGTCTAATTTTGATACTAACTTCATATATATATATATATATATATATATATATATATATATATATATATATATATATATATATATATATATATATATATATATATATATATATATATATATATATATATTTATGGTATTCACATTCATTCACACATTGATTCCTTGGCAGTGCTATTGATCTAATGACGTCCTTCAGTATTTCGCTGTTCTCATATGACTATTTTATCACTTCGGAGATGTGTGGGTGGTTTAACGGATAATATTGTCGAAAAAGGAAAAGGTTAGTCGATTACTCGGTTAATTTGTTGCGTTCACTTTTTCATTATTGCCCCTGGTAATGCATGAATCCAACTTCTCTCCCATTAACTTTGGATTAAATAGAATACTAGACTGTTTTCCGTTAGTGGAAACCGATTTAAGAGAAATAAAATTTCAAGTTCCAGACTGTGGAGAAGTTGTTTTCTTCAAGAACGATTGGCAATGTTGTCATAATGTGGAGTCATGATCTTGTATGTCTTCAAGGTTCATAGCATTAAAAAAATGTTACCAATCCCCAAACCAGTAAGAGGATATTATAATTTCGTCTAGTCGTAACACTTTTTTACTTCCACCGTGGATCTCATATAATACCTCCTTACATGATATTACATATTCTAGGTTTTACTCCGCTGTTGTCATAGAATAAATCTGGCATGCATCCATTCCATCCTTATAAAACTGTTTCTTTCATTGATGTGTTTATAAATGTCTTTAGACTTTACACTCATAGGGTATGTTTACAGTCTGGTTAATTCTTTGATGTTTTTGTGCATAACTTCTACAATGTGTCATATATTTATTCGATTTTTGCCTATTAATCCATTGGTGATTTGCTTGCTCGCACTTATTTCTGAAGTTCTTCTTGACTTCATACATTCTGTAGCATTTCTTAGCGTCATTTGTTGTCTTTCTTTTATGACACGCAGAATGTCATCTGTCATAGGTTTTAATTCTTTCTCTTGTTTGCCTTTCTTGCTCTGACTTTCCTTTGCTGTTGTCACGAGTGATTCCATTAAAGTGTGCTACTTTGAGATACCGGACAGTTACAACATTTTATTTTTGTTCTTCTTAACTGCGATTCCATATGTCTGTTTGCAAATGGAATTGAAGTTTAGTCATTACTTGGATTTCTTTATTTTTATAGTATTATTCTTTACGTCAATATGACTGATAGGTTATCACTCTTGAAATTGAGGCACTGGTATGTTTTAAAGTGAAAAAAATCTTCTCATTGTTATATAGACTAATATGGTTTGTAATGTCTCAAGCTGGTCCTTACCAAATTCGTAGAATTTCTTCACTTTTTATATTAGCTACTACTTAGACCATTGCGCTGGACCGATTAAAACGTTTTTCATCGCGTTCCTTATATGATCTATGTTTATATAGACCGTTTAATTTAAGCATCCTGTTTCTTTCTAACATTTGCATGTATGCCCCAATGATGTTAATTGTTACTTACTCTGATATTTGTCATTTCACCGTGTGTTGAAAAATGTATCTAATTTTCCTTCGATGATTTTTTTTTTTTTACTTCAGAGCAGAAACTACTATGATCGCCATACTGAATGGCTTCCGGTTATAGTAGAAGACCCAAAATCTTAATTTCTCCTTCCTTTATCTAATATTAATACGAGTACACTTACATTTTTCTCTTCCATCCTGGGTAAGACGATAAATTACGTCCAACAGTAAGGCCTCTGATCTGGAGGTTTTGAGGATTGTGAAACCATCTCTTATTTGCTGGTGTTCCCAGGTCCAACCAGATAGGGGTGATAGCACCTGTTAGGGTCTCAACTATGGGCAAATAGTTAACCCCCAAACTGGATCAAAACACTATGAAAGTGTAAAAATAGGTTTTAATACCAGAAATACTCTGTAAAAAATTATTACCAAAGATACATTTTTAAAGAAAAAATATTATCAGCAATACATTATTGAAGGAAAAAATATTACCAGCAAAAAAATGTTGTCGGCCATATAATAAACCATTGTGGTTGAAAAGCCGTAAAGCAAAACAAAAAATCATTTTTTCTTATATGACTCTGAGACCATCATATTAATTTCCAATTGTCTTTACATGTTATTATTATGCGATTTACATTGATCTCGTTTACAACTTTCTAAATTTCCATATTAGTATATTATCCTAATATTCCAGGTTCCGACTGAGATCTTTGTTTTAGATAGTTACTGGATGACCGTAAAGTGACACTTGTCTCACTTGAGTATCATAAATACGTAAGGGATCAGATCCAAATTAATTGACTTCCTTCACCCCGCTAGCTAATATCTGTGGATTCTGATTTCATTCACTTGCTCAATATAGACATTTCCTACCTGTTATTTATTTATTCTATTAAAAACATTTAAGCAATCAACAATTTGAAGAGTGACAGCGGCTAATGCTACTACAAATATTGTAATGTTGTCCAGTTTAGTTTTAATGGAATGGTTTTCATCTTATTGCGTAGTTTGCCATAGTAAGATTTGATCGTCAAAATCAATACCTACAACAAAAATAAAACATCCATTCAAAAGCACTTAATAAAAATAAATAAATAATTAGAATAATGTGTTTGAAACCGCAAAACAAAATACATAGTTTTTAATTAATTAATCAGAAATTCTATCTTGTTGTATACATTGAAAGATGGAAATTCATTCGCATGAATTTAGATTTTTATCTTAAAATCAACATTGTGATATGACGCGCCATTTTCGCTTTTGCTTATGACGAATCAAAAGTGCTTATTTTATGTTTGATCTGATATTTTCAAGCTACCAACAATTTTTAAAATGGCTGTTGTTGGTTGTAATAGTCTTTTATCACAAAAATTGCACTCAATACAGTTAATGAAAAATTTTCTATTTTTTATCTTGAATTTTAATTTGGGCCCTAGAAAAAATATATTTACTGCTGAAAAATTCTCATCCTTACACAAAATAAAAACTTTCTATATTTACTCCTTGATTTATTCACTTGGTCGCTTTTATTATTCATTTGCAGTTCATTTCCTTTTGTCCTCTTCTTCAATTTCCGTCTTTTTATTAATATTTTTAATTTCTTTTCTTTTTTCATTAAGTTCTTATATATTCATTTGTCGAATTTTCTTCGTTTATTTACTTTTTTCCTCTCTTTTGTGTCTTTGCATCTACTTCTTCGTTACTTTGAAACTCTTTTTTTCTTTCACTTCTACGGACTTTTCATCTTTCATCTTTCGTCTCCTTTCTTTCCATTTAGGCAATGACGGTGGTCACTCATTGCTACCTAATCTACTTGAATCTAATAACACTGAAGTAAATTCGATTATAAATCTCCACCGTTTCTTCGTTTACTCCTTGTGTGTTTTCTCTTTATGAAAAGAGCGTTCATGGCTCTCCACAACTTCTCATCCACTTTTGTTCTAAGAAATATTTCTCCCCTATCTCCCACAGTTCCTGCTCTGCCATCAATTTATAATCTCAACAAGGTTACTCGATGTTTCCTTCTACTCATCTAAGTTCTCTTTCCTCATTGTGTATCCTAGACTTTTCAACAAAACTTTTCTGATCCGAAATACAAGTATTCTCTTTGTTTTAATTTGTCCTTAAAACATCCACTTTGCTCGCATCTTCTGTTCATGATATTCTCAACCTCGTTATGTAGAACCACGTGTATATGTTGGCTCCAGTCACTTTTCAACCGCGTGTCAATTCCCCATTATTCAGTCATATAGGAGGATTGATATTACATACATTTTGAGCACTTTTATCTTTGTTTACAACAAATTTTGCTGTTTCTTGTTATTTTGTCTATCATTTTAAAGCATCTTTCGTTTATTCAAATATTATCTTTTGATTCTCACTACAAATTTAATAAATTTGGCAATGTGATAGGAATAAAATAAGCTAATCGACGTTAATAAATATCCCACCTTTTTATTTTCTTTTTTCATTTCATCTATCTTTTTTACTTATCTTTTTTGCGTATTTTATTTTATTTTTTTTACTACATTATTTTCTCTTTAACTCCTCGTCATTTTTAACGCAGATTTCCTTCAATGTTCTTTTATGTTAACTTTTCGATTGCTTTCGTTTTTTTTCAAGATTCAATCCCTATTTTTTTTCTTCATACCTTTTTTTTTTTTATTTTCATTCATCTTTCTTTTGTCTGATCCTCAATTGATCAGGAAAGTGCTTATCAACACATTACTTTTTCTCTTTTTTTAGTTTCTTCTCCTTTACTTCTCTGGTTCATCTTCACTATCCAAGCGTCTTACTCGACTGAATTTGCACTTTGTGTGCTTCTTTCTTCTAGAGAGCTATCAAAGCAAACTCCATCACTCCTCAACCATCCGTTATCGCATTTATCGATTTCTTTCAATTCTCATCAATATTTCTCTTCGTGATCCTTTGAGCTCTTTCATCGATTTGTGTCTAGGCGTATAAATGGCTGCGACTTCAAGTATCACATTCCGTAGCCATTCTTTGAACAGCTTCTCAAAAAATCACAAAAGGGTTCGCGATTTTTTTATCATTTTGTTTAAATATTATGCCTTTTTTCCTCTGTGATACTCTTAAGTTTTGGAAATTTAAACCTGAATGTAATTTCATCAGCCAACGATGAAACAAAACTTGAGGATTTGGTTTTGAATTGCGAGCAATCATAGTGAATCATTTAGATCGCTCATTAAAGTATATAGCTATTCTAATTGAATATTTATAAGACATAGTTCTTGGAAAGTATCTAGCTATTTCTAAGACATCCTTTCGAGAATGTACTAAGCTATTTTTAATACAGAGCACATAGAAAGTATCTAGCTATTTCTAAGACATAGTTCGTGAAAAGATTCTCGCTATTTGTAAGACATAGTTCTCTGAGAGTTATCTAGCTATTTATAAGACATAGTTCCTGGAATGTTTCTAGCTATTTCTAAGACATAGTTCCTGGAATGTATCTAACTATTTCTAATACATAGTTCCTGGAATGTATCTAGCTATTTCTAAGGCATAGTTCCTGGAATGTATCTAACTATTTCTAAGACATAGTTCCTGAAAAGCATCTCCTTATTTCTAAAACATAGTCCATGGAATGTATCTAAATATATCTAAGACATAATCCCTGGAAAGTATCTCGCTATTTCTAAGACAAGTTCCTGGAAAGTATCTCGCTATTTCTAATGCATAGTTCTCTGGAAAGTATCTAGCTATTTCTAAGACATAGTTTCTGGAAAATATCTAACTATTACTAAGATATAGTTTCTGGAACGTATCTATCTCTTTCTACGGTAAACTGAAATTGTGATTTTCTCTCTTTCTAAATCCTTGGCTATGCTATTTACTGTTTCACCATCTAAAGAACTTTCTTGCATTGATTTTGCCTCCTAAGTATGGGAAGGATTTCACGTACCTGTTGCCCACAGAAATCCAAAGCAATGGCACACCGTATTCGGCCCCTCTTTTGAATATATGTAGGTTTGGGCTGGTATATAAGTTGTATTTTTTACACTGTTTGTTAGACGAAACTATTTCGCTGCAGACGAAAACAGGTTTATGACTTTTTTTAGCTTCCAGAAAAAAAAAGCTATAATCTGCAAACAAGAAGTGTAAAATTATTTTCGGGGTTAAAAGACCATTCCTCTAGATTGAAATAAAATGCCAATAATCTAATCCCTGGAGGCATACTTCAGAGAAAAGTAACCTGAAAATAAACAGTGGCCATTACCCATCGTTGCATTGTTCCATTTTAACAAGAAAAGAATTCGATAACTCATCATTTAATTTAACAGAACCGTGAATATTTTCAAGGAAGGATATTATGAAAGTGATGATCTTATCGGGAATCAGAGTTGTCTTCCTCACTGAGCACGAAGCATCCCAATTAACGGACTCAAAAGTTTTAGTTAAGTCAGCAACAACCATAAATATATCAGCGGTTTTCTCCCGCACTGCAACTTGTCGCAAGCAGTATATCATGTCTGTGGTTTCTCTTCCAGTCCTAAAACCACAATGGGATTAAGGTTAACATTATCTGCAAGGTGAGTCATTATTTTGTGGCAAATAACCCGAGCAAGTATCTCCCCCCCCCCGAGAGTAATGATATACCTCGATAACTGTCACACTTCGCTTAGATGAGTAATGGAGGCGTCTTTAAATTCATGAGTAACCTGGCTATGCTTCCAAATCATAAAAATACGAATGCAAGCGCTTACGCACGAGTAACATATCTCTATACTTGTCTGATAGCCTCATTGCCTTATTGCCAGGCGATTGACTTGATACCATTTGCTTTATAGCTGTTTTGACTTCCGTATACGTCGGATCAAAATGTATTTCCGGTCATGAATTAATGACATTTTGATCGACATTAGATGGAGAACTTAAAATAGTTTCAAAGTGATCTTCCAAGCGATTAATAATATAATCTTTATCATTTAGTAATGTAGATCCGTTCCATGCTAATATTGGTGAGGATTCACGTAGCTAGAGGCTATAAACATGATTTATACCTTCGTATACAGCTTTTGTATCCTTTCTATCAGCAGCACCTTAAAGCTGAGATGCCTTTGATGACCTACATTCTTTCATTTCTCTTAAGTTTGTTTACAATCCAAATATGAATTCTATTTCGTTTTATCAATCAGTGACTGTGTTGTTTAAACCAAACAATCTTGATGCTTACTCTTAGGTAGATCAACATTTGAAGCAGAATATGTTGCTTTCTTGAGATTTTTCCCACGATTTTATATTCTGTGAAATTTCATAATCACAAGCTGTATATCTAGTAGCCATCACCTGAAATGCCATTTGTGCACAATACCAACTAAATTCTTCCAGTAGTATGCTCTATTTGCCATTTCTATTAACCAATCACCAGCAGAGTTTTAGTAAATAGCTTTTTAATAAAGATCCGAATGAGTAATTAATTTACGATTGGTACATAAACAGACGCAGATATCGAAAAACATTAATAACTGCGGAAAAATATAGCAGAAAGAAAAAATATATAAATCAGGGTTTAAGTCCTGGAATAAGACCAGAATGCTAAAACGATCGGTTACGATGACTTCAATCGACGGCTTCCGAGCAATTCCATTTACTCAATATCACTCACAAGGCTTGAGTCAAATTTTCAGATACTTTCCTCCTCAGGTCGATATAATCAAGACTTACATAAATAAGTATATTCATACATATTTCTATAGAGACACTTGTTCTATATGCCGTGTCTCTTTAGGATATGAATGACCGTGACACTCTCCATAATTCCCTGTCCTTTGTAGCGCTTAGTGAGTTGTGTCGTTTTGTTATCCCTCTTATTTCATGTTCAGTCAACTTGTTAAAGATGCTATTCTCTGTTTTCCTCTATTTCTTTTACCTTCATTATCTGCTGCGTCAGATTCTCCGAACATGCTTTTCTCATTATATACTCTAGAAATTTCAACTGTCACATGATGATAATGATGATGAGGGCATCATGTACATCAGCACAGGTCACACTGGCAAACAATAAAACATAGTTTAGGAATTTTTCTTTCACGTTACACGCTAGTCTTACAGCAATTAATGTCCTCTTTGCAAAAACCACTGAATCATTCCATTAGAAATGGGAATTCTCAAACAACTTATACACCATCAAATCAATCACCCACCTTCTATTTCTATCGGTTCAACAAAATTGAACTTTGTTATGGATTTTATGTACCTGAGATGATTAGTATCCGATTCGCCAAGCTAGAACAAGACGAAAAGGAAATCATTCTTTCGTAGACTTGACTTTAATATCTGGATTAATAACATTAAACTAAATGACTACAAAGTCATTGTGCTACACATTTTCTTTTCTGGTGCCGAATCTTAAGTCATCTCCCCATATTTTACCTCTTTTGAAAGCTTCCACCAAGTTTGCTCCAGTACTGTTCCCAATGTGCACTAGAGAGTGACAGTGACTCTCAATAATTCCCTGTCCATTGCAAATCTTAGTGAGTTGTGTCGTTTTGTTATCCCTCCTATTTCACGTTCTGTAAACTTCTTAGAGATGTTATTCGCTGCTTTCCTCTATTTCTTTTTCCTTCCTTTTCTGTTGTTAGTGTCAGATTCTCCGAACACACTTTTCTCATTATATACTCTAGATATTTCAACTGTCATTTTCAGCTTCTAAACAAAAGGGTGCCTCTTGTTTCCATTTATCTTAAAACCTTCTTGTTTCTCACATGTTCAGACTATGTAATTTTTAGCATCCTTCTGTACAAACAGATTTCTCCTGCCTAAGAATATTCACTGCCATATAAGAGGACCAATATTAAATAAGTTTAGCACTCATTACGTTTTTCTAATGAAATTTTCCTTTACTTAGCTTTTGAAAACATCTTTTACTTTTTGGATGTACCTCCGGATTTCGGTGTCACAGATTCTTCTGTCTTTTAAAACAATTCCTTGATATTTAATCTATCGTATTCACTTGATTTTGGTGATTATAATTCGTAGTTTACGTCTTGGGCTGTTTTTGCTGACAACCATATATTCAGTCTTCTCATAATCGATGTTTCATCCTTTCTTCCTTATGATGTTTGGTAATTATCCCAAAATTGAGAGGTTTGTCCAGCCGAGAACCTTTTAGCACAGCCTCCGATATATCGGTGGAATTGAGAAGTGTGTCTGGCCGAGGACCTATCAACACCACCTCGAATGTTATCGGGTGGAAGGACTCAAAAATTTCTTGGAGCAACGCCCAAGAAATACCAGTCCGCTATCGCCGACCTTTGAACGTTTCAGTATAGATCTACACATGCAATAACTCCAGAAGTAGATGCCATCTCGCGCAACTCTTTTTGTTAAGAAAAATGGAAGGCATGCAAATTATTATGCTGTAACTTAGATGTGGCACGAAACCGAAACTACGCTGCACCCAAAGAGGATCGAACTCAGGACTCAATCGAAAGTGTTCTAATCCAACAAGGTTGCTAACCATTATACCACGCTGCGGTCCCCGATACAATTTATTATGTATCTCATTTTCATTTTTAAAGCTTTCTATGTTCACCCGATACCTGACACTGCGATCTTTGTGTCAGACTAAGATAATTAGTAAATAAATTTGGATCTTTAAAACAAATGAGTTAATGAAAAAGGAAATTTTAAAATAAAACATAAAACAGCAAGTATAATGAACATTAAAGCTTTTATTCTTAAACAAGAGACACCGACATATTTCCTTATGATAATGCTTGAAGTGCCTCGAGGTTGAGATAGAGTCGAATTCTTTCTTCACTTCAAATAAACTACATTTAATACATACAGACACCCCCCACACACAGTAACAGTTCCAGAACTTTTCAGCACCGCCTACATAGAAAAGTTTAATCATTTCTTCTAAAAGTCCCTGGCCTATCAACTTGTTAGAGATGTTATTCTATCACATTTACTTGTTTCCATTTACCTGAAAACTTTCTTGTTTTTCACATGTTCAGCCTATGTAATTTTTAGCATCCTTCTGTAGAATCAAATTTCTGGACTTAATATCTCACGATACAAGTAGCTTCATTCTGCGTATTCTCCCGTATATGGCATTATTATTATTATTTTAATATGTTTTTGTGAAATAAAACAAAAGTAACACAAGTAAGATATAACATATATTTATTACTTCAAACGTTATTATGGTGGATACTCGTATTTGAATAAGGTGTGCTATTTATATCCCCAAAATAATAATATTTGAAGTAATAAATATGTTGGATAAAAAACAAATCTATTAATTCTTTTATAAATACCTTAATATATACATATATATATATATATATATATATATATATATATATATATATATATATATATATATATATATATATATATGCTGGGGTGCATTAGCATGAATATATATCAAAACCTACCGAAATATGTGCATATGTATTTATATACATATATAGGTTGTTGCTGTAAAATACTCCTAACGTTGTAATATTCCGCCAGATTTTGGTTGGTGCGTCGGGACATTAATTTTTCAGCGCTTTCTCGTATGTAAATATGTGTACATACGTATGCTATATCCATATATATATATATATATATATATATATATATATATAGGCGTGTGTGTGTATGTGTGTGTGTGTGTGTGTGTGCGTGTGTGTGTGTGCGTGTTAGCTTGTGCGTGTATTTTTGTCTTGATGCTTTTTCATTATTTATTACAACTGTTCTTATCTTTTGAGGACGATAAACACGGTCGGCTGCGTATAACGATTTGGCCTTGATAGTCCATTACACTATAATTTGTCTAGACAGTTCAAAATGTCGTCATCGGTCGATCTTTGATGATGTCGATGCGCAGACACAAACTAAATTAGGAAATATCACCCGTTTGAAATAATTGGATTGCTAAAATATCAATAAATCAAAGACAGGAAAACATGATCCAATGCCGACATTACAGTACGAATAAGCCACAAATTCAGAAAAATGACTGACGCTTTGAAGGTTTCGGTCACGCATGCGCAGAGTACAGTGCGTCTTTTGAAAATTCCTCTTTTATTGCTTTTTCGGGTGAGAAAGGATAACCTTAGAAAGATACATGTTATCAGTTTAAAAGTTAACTCAGACTTCTCTGTGACTGTGGGCACATGACATGAAAGTATCATCTAATTGTCTACGAACGTTGAGTAGATGTCTGATGAGTCTCGTTTTCATAATTTTTAAAAATTGCTTAAAAATGCATCTACCAGAATTTAGCGTAGTTTGTGATGTTGTTTACTCATTCTGAATTTTATTGATATTGATTTTTAATAATCTATAATTTCATCGATTTTCCTCAAAAGGTTTCGAATCACAGATTGATAGCAGTGACTGTAATTGATGCCGGAATAACTACATTTCGACACGCGCATATGCCCATATGGGTATTTGTTCTATCTTACTTGTTTTACTTTTGTTTTATTTCACAAAAACATATTAAAATAATAATATCGCCTTATACGGAGAATATCCAGAATGAAAGTACTTTTATCGTGAGATATTAAACCCATTGGTACACAAAATAGACACACATATTTCAACCAAGTATGTTGCAGCTCAAACGAATCAGAATCGGCAGTGACCTCCTAACCATTTCACCATTGCAAACGGGGGTGAAACGATTGCGTTCTGGCCTCAACACTATTCTTGTTAATCTTCAGAACGTGAGTAAAACAATGGAAATTGATGACGATGGCCGTGATAATGATGATGATGATGGTGGTACATCAGCACAGGTCACACTGGCAAACAATAAAACATAGTTTGAGAATTTCTGGTCTACGTTGCACGCTAGTCTTACAGCAATTAATGTCCTCTTTGCAAAAACCACTGAATCATTCCATTAGAAATGGGAATTCTCAAACAACTTATACACCATCAAATCAATCATCCACCTTCTATTTCTATCGGTTCAACAAAATTGAACTTTGTTATTGATTTTATGTATCTGAGATGATTAATATCCGATTCGCCAAGCTAGAACAAAAGGAAAAGGAAATCCCTTTTTCGTAGACTTCACTTTAATATCTGGATTAATATCTCTAAGCTAAATGTCTACAAAGTCATTGTGCTACACATTTTCTTTTCTGGTGCCGAATCTTAAGTCATCTACCCACATAGTATCTCTTTTGAAAGCTTCCACCAAGTTTGCTCCAGTACCGTTCACTGTGTGCACTGGAGTGGCAACATTGCAAACACTGAACTCCTTAAGAGGACCAGTGCCATTGTGGCGGACCCGATAGCGTTGCAGTGCTGGCCTGCGAAAATAAGGCCTGTGCTAGACACTACACACGACTACCGAATCCACAAACAAAGTAAAAAAAAAAATATATAAG
The DNA here is from genome assembly GCA_964036315.1 of Acanthosepion esculentum. NCBI lineage: Eukaryota > Metazoa > Mollusca > Cephalopoda > Sepiida > Sepiidae > Acanthosepion > Acanthosepion esculentum. The sequence continues at coordinate 71,363,306 of OZ038497.1, read as the reverse complement.
ACGTGTTCTTTTACCTTACAAACGTACAAAGTAAAAATAAATAGACAGGCAGGACGACAAAGCTAAAGGAACAAACATAAAATTTTATTTGTGTTTAACAAGTAAATTGTCTTCAGTGGAGACCATCAGTAAAGTTACTGGAAATGCTGTAGTTGATAAAAAGGCAGTGACAAGTAGATTGTCTTCGGTGGAGACCATCAGTAAATTACTGGAAATGTTGTAGTTGATAAAAAGGCAGTGACAAGTAGATTGTCTTCAGTGAAGACCTTCAGTAAGGTTACTGGAAATTTGAAATCAATGGAAAGGCCGTGACGAGTAGTCACAAAAGCGTAGATAGTTCCGCGCCAAAATGAAATTCAAAATGGCTAAAGGCGGGAAAAGTTACTCCGAGAAGAAAGTTCAGAACAGTCAATTATAATGAATAATAAACATACACAGCAAAGAAAAATACTCACTGCGAGACTTTATAATTGTGAGTGTAATGTAACTTTTTTAAGGTAACTGGTTCGTAATAATTAGAGATATTATGAGAGATCTCGTTCTGGTGTTGTTGACGGTTTCGAAAGTTCCCTGTTCATGGACGTAGGCGGCTCGAAAAAGATGTTCGCATAAGGACGAAAAATTCGTCATCGTAAAAGGTAATGTGACGACAGTGTCGTACGTGTTAAGGTACAGCGACGAGCCATGAGGGACAAAGCAATGTTTGCTGGTGAGATAATCCCTGTCTGTATATATGGTTGACAGACGAGAGATAGGTGAGCCTACTGCCCGGTTCAACGAACCGGCAGCGACTGATTTTGAAAAGCTAGTTTGTCCATGACGTCAGAGCAAAAAGGCGCGAAAACATCACAGCCGCCTTCCTCACTTTCGGCTACAGCCAAACGTTTACTGCTATTACTAGCCGAAAGTGAAAGGAAGGGGGTAAAAACTCACGCGCGTATCAAATTGAAGGTGGAAACTCTATGTACTGTTCCACACCATCAGCATTAAAGCTATGCTGCAAACATACAGCTAAACAAAACATATATCGAGTAGAAAAATCCATTGACTTTCAAAAACTCCAATGCACATAGAACTGAACGTTGATCCACACAACAAAGGGATGCCCCAAATGTTGAATCAGATATAAAATGTCTACCTGTTACTATTAGAAGAATTATCTCTCAAATATTTATTTTTAGCAACAAAAAATATTTTCATATATTTAGCAATAATTTTATACTTTTATTCTTTTCTTATTTCTTGATTCGTTTCAATTATTGTCATTAAAGTAATAAGACAATATGTTACATTTGATAACGAAGTCTTCATGCCTACATCTAATGTAAAATATATATGGCCGTTCCTTGTCATGGTAGAGAGCTCGCGTGTCCCTGTGATCCCAAGAGCAAAGCCGTCTGGAGTTCTAACACGTGTAGGGACATAGCGGTAGGGTCGAGGAGGATAGGGTAGGGCAGTATCAATCGAGCTGGCGTAACCAAGGCGGACCTTGACAGACCAAGCATCCAAGAAAGTGTTGTATCTAAATAATCTCTTTTTATATCAATGCATTGAACATTAAAGGTATGCTAAATTATACGCTGAATGGGTAGGTAGCGTAACGGATATCAATGTGTGAACTAGAATCACTGACCGTGTTTGTTGCATTCACTTCCGCAATAAAATTCTTGGTGAGATACGAATCTATCTATCAAATCTTCATATATAGGTTAAACAGCATTTTAGTCTTGGATGGTAGTGAGAATAATGCAGAATATAACTGAGAAAACATTCCACTACCATTCCCAAGAATTGCTTAATTAGGTCAGGAACTATTACTGTTTCCTGTTTGTACCATGTAACCTAATCCATTCTATTACATGCTGCTTAGAGAGTTCTATGAATGACAATTCATTCAACAGCATAGTAAGCCAACGACCTTATAGGTCATGGCTTGAACTAGAAGTGCAAGTGATATATCTATATATTGTATAAGTTACATAATGGCGCGTGGCCAAAGACATGTGAGTGCGGCTGAATGGTTAGAGCGTCAGCGTTCTGTTCGTGAGGCATAAGAGTAAACGAAACTGTTTGGAAAAAGTTAATATGTAGTCACAAATAAAGTTAATAAGCTTATAAAAGAGAAGTGTTGTTTGAAATTCAATTTTCAGAGTATTAAGAAACCATTTCTTTTCATTTGAAACAAAGCAAACATTACTGAGATGTTATGTAATAATTGTCCTCCTATATGACAGTGAATGCTGGGTTTTCTCCGCACAGACGAAGCAGAGACTTACAACAACAGAAATGTGGTTCTACAGAAGAATGCTGAAGATAGCATGTACCAAGGACGAAGTTTTATAGAAAATGAAAAAAAGTAAACTTATACAGGTTGTTACAGAGAAAATACACCAACACTATTTGGTCCATCTCAGTGGCCATCGAAAAGTCCAGATTTGAATGTTATCGGTTACTGTATCTGGAGTATACTCCTCACTGACTTGGGACATCGTCGATATTCATTGATGTGGAACTTAACTGAGCTTGGAATGAAATTCCTCTTGAGACTATCTGCAAAGCTACTGTCTCCTGGTTAACACGATTACAACTTTGTGTTTAAAATTGAGGCAAATAGTTCGAACATCTACAATGATTGTTCAGTTAGTGCGTGGTTCACGGTGGCTAAGTAAATTTCCGAATTTACCGCTTTTTTATTGGCGACCCTGTACTTAACAGCAGGAAGAGCCATGATTGCCTACGTCCTGAAGTGACACGACACAAGAAGAAGAAGAAGAAGAAGAAGAAGAAGAAGAAGAAGAAGAAGAAGAAGAAGAAGAAGAAGAAGAGAGAGAAGAAGAAGAAGAAGAATGGATCTATTAACGCTTAAATCATGAAAGTTAAACTCGATGATTTCTATTAGTTATTGACTGATTTAAATTAAGGAAACGAAAAATTATCAAAATTTTTAGCAGAATTTGAAAACCAATGAATTACTTCTTTCTCAGTCAACCTATTCGTTTCCTGCTATTTCTTGATCAATTCTCTAACTGCAATATATATTTCATGATAGTAGAGATTGACCCAAGTAATGGAAGTAATCGTGCAAAACATTGCTAGATTCTTGAGTTCTATCCTTATTTAGTGTGTTAGCCTATTGAATTTCTAATGCAGGGGTTGGACAAAATAATTAAAACACTTGTTATACTCAAAGAAAATTTATTTAATATGCAGTTGGTCCTCCTTTAGCCTCACATACAGCTTTAATACGTCTAGGAATGGAATCATACAGCTTCCTGACTTCATCCAGAGGAATTTTCAGCCATTCATCCATTAACACCTACTCTAGCTCTTTAAGAAACGACAGTGGAGGATAGCGGCTCCTAACTTGTCGCTCCAAAATGCACCACAAATGTTTAATAATATTGATATCTGGAGATTGGGGAGGCCACCCCATATGTTCGAGCTCACTTTCATGCTCTTCATACCAATTCTTAACCACTCAAGCGGTATGTATTGGAGCATTATCGTCTTGGAAAATGCAGTCACCATCAGGGGATAAAGTCTGTGCCATTGGATGAACATGATCACCCAAAATTTCCAGGTAATCTTTACTGTTGATTCTACCATGCAGTGCAACTAATGGACCGAGTCATCTCCATCATATAGCGGTCCAAACTATCACTGATCCACCACCATGCTCCACTGTTGGAAGAAGGCAGTCAGGGTTGTAAGCTTCTTTGGGCTGCCTCCACACATAAACTTGCCCTGAAGTTAGGAAAAGAGAAAAACTGGACTTGTCTGAGTATATGACTTGCTTCCATTGATCTGCAGACCAGGCATTGTGATCTCTGTACCATTTCAACCACTTCTGAGTGTAGCGAGTGGAGAGAAGAGGTTTCCTTACGGCGGCTCTTATGGAGCTCACGACGAATAGTTTTAGTAGAAACTGGATTATTCAGATGATTATTCAACTCAGCAGTCACTTTGGCCGCAGTAATCCGATGATTTTTCGCCACAATGCATTTCAATGCACGTTGGTTCCTGTCAGTATGTTTGCAAGTCCAGCCCGAATTGCTATGCTTGCTAGAGGTTTTACCCTGTTTCTTGAATTCCTTCATAGTTCTTGATATGGTAGCTCTTGAAAAACCAAACAGTTTAGTAACCTTAGTGATCGAGGATCCTGCCATGCGAGCTCCAACAATTTGACCATTTTCGAACTCAGAGAGGTCACGCATTTAGCTTAAATGTTACTAAATTCTAAAAATAAATAAGCCAAAGACAGTAAATTAGATAAATAGACGTATTTACAATAGATGTAACCTGCAATTACGAAGTTTTAGTTAAAGTTCTTAATATAACATATCTTTGAAATATAGGAGTGGAATTTTGCACCTGTTCCAATGATTTTGTCCAACCTCTGTAGCTAACGAATGCATCACGTTGAAACACCGGTTCCCGTACGATCACCAAAATGGTCTGTATCGAGATGGATGACCACTTGGGAATACCAGGTGCTGTAAGCTTGGATGTGGGATTGGGGTAAGGGACAGTGGCTTGGAATTATTAATCGGAGAACCGAGTTCCAGTTCCCGTTAAGTTCGTTATATTCACATACGCGCAAATGGAAGAATTATTAAAAATTGTATCATTAAACTCTTATTATCCAAAATAAATTAGAAACCCAAAGATATTTTCTCTCCTTATAAAACTTACAATGGGTAGATAAACCATAGAAAACGAATCAATCATCATGAACTTCTGGTAACTTGTGTTCTTTTTTTTAATCATTTCATCCCAAGTAAAGCAATAAAGCAACGAAGACGCAACTGGCTTACCAGGTGTGAGAGACTACGAAAAAAAAGGAAAACGAATATTAAGGCGAGAGAATAATAAAAGAACAGAAATTAAAAAGAAATAGAAGATAGCGATTGGCATTGCATTTAAATTTTTGATGGTCAAAGTTGAGTAGAAATTAAGAAGCAAGAACAAAGTGTTCCACAAGAGAAAAGTGTGATGTTAGAAACTGTTACCATAGAACGTACGGTTATATTTAAGAATTTCAACTGTAAGATGAGGGGAAATTTCCGCTAATCTATTACTGTGCTTAAATATATAAGATGCAGGTAGTAAAAAAAACTCATCAGAAGAATTACGATGACAATATTTCTTAGAAAATGCAAGAGAAGCTACGTTACGGCAAAGGGAAAGTGATTGAAGCCTTGATACCAGGTCAGGACCAATGATATTGCAGATTCCATTTTGTGTTTTATCAAGAATGTCCAAATACATAGCAGAAGCATGGAACTAGATATTAAGGCAATATTCAATGCATGGACGAATGGCATATTTATAAATGTGTTAGATGGATTCTCTCGAGAAAAAACTGCCAATATACCTGGGAGCGACTTAGCTATTGATTCAACATAACCTTTCTATTTCATGTAAACGGAAAGCGTAATCTCGAGAAATTGGAAGGAGTCACTTTCCTGGAGGTTAGCATCAGCCATGCTGACGAAAGTTAACTATAAAAGACCACTTTGTGTTACGCGATGCTTAATGAAGTTATTTTGTCCATCATCTTCCACATGTCTGTTCCCCTAATGTCAACTTTTAACAGAGCAAGTTGACCTTGGTAGAAAATATTAGTTTCATTCTGTGTAAAAAAAAGAAGCAAAAAATCACGTTAATTACTTGAGTCCTAATACCATTTGTAGGTGTGGATTTAATTACGTTTTATGTATACATTAAATATACTGAGTATAACACTTATTAAAGTCCCGCAGTAACCACGTTATGTCGCTAGACCAATTGGATATGTAAACATTTGTACCCGAGCCCGTCTGGACATGATCCAATGCAGACCAGATAAGTCATCCATTGCCGAGAAAGTAGTAAATGTTCATGTTATTCTGTTGCCACAAAATCAATGAAAGGAAGTAGCAGATAAGATCAGCTTTTGTTTGAAGACTAGAAAAGTTGCAGAAGAAGCCCTTCTCCTATATAAATGTCTTATTTGGAATGTGCGATGAATCTTCTAATATTTATTGATGTGCGCCGACGCTTACAGAAACAGGTAGCAGATGTGCACAAGGAAGCAAGACGTCTAATCTCATTTTAACAGATACTTTACGAAATTATACACAAAAATATCTTGAAATACTAAATTTATTCAATAAAATCGCCACTGACTTCAATCTCGAATACCCGACGACTTCAGAATCTCCTACAACTCTTCTGGGCAGTCGCTTATTGTAAGTTGGTGAATGCTGCCATACTCCTTGCCTTCTGTTCATCTTTGGTGCTAAAAAGAGTTTATTGGTCTCTCGCTCAATTGTGCCCCACATGTAATAATCAAGATGATTGACATCTGGGGAGTTAGGATGCCAGATGTAAGGGGTAATGTGGTCGCAAAAATTGTCTGACTGCCATAACTGGTTTCCCCTGTTTGTGTGACAGGGTGAAGAGTACTGCTGTCAGACATAGGGTCTTTCAGCAGTCACCCTCTTGACCCAGCATTACCGTCTCAAGACACTTGATGTAGGCCTCCGTGTTGAGTCTGAGGCTAACACCAACAAATTCGGGAGTTCTTTTCTTATCCGAACGATCAGAGGGAGTTTTCCGATTTGTCGTATCTTCGTAATCATCATTAGACTCATCCAACTCTTCCCGAATCCTCTGCATTGTCCTCAGATTGGCACCCAAACACTCTGAAATGTTCATATTAGAGCTGTCGGTGCGAATGCCAAGCAGTATAGAATGCCTTTTTCCAAATTTTCGGCAGAGTGAATTGCATCACTGCGCTCTTTTTCTCACAGACGCTGCCCAACTGACCATGTATACTGTATAATCGACAAAATAAAAAAATGTCAAGTAAGCGGAAAATGAAAAATATAAAATGGTGAGACTTCACCCATGGCCCCCTGTATATGTTTATATAGCTTTGTGTATGTCTAGTATTAAAATATTCTATCTAAGATTAAGCGTGTTTTTCATTCTTTTTCCTTTCAGCCATTCCGTTCTGTGCATGAAATATCGGTTTTATTATAACATGGATATAATAAAGCCAATAATAGGAGAAACGTGAAAGGGTGAATAAATCTGTCTAGCATAGCTCTAGCTTATTACAATAGAAAGAATTGCATGATTTAACCATAAGTTGGTGATATTGTTTTTTTTTATCTCAAGTAAAGAGGACCAGTAACAAGAAGAAATGAAATGCCTAATTTTGAAAGCAACCGCCAAAATTAAAACAATTAAATTAACGTAAAATCCAGGCTTTTGACTATCAAATATTTTATCTTTTTCTTTATGAAAGAAAGAAGAAATGTCGAAGAGAGAACGCACTGTAAGATTTCAGTACTACAAAAACTATTTTATTGAGATCTGCATGCCAAAATAATTCAAAATTACTCTATGTGAATCCCGATGTTTTAATCTGAAGTATGTTCAATACAATTCTAATTGAAGCCGGGATTATAGAATTATAACCCTTTATTTTGAATGGAAATTTTCATGAGTGGCAGGCAGACAAATTCGTATTTTCTCATGACTCTCACGGACAAGTAAATTATATCTATATTTCAGGAAAACAAATCCCTCGAGCCCACAAACTGTCATCTCGAGTTCTAACTCTGTTGATAATTTCCTTCCTAAACTTTTGTATAGGTAGAGTGAAGAATCAACATCTTTATTATATAATTATATTTCGTTCTAGTTACATGTGCTACACACTGTTTTTTTTCTTCTTTTTATTTGGTAGTTATTTTTAATTTTATTTTATAACGTTATCTGTTTGTATTTCTGTAGCACCAGTGTATTTGATCAGATGAAGGAATGACCTTCGAGACCTAAAGGTCCTCTAAAATCTAAATGTCTTATAATCAAGGAGTGTTCTCTAAGATCTAAAGGTCTTTAAATATTCCTAGTTATACTTGTAATAGAGCTATTCATTTTGGATATAACATTTTTATGTTGTTAAATCTGTTCCTACCTAAACAGAAGTGTAAGATGAAAATTTATTTCATATTTTATTTTCCATCAACTAAAAGAACTAAGAATCTGTCAATAATTTCAGCCAGAAATATACATTATATACAAATACTCCATATGTGTTTGGTGGGAGATCTAATTATGTGTACCTTTGTGGTTTATTTTATTTTATTGGTGTGCATAAATGTTCATATAAATGCATTTGGTAACATGATGCTGCTGTGTATTTGCCATGTGCCTGAGATTATATGTATATGCCTACAAGGTTATATAATAATATTTCTATTCGTAGATGAATGCCTTTTCTATACGCGTAGCTACCGTAGTGGCTATCGGCAGGGAAAGTGGAACTGGCCTTACGAGTTCAAATTCTGACCGAAAAGCGAAGAATATTCTGGGAAGAGTGACATCAGAGAGCATTGACCACTCCAAAAACCCGTTTACATCCCAAGTGCTTGATGTGTATCTAGAGGGAATCAATAGGTTTTGTGTACTACAAGTTCCTTGCGCAAATTCAGATGTTAAATTTAGATAAGAACTTGAGATAAATTCCGGAATTTGCTAAGTAAAAGAATCTCGTCATCCCCCAGAACAATGCCTCATGTCCCTTCAAGACGTGGGTGATCATGGATCACAACTTCTCATTTGATGTAGGACTCGGTATCTCCAAATCCATGTTCGGTCAAACATTTACACAAGCTCGTTATGTGCTGTTAGACTATGTCTTGTGAGTGACAAATTGTCCATACTCTCTTTACTATAGGCCGTAGTAATTTAAACTCTTTTTGAAGCTATGTATAAGTGATCTTTTGTTTCACTTTTCTCTAAACCTTCGTCGTTGCTCACGTATTCAGTCTATGGTATTCTTAGCACTCTTCTGTAGAACCACATTTCTGTTACCACAAGTCTCTTCTCCATCTGGGATGAAATTGCTCCGCATTCACTGTCATATAGAAGTACTGTTATTATATAACAATTTCGTATTATTTAATATTCCCAATGAAATTTTCCTGTTTTTTTTTATACTTTGCTTAAGTTTTGGAATGCAATTTTGGCTATCACAACACAGCTTCGAATTTCAGTGTCGCATTTTCCATGCACTGTTAGACACTTATATGGTATTTCCTTTTTGTACTTGTTTAATTTTGACATCTTCAATTTGTAATTCGCATGTTGCACCGATTCTTTCGCTGACAATCATACATTATGTCTTCTTAGGGTTAATGTTTTCTTCTGTCTTCTCAATTTATTAGTTTCTGTAGGAATTATTGCAGATTAATTTCTGTGACTGCTATCAACACTGTATATCTTCTGCTGTTAAGATTGTGGCTACCAATAATGAATATTGGTATGAATTCTAATTCCTTTGAGATTGCTTCAATGTAAATGTTGAATAAGTCCGGTGAGACTTGTCTTAGGTCTCTTTCTACTTTTATGTATTTACTCAATTCATTTTCTATCGTCATACAGTGTGCTTCCACTATAGGTTCTGTATTTTTCCAATATCCTTCCTAAATAAATCTAGCTTACCTAACAATTCTAAGTTCACTGTGACGTACATTGTGAAAAGCTTTTCCATATTGTATAAAACATAGGTATATATCCCTTTGCATTTATATTGCTCTTTATATCCTTATGAGGACAAATATCGAAATCCTTGTTTCTGTTTTTAATCAAACAGCACTGTTCTTATCCTGTTTCAAATCTAATTTTGCTTCGCGCTCTATTCACCACGATTCGGATGATGAGTTTTCTTATGTGGCTCATTTGTCTGAGTGTCCGATGGAGTTCGCTTTCCTTTGCACCTGTCTTCTTAAGCAGAGCTATGAAAATGAGAACGGATCTACTTCTGTTTACTGATATAACACTATTGACACATTTGCATATTCAAATTCACGCTTATTTTATTTCCTACGAAAGGCTCTTAAAAAAAAACACTTAAATAATTCATCAACTAAAAATTACACGAATGCTGACGAAAAGTAGCGGTACAGAGTGACACAGATGTAGCTGAATAGATCTATGTGAAACTATTTAAATATTCCCTTTGTAAATCACTTTCGAACTTTGGAAGACCTCCTATTCACCATCAATAAGAAATAGTTGAAATAGTCATAAGAGACAACAATCTTACCACTAGCGAGTCATATGACTGACTGACGGATGATGATGATGATGATGATGATGATGATGATGATGATGATGACGACGACGACGACGACGCAATTATAACCTTCGTCCTTTTTATTTTGTGAGCTGTGTCACTTCTGGGTGGGGGCGACCATAGCTCTTTACAACTACCCGGCCCTTGAAGCTCTAAGCAACTTTTGACTATTTTCCATACCTCTATACCCCCGCTCTGTTACCATTCACAGAAGTCCATCTGGCAGGTTAATGTCAATGTTTCCTCCTGTACATCTTTCTGTTAATATTTCTCGTGGGTGTTCCATTCCCGAAAACATCTTTTGTCATTACACATGACAAAAACTCTTTCTAATATTAAATATCCGTGTTCTTTTCGCCCCCACCCACCAACATTTTCTTAAAACTTCCCCACATGTTCAGTCCATGGTATTCTTAGCATCAGTCTATAGAACTACATCTCTGTCTCTATGAGTCTGTTATTGATCTATAAGGAAACAGTCCAGCATCAACTGCTATATCGGAGGATAGACGATAGGAATTCATCCTTCTTTTTTGATTCTAATAATAATGTCCTGTCTTTCTATACTTTCTAAAAGGCATTCTTCGCTATTCCAATGGACCCTTTGATTTTCTGCCACATTTTCTTTCGCTTTTACGTATATAGTTAAATTTGTGTATAATGCTTGCTTCTGATGTCTCCACTGTGTAGCTCATCTATTGGACTGTCTCTCTTATACTGAACATACATTTTTACCGTTAATATTTAATAATCCGTTCTTCTCCCGCTTATTTGCTACCTTATATAGAAGTTCATGAAGTTGTCATCTGAGTCTTGGCATCACCTTAGTGACATCCACGTACCTTATGCGACTAAAATTATAATAATAAATTCTGCGAATAAATTTTGATAGGTATTCTTGTTCACTTACGAACCTCTTGTTGTTTAGAACAAATCAATCCCTTTAGTGAACGCCTCAGCCTCTCCCTCTTTTTCTCTTTATCTTCACTTACTCGTCCTGTTTACTATCGGTTTGCAAGATAAACAACGTTGATCATTTTTTTCTATTTCCCCACTCAATATGTAATCTCTGTTTAAATTTATGACGACGTTTATACCTGCACACTATCAATAAATCTATTTGAGTTGGAGTGTGACTACATATGTTAAAGTGATTGTGTGTGTGTCGGAGGCGGGTAATTTAAAACTAGAAACACCACAGAAGACAAGCAATCGTTGGCAAGTAGAACATATTAAAGGCACGTAAATGCATTTCAGAATAGAACTTTAAATAAACCAAAATATAAAATGAAAAGCTTATTTCTAATGTCAATATTTTTTTTATTTTAATTCTTAATTCTACTACCATGATTAAAAAATAAAAAAACGAAATAGATTTATGCGTGAAATTTTCGCTATCGTTAGCCATTTCATTCTTGATTCCTGTTGCATTGCGTCATTCAATGAAATTGTAGTATTGTATGCAAATGAGGTGCTGTTATAAAAGCAGTACGCCACAGCAAGTCGAGCTACGATCTGTTGACGTGATAACGTCTATTCCAGAGAGCACTCTACTCCGTAACAATACCGCGTCACCGATAGGATTCTGCTTTGGATGAAACGAAGCACGTAGAAATGTAGAATGGATGTTTATCAGTGTTGGCTAGAGTAAAGAAACTGAAAGTCAAAAATGTCCCCGGAGAGATGAATAAAATTACTAATTTATTTTTGTCTTCGGCAAGATCTGAAGCCATAAAGAAAATATCTCGTATGGTGTACTCCAAATACTGTAAGACTTAGCATATGAGGAAATTTCAACCATTATAAAAAGAAACCCGCGACCAAAAAAAAAAAAACGTTGTCGTTGCAGAAAAAACAAGATGTCTGTAAATTAGAACCCAAATGAAACTGTAATGCTTTATTTACAGAGATTGAAAGAAGCATCAAAATATTGCGAAATTGAAAACCTGGGTTTGAGAGAAATGTCTATAGAAGATGAATTGATTCTTCTAAGACTAACTAAAGGCATGCATGACGTTGCATACAATTATAAGATCCAAGAACGGTTACAAGCGGATTATACGAATTTGGAAGCAAGAGTAGAATTCTTGCAGCAATTAGAATAAATTAATTTAATATATCTAAAAACAATGTCGACGGATACTACACAACTAAAATTGTAATGAAGGGCAAATATTGTGACCAAGAACACGATGAAAATAAAAATAAATGTCCAGCGTAAAGAAAATTATGTTTAAACTGTAAAAGAAAAATGTAAAAGACCATTTCCAATGTGTGTGCAGATAAAAAAAAGAGAATAGAAATGGTAGGAAATAGAAGATAAAACATTGCACTGGGTTGAAATGGACGTGTTACTCCTAAATCGTCTCAGAATGGAAACCAAACAAGATCCAGTCTTACAGAGAATTTCAAACAGAATAAAAAGAAACACATGGAACAATTTTTCGAACAAAGAATCAAGGTATAATAAAATTGTAGAGAAAGACATAATATGCAATGGAAATTTTATAGTAACACCACACAATTTAAGAGAAGACGTAATAAAAGGTGTAAACGATGATGCGCATTGTGGTGTGACAGCGTCACAAATGAGATTAAAATTACCAGCGTGGTGGCCTGGATATTCTAGAGATGTAGAAGACTATGTACAAAGGTTCCAAAAATTCATTCATTGAAAAAAACATGGGTTCGGGTACACATGGATCAGGCTCATATTAATAGAATGAGGCTATTTTTAATTTTAGCAGACTCATTTTCAGGATTGCCCGAAGAAAAAAATATTTTCAAGGAATGGTGTGCCTAAAACTTTGGTCTCTGATAACGCGCCAGAATTTTGCGAGAAAAGTTTGTGCTCGTAGCTAAAGCGTTTTGGATGCGTCCCGTATAAAACACCACCTTATCACCCATAATCGAATGAATTCGCAGAAAGAATGGTGCAACCTCTGGAAATGGAACTAAAAGCATTTCCTCATCTAATGATAATATATAGAGGTACTTACCAAAATTACTGACAATTCCACATGCCGGAAGACTACAAAATCCCTACGCATTCATGGATAGACAGATTAGAGCTCCCATAACAATGTCATTTTCAACAAGTGAAAGTGTATTATATAAAAATGACAAAGAATCTAACCCAGAGAAGGCAAACACACTAATACTAACGAAAAATGAACAAAATGTAATGGGCCATGCGGATCAATTCAGAAACAGAATGGAACCTGATGATATTAAAATGGACGAAGAATCTGAAAGTGAAGAACACGAAGGGGAGGAGAGGACTAATGATTCCACTATTGAAACTGAACAATCTATGAATGTTAATGACCAGAAATCTGAAATTCGGAGGAGGAAAATGACCTCAGACCTAGACCCCCTATAAGAAGGAATCAAAATACACACCAAAAAAGATAGTGTAGATTCGCAAGAATAATTGGAAGTCAAAGATCAACGAATGACATAATGCCATTTCGGTTCAGGGAGATGCAGCATTGTATGTAAATTAGGTACTCTTATAAAAGCCACAGCGAATGCCAGTCAAGCTACCATCTGTTGACCTGGCAGCATCTATTTCAGAGAGTACTCTACTTTATAACAGAAATAGTCACATTTAAACGAAGAATCGAATGAGGCCCTGAATCTCTAGAAAGACCAGAAATCAGTAAAAGTCTTTGAGAAAAGAAGGAACTCAAACAAGACAATCAACCAGTGCCATTAGTCAATAAGATATTACTGTCTTTGAGACGATGTTTTGAATGATCAAATATAAGTTTTCATGAATTAAAACGTCGATCAATTTATTTTTAAGTCGGGGTCTGATCCTAGTTATGGATCATCAGCTAGTACCCAGAGATTTAGGCCAGATAATACACCTGGTTAATATATACCAAAAACATTCTTTAAACAATGGTATCTCTATATTCATATATTTAAAAAATTTATGTGTGAGAAAAGGAGGCAAAATGGTGTATTTAAAAAGGGATCAAATTAATAACAAAGATTTTTTTGATTTCCATAGTCTTAGTCGATATCAGAGTGCAGAGAAATTTTAAATAGATAGATAGATAGATAGATAGATAGATACACATGTATGCTCTTTATTTAAAAGTATTGACAAAAATATTCTTTTTATATACAAAGAATATTTTTATTTTGTCTTGTTTTGTTACCACAACGAACTTTGTTTGGTAATCACAAAGTTTTCGGCTGTTCCTGTAGCCTTCGTCATATTTTAATACTGAATAATGTTTGAAGTGGATGAAATTTCAAATCCAGCTAACTTTATTGACGTCAGTGTGAGAATCACCAATCCTTTTGTCGTGGCACCTGACAAAATTTTTATTGTTTCTTCCTCATTCGTTACCCTAACACGAGTCTGCCTCTCACTTCAAGAAGATGAGGCTAACTATAAGAGTACATAACTGAAAACACATTTTCACATTGTCTTATTAATGTGATAGTAACAGTGCATACGCGAGAATGTACGAGAATATACGAGAATATATGAGGTTCATGAAGTATAGGGATGTTACATCGGAGTAGTAAATTACTGGACAAATGTTTGATATTTTTTAAGACTTCTAAATAACGACATTTATTATAAATATAAAAAAACTGTGACAGCTGCGTCGTTTTTTTTTGGGGGGGGGGGTGTTTGTTTTTTTTGCTTGTTTCATAAGTTTTAAAAGCCAGACACGACTTCACTATAAATTATTAAAATATAAAAAATATAAAAAAGTAAATATAAAAAAGTAAATAAACTGCCAAGGAAAGCTCTGACATCTTTTGTAAAATGTTTAGCTTCATCAAAACTTTTGGCAATAACTCCACGTTGCGCCATTTCCATGTATGTCTGATGAAGCTAATAAATTAGCGAAATATGTCAAATTTATAAATGTTTTTCTACTTGATGCTTCTATATGTGTGCGGGTATGCGTGCTTATGCGAGTCTGTGTGTGTAATCATTCATTTTAATTCAATCGCCAAATTCTGTTTAACATTTTACTGATTTTTTCTAATTTTTGAATAAAATATTGTATATCGATATAAACATTGTGTATTAAGTGTTCAATTTTTTTATAGTATTCTCATAATTACTGCAATGAAGAAGGCATTTATGAGTGTTTTACACAGTCATATAGTAAAAATGGTTGGTGATGTATACTGAAACGTCAAGGGAAAATATTCTATTATTAATGATAACTTCATAACTAATGTGTAGAGCAGAGCTTTCCTTGACAGTTTATGTACTTTTTTTATATTTTAATATATAACAGTTTTCGCAAAGATATTAATGGAGTGCTTTTTAAGTGAGCCATCCAGAAATTAAAAAATAAGACTGAGAAGCAGACACATAGCTACACTGTCAATATGTAGGTAAATATTGCCATAAGGATTATAAAACTCTATTTTGCGTGCATGATAAAACTTTCTAGAGTAGAGGCGAACAAAACCTTATATACGTTTTCTATTACTATATCGATAGTTTCGTTGATAGGGACATAGCTATAACGAATAGCAACGTTTAACGAGAGTAGGATGACATTATAATGTTTAGCTGGAGCATAATTCAAGAAATTATTTGGTAAAATTAACACACTATATAATGTTATAAATATGGCAGGATCAGTTGTTTTTGAGATTTGAATAAGTGATATACAGAGGTAGTCGTTTGTAAAATAAGGGGTGGCACGAGATTTGTCTATTTTCCACATATATAAGTACCCCATATCACATGCAAGTAGATAGAGTCTCTAACACAAACTTTAGCCTTTCATCATTGATGTCAACTAAAGATCTGTCAGATATATCAAGGCTAAAAGAGGAATGATACTCTACAACTTGACTTGATGGAGATAAGCATTATTCGTCAAGCTTGTTGTTTGAAAATAAAAATATATATTAAACATTCCTGATGATCTCTTCGTCAGGTGGCTGTAGTTATTATTTTTTAATGGTTGGTTATATTTTATAAAAATGTTAATTAATTATCTTTTTAACCGTTAATTTTAAATAGTGTTACTTCTTATTCCTCCATCTGCAGCATCCTTTCAGGATATAGGCGATGATGGCGCCCCACAACTTCCTTGTAGCCCTTAGAAATGTTTTTACTATTGATAAGGCTGACACCCACACTCCGTTCAATCAACCATTCAGACAAGGTCCTCAGATAAGTGTCTCGCTGCCCTTCTCTATCTCTCTCCTATCCTCAATAAATCCCGTGAGAGTTAAGGGTCAAGACCTCTTTCCTCATTATGTGTTCCTGATTCTGAATAGAAATGTTCTTTCTGTTACCATTTCTTTCAGTCTTCCTTGTTGACTACTCGCTCCACCCATGGAATTTTCAGTATCCTTCTGTAGAAACACATCTTTTCTGCATCCAGGTTTCTCCTCGTCCGCGGGGAAATTATTCAACATTCACTGCCATATGAGAGTCACATAGCAATCTTTTCTTTGTTTCTAACGATTTATTTTCCTTTCTCGTGACTTTGCTTACACTTTGGAATGTTTCTTTCGCTGCGTTTTTGTACCTCGGTGTCGCATTTCCTTCGTCTGTTAATAGGCCTCCCAGGAATATATATTTCTGCATATACTTTATGTTGAAATCTCTAATTTTAACTCGCCTCTTGGGCATTTTCTCTTGCTGATGACCATATTTTCTGTCCTTTTTTTACCCGTTGATGGTTAGACCTTTTTTCTCATTTTCTTCGACTACCTTGTCTAGGAGGCCCTGTAGTTTTCTTTCTGAGTCGGACATCAACCCAGTGTCATCTACGACTCTTATATTGTTGAGATTACACTCACCAATAACAAAGCCTTGTTTGGTCTGCAGTTACCTTAGCATAGCGTCGCCGTAGAGGCTGAATAAACCTGGGGAGGAGTTCCATACTTGTTTCGCGCCCCTTTGTATATCTCTATATTACTCACTTAATTTTCTATCTGAATGCGGACAGTTTTCTCGCAGTATAAGTACTAAAGGATTATATCTTTTATTCTATATAGCATAAATATATAAACACGCCGGGCTACACGATTTCCCTCTAAATCATAGGAACGCCAGTTTGAACCATGCCGAAGGGCATATTTCATTTATTAAAGAAACTCGAAAAACCCAGGTGGCTAGGTGTCAACTATTCTGTATAAAAATGATATATAGTCAAATACTAATATCCACTTCATATAACGTTTATAATTATGAGAAATATATAGTGAGGTTTTTATGAACACAATATTTGATAGAGAGCAAAATAATCTTGCTTAATTATTATTTTTCTATATGTTATTTATACCAACTTGTATATGTAGTGGTGATGATGCTTATTAAAAACCGGGTTATTTGTGGACTGGTAATTGCATTAGTGCCTTTTGTTTTCCTATATTTACTTGAAATGAGGTTAACTGCGAAATTTTCTAACATTGTTCGAAATGTCCTGTTAAATTTCTAGAGATAAAATACAAAAGAAACGTTCAAATATAACAAATATCGACACTTATTTGTCAAGAACATATTCATCAAAATTAACAATGACGAAA
Source organism: Acanthosepion esculentum (assembly GCA_964036315.1). NCBI lineage: Eukaryota > Metazoa > Mollusca > Cephalopoda > Sepiida > Sepiidae > Acanthosepion > Acanthosepion esculentum. The sequence goes on along the minus strand of OZ038497.1, from coordinate 71,345,641 downwards.
ACACACAATGGCAGTAAAAATGTGCTTCAAGACAAGAAAGAATTGCATTGAATTGATTTCTTCTGTACAATATTTTTTACCCTAAGAAAATTGTTCAGTGATTTAATTGAAGAGAAATCTGAAGGCGAAAAGCTGATTGAGTTAAGAGGAGAGAATAAACCATCCAATAAAAAAACTTCTTAGCTACTGGCTTGATTTTATTGTGTCGATTTGCATTGTCCTGAAGAATACCGTACCTGCTGTTGACCAAGACTGGACATTCCAAACATAATATCGCCCTGTTTACATGCTCATGTATTGGCAATAATTATTCGCACGGATCATTCTGAGGGGATATATGTATATATTCATATTATCAATGCGGTAACAACGTCAGCGATCCCTCCAATATGACCCTCATCAGATGACGCCCTAAAATCACTATTACTTACCTAAATACCTATTTAATACATTGCCTTATCCTTAAGCTTTGCCACATTCTCTGCCACATTTCGGCAGTATACATAAGTAGACGCGTTTTCTGTGCCAATCCTTTACTCTACAGTATGTTTGTTGATATCAAGTGAAGACATATCAAGGCTGAAAAAGAAATGATGCTCTGTCATTTGATTACATCAGGCAAGCATTATTGGTAAAGTCAATATTTCTACTTCCCGCTCTGACAAATAAAATAATCAGTCACTATTAAGTATGCTGCTCAGAAGAAAACGACTAAGCAAATAAAGAAATAGAAATGAAGGAATAATTCGTATTATGAAGGGAAACAGAGAAACAGAGGATTATCATAAAGCATCATGTATTCAGCTGCCCGTGTTCCCTCACCGAATATTTAATGAATGCGATAGTCGAAATCCATCGCCTAGGGTTAATCCCCAATGACTGCTAAAAATTCCGCTGAATCTCCCCAAGATGAACTATCTGTTTTGCATAGTGTCCTGATTCTTTCAATAAAGAATAAGATAGATTACACGCCTAAAGGGCATTGTTCATTGTCAGTATAGGTTGACCACTGATCTTGTGCCAGCTGCTTGGACGCCACATCTTTTGTTCTGCACAAAATTACGAACTCACTGCACATCAAACCTCTCCTAGAAATAGCGTACTTATTGAATAGAGAGCTGTATACCTGTTATTTTGATCTCGAAGAAGCATAAGAAATCAATAGAAATTTCCTTTTCTCATCCATACGAAAACTTCTTCTAAGCTCTAACTCTATCGAATGTCTTACTCTCATAGTGGAACTGTATCGATCCACAATGTTTCACATGCCAAGTGAAAGCTTAAAAACCGAATGAATTCAAAGTTCGACTGGAGTACAAAAAGGATGAACTGAGAAATCCAGTCTGATTAATAGCTACCTTGACTATTGTAGTGGTAATGTTAACATTAACCGTTTTCTTACAAGGAATCTTTTGGCATTCATTGGCCGAGCAGCTAATACTGCTTTCGGTTAGAATCTATAAAATCTTCCTCTTAAAACAATTTACCAGGAAAATAGCTTTTTCGAGCCCAGTAGCTGTTATTGCTCTTTCCAATGTTGATGGCAGTTTCCTTCCTAACATTTTATTTGAAGTAGTGTGCAATATTAAGATCCTGATTATGACATTCTTTTCTCTTCGATTTACATGTGTAATCCATTTCAGTCGTTGGCACTGTTGATGGTCGTCATGTGATGCGGTTTCTGTTATTTGGTACAGTTCTTTGTGATGCTGTATAGCCAATCCACAATGTTCGAAGTAGGACGATCTTTGGCAAGACCCTCAGGCTTCACTCGCTCAAAGCCTTTATTCGCCATCGATCTTAGAAAGCGTTTCTATGCGTTGCACGTGAACAGGCACAGATGCGGAGAAATATACGTTGGTCATTTAAATATTTCGTAAGAATTCCCAAGCGAATTAACTAATAGAAAACAGCACTTTTGTACCCCTCACCACACCCCCAGAGGCTAGTGCACTGGGGATGATTGAGGGTGAGGGGTTCTAAGGGGTAATGTGAACGAATACTGTTTGTATAGGGAACTACCTTCTTCTGTGAGTCGTGTCTCTTCGGGACTTAAGCGATCAAAGCTCTCCAAAATATCCTGTAATTTGTAGCTCTTAATAAATTTTGTCTTTTTGCTATTTTTTCTAAACTGTGAACCGACATCCATTTACTCCTGTTCGCTAAATATGTTATGCGTTGTTTTTCTCTATCCCTCTAGTCTAATCTTTCCAGTGAGTATAAGATATTCCAGTCCTTCTTGCCTAATTAAATTGGCCCAGAATTTGCACTTGTCTCTCTCTGATGCTAAATATAAGTTTATTTTTCTCTAAAATTTCGCCATTGCTCACATGTTCAATCCATGGTATTCCCATCACCCGACATCAAGATCGTGAAAAACTGTGTAAAATGAAGAGTAAAGATTTCTTATTTTTAAAAGATTATGATAGATGACATAAATTCTGACGATAAACTACATTCAGTAGCAAGGCCTCTGATAGGGAAATTGAAGGTTTTCAGGAGCATGGGACCACTTCTTAATTGCTGTTCTTCCCAGCACTTGTTAGGGTCCCAGATATGAGCAAATAGTTAACTTCCAAATAAAAAACAACACTATGAAAGTGTAGGAATACATTTGTATAGTTAAAATTACAATTTTATAGCAATGAGCAGCAATAATTTTTATCTGTAGTTGAAGGCACAAAATTGTGTTTAAAATATTTATATTCCGGTATTAGATAACACATAGAGGTTGATATGCCGCTAAACAAAATCAACCAGCCAACCAACATGAAATAACCCTTTCATGATATTAATGCATATAATATCCCATAATTAACTTAAACTGTATTTCAAAATATAAATTCAACAAAACTCATATCCCAGCCCTCTTATAATTATGCCCACAAAAAATATGTGTATTTACAATATCTACCATGGATTCAATCGTGATAGCAGAATAATATAATACATATTTTTATTACTTTAAATCTTCGAAGAAAATTAAATTTCGGCATTAAATGACTCATAAGGAGTTGATATGACTTTAAACAAATAAAAATAAATAAATTCTACCAAAAACTTGAGATTTTTACCAAATATTTTAATGAAGAATATTTAATTAATGTAAATTTCTCACAGTCCTGATAATTTATACATATCAAATATGCATAATTAAAAGGTGACAGATCTATTATTTTATTCTTATTATGTGATCACGTCACATAAATTTTGGTAAATTTCAAGAATATCTGTGGATTGCCTGCAATCATCATTACGTTGAAGCTAAATGAATGTCAATATTATTTAAACATTTGAACATATTTTATTTCGTTCACCAACAAGAAATTTCTTTGCTAGTATTATGAGGTTTATTCAGTACTCCCTTACGGACAACATTTCCAGGGAAAGCATTTTTATTAAAAGTTCATAAAACCAAAGACAATAGCATATCATTATAAATCTATATTTTCACAAAGTATTTTATTTCATTGAATTATTTTTGCTTTGTTTCGCATGACATAGATTAAGCGTTTTTAAATGTACATTTCTTACGTAAGACGTTAAAAAGTTGTAAAATATTTTTTTCTAAAATGCGAAAAATATGAAAAAAAACACACAATCCATCTGCATTTTTCTCCATAATACATTAGTTAACAAACTGGGAGTTATCACGAAAAGTTTTTGTATCATATTATTGTTTATGTCATCTATGTTTGCTCATTTACAACAAGTGCCGATATCAACTTACGCCCCTTTTAGGATGACACTGACGAAATAATTTTACTCATTCTTATTTTGCTCCGATATTTTAAAATGCGTAATTTTTAAAGCCTGCTTAATAATATTTATAAAAGATACAACTA
>OZ038497.1:71326796-71336796 GCA_964036315.1 Acanthosepion esculentum | reverse complement strand
AGTCTGTTTTTGTTTACATGGATGATTTCCAAGCAACGATAAACACGTGCATATAAGACGCTGAAAGCGAAAATCGCACAACAGCTCATGACGTCACACATGACCACGAGAGAGTGAATCCGATGAGTATTGAGTATGGAAAGCCGTTGGTATGAACCAATGGCTTCTGTTACTAATTATAGGCATTTAAGGATATTTGTGGAGATTTCATAGTTTATTTTGTTCAGGTTAGGTTTCAACTGTTTTATGTATATAGCTTCAATAATTTTTAGTTTTTGTTTATTGTTTTCATGTTTAAGTATAGTTGTGTTTTCGACGAGGATTTTCCGGAAGTGTGTATGCGGCCAGGCATGTTGTTTTAAATGCCTAAAAATGTTAGAGTTATCATTCAAATGTAGTGTCAAGCGTCGTGAAAGCGAGTTTGTGGTGTGACCAACATAGATATTACTTAATTCGTTGGAGATACAATCTCCCAAAGGACACCTGAATTTGTAAACTATGTCGTTTTTTTTTTCAAATCGCTAACCGGGGGAGAAGAATCATTGCGAATAATTGAGTTGGATATACTATATTTAGTGTAGTATATAATTAACTTAATTTTTTTGCTAGGATCTGTTTTAGATATGTTAGTATTTACTCATTTTTTTTTCATCTTGTTTATAATTAGTATGCATTTGATTATGATATAGGAGATTAATATGTTTGAGATTAGTAGAAGCAGTATTATGTACTATTTGCTTAGTATTGAGATTTCTAAGAAAGCATCTTATTTGTTCATCAATTATATAGTTTGGAAAACTATTATTAACAAGTGTTTGTTTTATATTCTTTAGTTCACTGTAAAAAATCTGTTTTGTGGATGAATTAGTCTCTGCACGATATATTAGATTTTTTATAATTGCTATTTTGTAGTAATATGGGCATTCGCTCTTGTAGTTAAGTGTACATGAATTTATGCTAGTAGGTTTTTTATATGGCGAAATAGTAAATTTGTTATTTGTGTTTATCAATATGTCAAGGAAAGGGATTTTATTATTAGTATTGAGTTTATACGTGAATTTGAGGACAGAATTATTTTGGAAACATTTTTGTAGTTGAAGTATTTCATTTGTATTTTCAACTAACATAAGAATATCATCAACGTATCTTACATAGATGGATGGTTTTTATATATATATATATATATAGATATATTGATATGCCTCAAATAACTGGATTTATTTTTTTACTAACATTTCTATGTATACAGGCATGCATGTATTTTTCTACTGGAACTCATATCGAATACACACACACACACACACAGACACACACACACACACAGACATACACACACACACATATATATATATATATATATATATATATATATATATATATGCTCACACAGAAATAGACAAATGTATAATATTAAGAATAGGCGACCTCTATTGTGCCACATCACAGGGCCGAGGTCACTTGGCTTGAAAATCAGCATTGATGTTATTTGATGTTACTCTAAATCGATCATCGACTACTCACTTTATTAGAAAGTTTCAAACTATATCATCTTTTTAATATGTCTCGCTACTATTTACATACACATTCCTTGTATATATATATATATATGTGTGTGTGTGTGCGTGTTTGTGTGTGTACGTGCGTGTATGTGTACATATTATATGCATATCGATTATCAGGTATATTGTGTATGTCTGTGTGTGTGTGTGTATGTGTCCGCGCACGTGCTTTCGTGTGCGTGTGTGTTATAGGAATTCTCCAGATCCATTCGTTTGCCTGACTGTTCGTCCGACGCGATGTGTATCCTTCCAACCCAGCACGTAATGACCAAATCAGGCAAACTCATGGCGTCTCCCTTTTCAACTCTTCTATTCTTCTGTACCGCCGTGACACTAATCTCTCCTCTGTGACTGTTGTGTCTCTCTTGTCTGAAGAGGAATGGTAAGACTTCTTCCAGGTTTAGGCCCGGATTTGTGTCTTCCGCTTTAACTGGACGTCGTGATGTCTCCTATTTTATACCAATCAGTCGACTGCAGACTTTGTTGGAAAACTTTGGCCACGCCATTTTCAAACTTTGTTGTCGAAATCGTCATTCTTTCACTCATGTTCGATTATATTCAATGCGACCATTTTCTCTTTCTCGTTCTTTCCCTTTTTCTCCATTTATTTCTAGTCCTTTTTCTTTCAATTTAGTTTTTATCTTATTTCATATTTCTTCTTGATTATATATTATTTCCGTTTTTCTTTACCTTGTTCTTCCATTTATTTTCCCTTTCCTTTCTATTTTTGTCCTCTGTCCCAAATAGCTTTTTCAAAACTGTCTTTTTACTTTCTCACTTTATTTTCTATTGTCGTCTGCTCAATATCAATTTATGATTATTTTATTATATTTCTTTTTTTGTTCTACTTTATCTTTCTTCCATCATGGGTTTACGGACATGTCACATTGAAACACCGGCCCTCTTAGAATCAGCGAAGTTAAGCAACGTCGATACTGGTCAGATGTGTGATCGCCTGAGAATACCAGGTACTGTACGCTTGGATGAGAAGGTCGTGTAATGAATAACGGCACGGATTTTTGGAAATCTACCAATCAACAATTTCTTTCCCGCTTTCTGTTGCCTTTTCCTAATTTGTTTACTTTTCAATATTAAAGCTTTTTCGTTTTTTTCCAATCTTTACTGTATTTTTAATTTTAATAATTTATTTCTTTTTTCTATCTCCATATTCCTCTAAAAGTTTTTTTTCCTCACTTCCTCCTTTTGCCTTTTTGATTTCTTCATTTTGATATTTTGATATTTCTTCGCTTTCCTTTTTAATAATTTGTCATCTCTTATTACCCAATTTTTTTTCATTCTTCCTTCATTTAATAACTTTTATTATCATTATTATTATTTTTTCTCCTCTGAAATTGAGTTGAAATACCTTGGCTCGGTGAACAATGCCCAAATATCAAAATACTGATCTTGAGAAGTAAGTTATCTCTAAAAAGTTTCTGCATACCCTGGTATAAATTACTCTCTTCATTCTCTTCTTCCTCCTCCTCTTCTTCTGCTGCTGCTTCTTTTTCTTCTTCTTCTTCTGATTTTTTTTCTTAATGTAAATATTGATGCATTTTCTGCTTTTCATTTTTCAGCCACATCTTATTTATCTTCCTTGTGACTGAATAGTTGGTTTGATCCTCGCTGGGTGCCCCATACTTTCAATCTTGTGCCACATCTAAGATATGCTTATAAAATCACCATATTATTTTTCTTCTTGTATTTCACCTTTATTTTATATCTTTCTTTATCATCATCTCCTTTGATATATTATTTTTTATTTACTTTTTTACTCACTTTTCTTCTTATTCTTATTATTCCTCCTCTTCTTCTTCTTCTCCTTCTTAAGGCTTTTATTTTATTTTCTATTTTTAATTTTCTTCGATTTCTTATCTTGATCTTTCAGCTTTTATCCTGATATTTCTTTTTCATATTATTAGTCATTATTTCTCTATAACTTTTTCTTCTATAATAATTAATAATTAAATTAATAATTAATATTGAATAATATATTCTCCTTTTCTTCTTTTCAGCCTTCTTTTATTTATATCTAGCTTCTTCATTATCGTCATTTTTTCACTTCACTTCTACATCTTAATGTTACTACACTTACAGGTTTCCTTACTTTTATTTTAATATTTTCTATATTTTTCTAGTACTTGCGTGATTTTTCTCCACATTTCAACAGTCTTCTTAATTTGGGACACTTATTTTTACACTAGTTAGCATTGTTTTTTTTTTATTTCTTAATCCTCTCTTCAGAGTATTTCTCTTACTAGGTATCTTCAGGTAAAGAGCTGTCGTCATGGTCTGGTTTTCCACCCGACCATGACGACGTTCAAAAAATACTGATGAGTCGCCATATAGTTAGATTTTGCGGAGTAGATCAAGCCGGGAATTTATCAACAGTGATACACACACGCATGCGCCCCACATACACATGCACAAATGCAGACACCGACACACACACACACACACACACACACACACACACACACACACACACATATATATATATATATATATATATATATACACACACATATATATATATATATATATATATATATATATATATATATATATATAAGATAATGATATATACTTTTACATATCAAGAACAGTATTTGTTGAAAAATGTATTACAAAGTGGAAAATGTTTTATTCAGACGCGTTTCGATAAAGTCCAAACTTGTCTCAAGAAAACTTTTTACACTTTTCATACATTTTCCCCAATATATATATATATATATATATATATATATATATATATATATATATATATATATATAGAGAGAGAGAGAGAGAGAGAGAGAGAGAGAGAGAGAGAGAGAGAGAGTACGATGGGTAAATTTTTGCTATTTTATATTTTTAATTACGCGCGTGCGTGCGTCTTGTTTGTATTTTATTTAGTCGACTGCACTGTATAGTAATGTGTTTTGGGAACAATAATGCAATTCTCTTCACCAGAAATTTGAAAATAACATGCCGTACTGCTTGGCATTCGTGCCGGAATATTCAACACGAACATTTTGTTTTGGTGTGTGAAACTAAAGACAGTTCAGTAGATTCGGAAAAAGTTGGATGAGTCTAATTGTAATTACGAAGGTAATCACTAGTAATTGAGAAGTTATGCCTTCATTCATCTTCCTACAGGACCTCAGACTCAACACAAAGGCCTCGAGGAGGTAGTGTTTCCCTGGGACAAGAGGGTGGCTTCTATGCCTAGCAACAGAACTCTGCTCCATGCCACACAAGCATGAGAAACCAATCATCGCTGTCAGACAATTTCTGCGACCGCATCACCCCTTACATAGGGTCACCTCACTCCCCAGCCTGCAAACCCCTTGCTTATTATGTGTGGGGCGCACTTAAGCGAGAGACAAACAAAACTCCAGTATAACACCCAAGATGAAGGCAAATATTAAGGCAGCATTCACCAATTTAAACAAGGACTAAAACCATCCAACAGGTTGAACTAAGCCTTGTGAGTAAAATTGAGTAGACGAAACCCCCTAAGAATCTATGGATAGTTGTGCTCGCACGAAAATCCTAGCCACTCTAGCAGACGTGAATACTTGGAAAGGGTCAACCAGCTATCAATTCGATATGATTTTCTATATTATTTCTAAATTATTTCCTATATTATTTCTATATTATTTTACTATATTATTTCTATATTATGTTTTTTCTAGCTGTTTCAATACATTAAACATTTAGCATTCATTGACTGAACACTTAGCTTTATTGTTGGTTGAAAGCTATAAAATAAGTTTATTAATTTTATAAAATATAACAGTATTTCAGTAAAATAAACTTATCAAGTTCACTAACTTTTATCCCTCTTTCTCGTACTGATGAGGATTCCTTTTTGCTTAATTTAGCTTGGAAATTCAAAATCGTTATTATGTCATTATTTTCCTTTCTAGTTACATATGGTAACCATTTCGGCTGTTGTTGATGTTCGAATACCTCAAGTGATGTGCTTTCTGTTATTTGGTAAAGCTGGTTAGGACTGTAAAGAATAAAGAACTCTTGTTCCCAGAGTTGTAGCACCCGTTAGGGTCCCAACTATAGTTAACCGCCAAACTGGAGTCAAAGGACTATGGAAGTATAAAAAAAAAGTATTAAAATGTCAAAAGACTACACAAGTATAAAAATATATTTTCACAGTAAAAATACCAAAAAATATATTTTCATAATAAAAATTATTATCAGCAATACGTTTTGTTTTATTTTTGTTTTGTTTTTTGTTTTGTTTTTTGTTTTGTTTTTTGTTTTTTGTAAAAAGAAAAATAATTATAATCAATACATTTTTGTAAAATAAATTACTACTGCTCCCAAGAAAATTAAATTTCGGCATTAAAAGACACATGAAGAATTGGTATGCCGCTAAACAAATCAAACAAATAACCTTTGCTCAACTGTGTTCGAATAATTCTTTGCATGTACTAATTGTTTTATAAATGATCCAGTGTTTAAATTCTATTAATTACAAATTTTAAATGTTTATGATTCATTTAGAATATATACCATCACTATCATCATTCCAATTCCAGATCATAGTCTCTGCTATGGCAACGTTTGTCGCACCTTTTGGAATATTTGCTTAATAGATATAGGTAGATACTAGTAGTAAATGTTGACTTTTTTGTTCAAGATCACCCCTGTACCAAATATGAACCCCTGTGTCATTAGCATATCACCACCTCATCGTCAGTACACAGGAGGTTTCTTCTGCATTCGAAGATTCATGTGGGATTTGGTACGGAACATTTACATCTACATTTCTTGTGCAGATTAAATAGATCGGGGCTCTCATTTCCTTCTTCTATTCCTGATGATATTTGAGACGATCTCGCATTTGTGACATCACGAGATATATAAAACTTTCTCGAACCAAGGCAACCAATAGATTAAGATATTTGAAGACTGGTTGATTAGAAGAAGTCTCTCTTGATGCTGCCATATGCATTTATACAACTTTCTATTCGATAAGCAAGGTATTTCATGGATTTCACCGATTAATGGCATTAACCAGTCTTATAGAGATAATTAATTTCTCTTAAGAATTAAGCAAATTAAGCAAATCCGTTTAAGTTTACTTAGATTTATTCTCATAGTTACATAAAGTAAGCCAACCTGTTGGTTCGTAAATTTGGGGGCATTGTAATTTTGAGTTCAATCCCGGGGTCCAGCAAGGTGACTACTTGGACAATAGAAACTGTGAGTGAGACATAACTGAGCAATAAGAAAATAGGAACTAGTTGAGAAATCCTTCGACACGAACGACAATAATTTAACACCCTCGATTAAATAAAGAATTTGGAAATTACTTGTAGGTTAAACAGATCGGCATGATGAAAACTGGAGAGCACAACGTCCGAAACATTGTGATAAAGATGAGGACACTTGTCCATATGTAAATAATAATGCAATATAATATAATGATGCAATATAATATAATGATGCAATATAATATAATAATAATATGCAAAACCTGTGCAAAATATCAGCTCCAGATACTCATCGAGATCATGTACATGTATCTTAGAACCTTCATAGAAGAATTTATGATTATCTGCAGTTTGTTAAAATAGGCTATAAAGCGGAAGGTAAATATTTGTTAAAAGGTTTAAAATGCATTATTTATGCGGAAATGTTATTCCGTCTCTCGTCATCCGCATTGGAACTTTACCTTTCTTTCAGCAGTTCTGAAAATTACATTCTAGGGTACTGTGTAAGGATAATGAAGTTCTTGGACAAAAATCCATGCAATGAATCATGTTTTGACGCTTTTTTATTGGCTATTTTCGAGTTGTTTTAGGAGGTCTTTATTGAATTCTATGCATTCTTCAATTTGCAGTAAATATAGTTTCCTATCAACATTTTCGTACTTCCTTGTCTTTCTTTCACGCACTCTATATTCCACAAGATATTTGCACGTGTCCTTCCTGCTTTTATGTTTTGTTTCATTTTCGCCTATATGTCTTCTGTAAAATTCTCATTTCGCTATTTATATAATGCAGTTCATCATGTATTGAGAAATAATTTATTTGTACTTCTGTAGTTGTACTTGCCTCGTCAAGCTCTTATAATCCTATTTCTTCACCAGCTGCGAGTATTCTTTTTCGTCCTCTTTTGCATGTCTTTTGTTTAGCTACATATGAACATCTCGGAGGTAAAGTTAAGTAATGTATAACGGCTCGGATTGAGGAATCGGAGCGCCGAGTTCGAATTCCATTCGATTCCATTACAGCCACTTACGTGCTAATACACTTAGGAAAGGTATGAATCCTCTTCTTCTCCCCACCAACTATGGGAAAATATCAGGACAGACCTGGTTCTATAGCTTTGTCAACTGGTCTATCGCAGAAAGAAATGGCAACCTACTGCTGTAAAATAATCTGCCTTGTTAGTCATGTATCGAAAGATACCTTATCGCCTAAGCGCGTGTCACACATGGCACATAACTGACTAATCAACACCTCCATGGGTTTATTATATTATTTAATGCCGAAATCTAAATATTTTGTATACAATTCTTTTCTTGCAATAATGATGGTTTTAGCGATGCATGAATTTACTAATTAACCCATATCTGGGGAGAAGAGGCACGTTCATACCTTTCCAGGGTTATTTGCGAACCCAGCTGGAATTGGAACTCGGAACTCCGATCGACAGTTCCGAGCCATTATTCGTTACATTACCCGCACGTCCAAGCTTACGAACATGATATTCCCTAGTGGCCACCCATATAGGTACTGACCAGGCTTAACTTGCGTAACTTCAGCGCTCGTACGGGAACTAGTGTTTCAACGTGTTATTGCCGTAAGCCTCGTATATCTTAACGTCAATTATTTCTAATTATTCTATTAAATAGTTTAACGTCGCTTTGTCATCTGGAAATCTCGCTGCCTCTTTGATATTATTTGTATGTTTAAAATAATGTCGTTATTTTGAAAGTGGTTATTAAATGTTTCATTAACATATCAATTTCAAATATATAATTCATCATTCAATTACAAAGCTACTGGTGCCACTTTCGGTTGAAATTTAGAAAAACCTTCGCTTTCAATAATTTTTCATGAAAATAGTTTTCTCGAATGCAGTAACTGTTATCGCTCCTTCAAGTATTGATGAAGTATTTCTTGTTGCTCCTGTTGTAAGTCCTCCAGTGATTTTTTATTAATAGCTTTCAACCCAAGCAAGGCAGAAAACCCACTAAGACACAAAGGGTGTGGAAGAATTAGGAACAGAAACACCAATAATGCGCGGGAAGAGACAAGAGGCATCAAGAGGACAGTAGATTCCGATTGACGTTATATTGAAATTTTTGCAGATTAACGTTGGCTAGAATCCTTGTGGAACTCCCTTACAGAAACGAGAAGTGTGGGCAAAGAGACTGTTAGCATAGAATCTACAGTTACATCTAGGCAGCTCATCAGTAAACTGATGGGATCTCGGCACGATCTAGTACAGCGCTTAAATTTTAAAAAATATGTGGTTCTATTATTTGGTACATTTCTTTGTTTGTGATTCTGCAGCCCTAATCCACGAGATTCGAAGAAGGATAGTCCTCATTGGGACATACAGGTTTAATTCTTTCGAATAAAGGGTTAAATTAATATTTAGCATTCCGCTACCACTTTGTTTTATCAATATCGATTTCCGTGCAAAAAGCGGAACACAGCGCCTATCAAGCTTCATACATATTTTCAGAAAACCTCAACTTCTAATTGGTCACTTAATATTTAAATCATGTTCGAATAACATCGACCTAGTTCTTGACCTAACTAAAAAATAATTCCGCCCAAAATCTATCCATGCATGTCACGTGATTAAGTTGATTATAAATACCAGACACGAATTCGTTCTTCCTCTTCCTTGATTTCTTTCGCTACAAAAATTTAATTGTAAAAAAGAGATCGCGTCTTTGCGGGCGAACGATATGAAAACATATTCAAACACGCACACATATACGTACGTACGAAACTTTCCAAACTACATTACAAACATACGAAACTTTACAAACTTCATTACGAACATTACAAACTTAATAATAAGCAACGGAAACTTAATTACAAACATTACGCAACATTCACTCCTTCATCCCTTTTGAAGCTAAAAGTTTACACAACATTTTATCAGCTTTACAGAACTCTTTCAACTCTCTCACAGTGAACATTTTAAGCAGCGAGTTCATTCAATTATTATGAGCTCAGATAAAAAAAATTTTCATGAGTAAAAACTTCAGTGAAAGGGACATAACACCAATAAAAATAGTAAACCCTATGCTTGTACATCATTATACAAATATAAATATTAATCCTGTTATTATAAAATTGTTTTGTGCTCCTTCTTGTTTCTCTTGTTGCCTTTGCGTTTGCTTACGCATTCGTAAAGTAAAAAAACTGTACGGCTTGATTTAGGTCGTCAGTACCGCCACAAATACAAGG
>OZ038497.1:71309296-71321796 GCA_964036315.1 Acanthosepion esculentum | reverse complement strand
GAACAGCGAATTGCAAATTGTAAATGTACTATTTAACGATGTGTTTATTAGCCTAAATACCTTCCTTCTCTGAGCAAAATGCGCCCCTATGTTTTTTTATGTAATCATTCGTTTACCCAATATACATATATATATATATATATATATATATATATATATATATAGATAGATAGATAGATAGATAGATAGATAGATAGATATTAGTGGTAAATATACACATACACATATATTTGCGTATATGGATGTATGTATATGTAGTTAGATCTGTATGTAGATTTTTTTATATGTGTGTGTGTGTGTGTGTGTGTGCATGTTTAGGTATGTATGTATACATATATATCTGTATATGGGTGTATATGTACGTATGTATGTATAGATAGACGGATAGATAGAGGGATACATTGTTTATTTGTTTAGATGGGTGTGTGTATGAATTTGTATGGAGATGTGTAAGATTTTATGTATATATTGTTTATGTGCACGTATGTGTATGTCCGTATGTATATATGTGTGTAAATGTATATATGTGTAGAAGTGGATGTGTATAGATGTATGTGTTATGTATGTATGTGTATATGTATATGTATATATATATATATGTATGTGTGTGTATGCATGTATATGTATGGGTGTGTGTGTACACGCCTATGTGTATGTATGTACGTGAAAATATAAATATGTTGTTGTGTGTGTGTGTGTTTACGTATGTGTTTTTGAACATAGAAATACTGGTCCTTGCTGGATTAGATAATCGTTATTTTTATATGTTTATATTAGATTTGTAACCTGTAGTCGATATTACCTTTGTCAAATGTTCTTGATTACAGAGCGGTCCTTTTATAAATGCCCTTCGGTTTTAGTTCCAGCACCCCATCTCCACCCACCTCTTTTTCTTTTCCTCTCCGTCTCTCATCTTTTGAGCTTTAAGATTATATCGTCTATTGTGTGTAGTGTGTATGTCACCACAAATTGTTTACTCTTTTCCTGTGTATCTTTAATGTATTAGACATTTGAAAATATTCATATTTCTCTCACTTAAACCGTCTTTGACTCCCCTCCTTAAAACTTCTCTCGGTTAAATTTTAATCTCCCCTTCATCTTTAGACCTTCCTGTCCTTCTCGTTTCTTTTACCCATCACTATAGCTTTCATTTACTCTAGCATTCGTCTCACACTCTCATACATACACTCTCACTAAATTTTATGTTTTATTCCCGGAGTTGTTTTTTCTGTTTTCTTTTTGAATTTGTAGGTCTGATAAATTGGATCGTACTTACGATTCCAATGGAATAAATTATGACCATGGAATATTAGTGTTTAAGCCTTTTTATTATATATATATATATATATATATATATATATATATATATATATATATATATATATATATATATATATTCCGGTAGAATGTAATTGTTACCCAGGTGACCTCTGCGCTAACCGCAACGGAATAATTTCAATACAAACTGAGTATTTTACACGAGCAGCTTTTTGACATACCAGTGTTATAGTTAATAGATAACTATACATATATACAAGGTGTCCATAAAGTTCGTGTGCACTTTAAAAAATTTATAACTTTATTTGTATTTGCGATAGAAATAATTTATAAAAAGAATTAGAAAGAAGTAGATCTATATTTTTTAAGGTTTTATTGAAATTTTATTTAAGTTTCCACATGTCCTCCATCATTAGCAATACAAAGGGTAATAGGATTTAGCAGTTCACGGAAAACATTTGCTAACTGATTTACAGTAATGCCTGAAATCACATTAGTTATTTTAGCTATACTTAAAACTAGGTACATTAAACTTTATAACATTTATCACAGATTATTTCTATCACAAATAAAAATAAAGTTATAAATTTTTTAAAGTGCACACGAACTTTATGGACTCCCTATATATATATATATATATATATATATATATATATATATATATATATATGGTCCGGCTGGTATTTGAGGACATACAGATTTAAGATTAATACTGCTTCCCACTAACTTCTTATAATTTTATTTTTATGAAATCAAGAATGGCACACCCTATGATAACAAATGAAATGAAAAGGCATGCTATGATTGTGGTATTAAAGGTTGATCATAGCGATTTGGATATTGCACGTTTTCTCAGAGTTGCAAGAATGGATGGTTGACCATTTGTACGACCACATCACACCCAACATTTGGCCTCCCAACTCTCCAGATATCAGCCCACTAGACTATTATGTGTGGAGCGTTGTTGAGAAGGAGGTTAATAAACATCCTCATAACACCAAAGACTCTCTTAAAGCTGCAATAGTTCGAGTAATATTTGACATAAATAAGCACCAATTAATCAGAACTTGCAGCCGATTTCGACCTCGTGTAGAGGCAGTTATTGATGCTAGTGGTGGTTTTATTGAATAAAATTAAATAATAGTTAGCACAATTTCATGTTTATTTGTTTGTAATCAAATATAATTATATTCATTTGATCAGCAATTTTTTTACTAATCCATAAAATCTGTTCTCAAATACCAGCCTCACAATATATATATATATATATATATATATATATATATATATATATATATATATATATATATATATATATATATATTATGATATTAAAACAACATGTAAAAATCGTTGCATAACTGCAGTCATGGATAAATATATATATGTTTTTGTATATGTTTATATAATCTAAGACGAGTTAGTAAGAGATGTATAAGTAGGAAGTATATTAGCCATTATATCTATATAATCGTTGAAAAAATTGGAATTTGTAAGCTTAGGTCCAAATTCTGTTGAGGCTGTTGTATTCACTTATCACTTGATTCATTGTGAAAGGAAAGCCTCCGTTTTATCATCCACTAGCTATTACCAGTTTACTAGTGTTCTCCAGACTTGGTAGATCAAACTATCTAAAACTAAATTTGGAACACTTGTCTAACGTTGCACGGTAAAGGCCAATTCTTTCTCATGTTTGATTGAACTTTGAGTAAGAATCATTCCTACAATGTACAGAGAAAAATAATTAACATCCGGTTATATAATATGAAGCACAATGGTGTTTTAATTATGAATCAATCATGTAACTGGATCTACTCATTCAATTCAAGATGTATTCCGATATTATGATAAGGAGTTTTAATATCTCTTTTTTAGTAAGTGGTAATTTGGGTTTCAATAATTTGCTTCTTATTTTCTTTTTTGCTTCATATTTCTTTTTAATTATTCTAAGACGCACAATTATTTCTTGCACACGATAACAGAGTTATTTGTATGGAATAAAAAGCATCTTACTCGTGTAGAAAATGTTAATAATGCAGTTGCTAACATTCATTGAGCGAGCAGAGAGTTATATATATATATAAATATATATTTTTGTCATCCACAGACAGACTGTTTCACAGCTCATCAGTGTGGCTAGACGTCCGGTTGCCTCTAGCTAGGATCGAAACCCGGCTGAACTTGCTTCAGTCGGAACTTCTACCACTAAGCCGTTGGCGCACGGCAGGAATGAAGGTGAATTTTAGCGTGTTTATTTTTAGATTTAGATAAACACACAGTGACTGACATTGACTCAATTCTGCCGAAGTTCTGCTCAATATTAGCTTAAATAGTCACTGTTTACAAACCCACACCTCAAACCAGAGAGCTCAACCGAAATTAATTTTTCAGGGGCCAATAGTTTTGTCATCCACAGACAGACAGTTTCGCTGTTTCACAGCTCATCAGTGTGGCTAGATGTCCGGCTGCCTCTAGCTAGGATCGAAACCCGACTGAATTTGCGTCAGTCGGAAGTTCAGTCTGGCGATATATATATATATATATATATATATATATATATATATATATATATATATATATATATATATATATATATATATATATATATATATATATATATCGCCGGCGATATATATATATATATACATATATATATATATATATATATATATATATATATATATATATATATCGCCAGACTGAACTGTTATGTAATATCTGTCCTCCGATATGAAAGTAAATAGTGGATAATCTCATCAGAGATTAAGAAAAGACTTGAGGTAACGGAATTGTGGTTCTACAGAAATATGTTTTGGATTGAACATTGTTTAACGACGAAGTTTTAGGGAACATCTTAAAATAACGGGCACTAATACGTATTATCCAAAGAGACAGGTGAAATTTCTAGGCCACATAATAAGGAAAGAGGGCTTGGAAAATTTAACACTCAGTTGAAGGTAAGGGAGACAGATGAAAGCAGCGAATAACCCTACCAAATCAGCTTGTGTAAATAGTTGGAGGAACAAGGATTAGGAGATATAGCAAAATCACAACTTTACTAAAGGCTACTACGGACGGGAAGATGTGGTGAAACATGAACACCCACGTCCTGAATGGACACAACACATAGCAGAAGTAGAATGACACATGCACATAATTCGAAACTGATAAATTGTGATAATTGCAAAGACTATATACTTAGCCCGTCTTTAGTTAATTTTTAAAAACTAATTACGCACAGCAAGCGTAATCTTTCTCGGCAGGAAAGCTGAACTCGGCGTATCGAGTTCAAATTCGCTTGTCGTCATTTTCTTTCACCTACCTATTAATTCGCTTGGGAATGGCGTAAACCCTATCTACGGATTAATTCATCAGCAAAGACTGGGCTGTGTAACGAGTCCAAGAGAAAGAAAACTCTCAATTCAAAACCGCGAAACAACAACAGAAAACCCACTACATTTTCTTTCTCAATATATCTTCGTAATTTAAAAATATTAAAATGAAAATTTTCACCGATGTCATGATTAAACAGTGCATTAAGGAAATGTACAATTTGAACATATTAATAGATTTTTAACAGTAGTCCGTTTTCAGTCTTCCCTTTCATATATTCACTTTTTGTATATAAAAAAATGAAGGTTACAAAACGAATTTTCATGCACAAAATATTAGTAACACTTTAACTCGATCATTTTTTGCATTACTATACTAAACGTTTTACTCTTATAAGTTATTACAAGTAAAAATAAGGGAAGTTACTCCAACTGGACTTACGTTGGCAAGTGTTTATTTTCAAGACACAACTTAAAATAACTAAATATCGATTTGGCAACATAGTAGTGTTAAATATATTCTCGTATTTGTTGTTTGTTTTTCAAGATCTATTATTTATTATTTAAGAGAGAAAGCCGTTAAAATTAAATTTTATTTTTGTGGAAAACCGAGACAATTGATGCCTACTTTTTCCCCTGTCAAATTCGTGCCATAAATTTGGCTCTAGGATTGATAAACAATAAAACAATATACTGGAATTTAGTGATAATTACAAAGCTTACTTTGGAAGATATGCTCCTGTCTTTAGCTTCGGAAGACGAACATGCTGCGCCAGTATTCTGTTTCCATCCTTGGCTAGGACAAAGACATATTCTAAACGTAATGTTGTATAGGCTCCATTACAGGTAGATCTATTAGGAACAGTTCACGCATATTCAATCAGAAAATTTCCATATTCTCCACCGTAGAGTATAGGCCACGGCTCGTAATTTACAGGTTTCTGAAGCAAGTAGGTTTTGTTTTTTTAGGCATGGAATTGCTAACCTCACGTCCAAGCAGATTAGAAGTTCTCTTTCTCAAATAGTGTCTACCAACAAAGACTGAAGATCCCGGTCCATCCCATATGAATTAAATTTCTTCTCCACTAGCTATAGTTAACCCAGGGTGGAGAAGAGATAGATTCATACTTTTTCCAAGGGTATTTGCACGTATTTGTTCATATGTAAATATAACGACATCCACTAGAATTGGAACACCGTAGGGACTTAAGAAAACACACAACGTGCAGACTTATTTAGAAATCATGATTTATTGAAAGGAGAAATAGTTTTTTTTTATATATTTTCCCAATTTATTTTAGTTTCGTATTTTTCTTCTATTTTGAGTGTTATTTATGTGTTTCAATTGAAGAAGAGCCATTGTTGGGTTGAATCTTGGTTATAAATCCTAGTTCCATGATTTATTACTATACAAAATAAGAGGTAAGGATTTAGTTTTAATATTCGTAGAAAAAAAGGGTTCCTTTCCCTTTTCTTTTTCTTGTTTTTTTTCTATGATTGATTTCTCTTTCCTTGATTTTGGCCATTTCATTTGCAAAATAATAAGTGTAGATTTTCAATATGAGCTCATATAAATCTTGAATATTCATTTCTGTTAAAGTATTGGTGGATTCTTTGGAAAATTTAGTGTGTGAAATCATTGCGCATTTTTCTCTTGAGCGAATGATGTTATGTTTGAGCATTAGTAAGGGCCAAGATTTCGATTGCAGTAGTCCCTGCTACACTGGCGGGTGTCACCTTAACAAAACTGCGTAAGTTATGTTGATATACGCTTCAGAAAGAAATCTATCCTTTTAGAACCTTGTGGACTAGCGATACATAATCACAAATAACTGTATCAAAAAAACTCTGTACACATAACTTGAGGACTTTCAACAGCAGAAACAATTAATTGGATAGTACATACAACTCGGGGAAAATAATCACATAATGAAAATGTTGACGTTCTACACGACTTCAAATGCGAGGTTAGTAGGGGCGAACGTGCCCATCAATACGGGAAAGACTAATAAAAGATACATGAAAAAGTAATTTTCCTGAAAAATTCTCTTAAGTCAGTGAATATTTCCTTAAACTGGTAATATTAGCCGTTTCCTTAGAAGGAAATATTTGGCACGCTGAAACCTAGACTTTATTTGCTCAAGGCCATTTTTAACGATCGATTCACGAAAGCGGTTGTATACAGCTGTCAGTGTAGACATTTGTGAAGGGCTTTGGCGCTAGGCATGCAATCCATATCTAGGTCTCGATCTGTCGAGGCTATTTAAGAACATGATAAGAGTTATTAGTTTAATGTTTTGGTTTTCTAACAATTTGCGGTGTTTTGCGAATCTAACCCTAACGCAACCGATTCAATTTCCTTAGATAATTTACTAAATCTCTTATAACCGATTCAGTCACCGAGGTATATGGAGCGTTTAGTATTTGCTAATTTCACATCCTGAATTTGTATGATGAAATCAAGATAAGTGGCATCACTGATTTAATTCCAATTCCAGATCATTGTTTGTTTTTGGAAATGTTTCCCTTGAGTCCTATTTCTTGGAACAACTGATAGCGAATACTGATTTTTTTTGTTCAAAATCATTCTTATCCCAACTGTAAATACTTATGTCATCGGCATAGCCCCCACACACCCAATCATCATCAGTACATTAACGTTGAGTAGGAAGGCAAGCAAGCTTTTTTTTTCTTTTAGGACATTCATTTGGGATTTGTTATGAAAGGCTTAAATGAACAGAGTCCATATCTTCCCATCTGTGGTCAGTTGAGTCAGAACTTGGAAGGCGGTTCCTAATGGACGTCTCCTTTGATGTTGTCATATCCTGCTGTATGGTCGACTTAGCATCTATATAGTATTCTAATGGGAATTTATTCAATTTCTGTGAGTTGTTTGATAACATATATATTATAATTACATCTCTTACAATAGCATGTGAGACATTGACTTTTATAAAACGAGGTGAATCTACTTTATTAGAACTTTCTCTGTAATGGATCCAGTTGAGCTACCACTGTTCGTATGTGGGTCTAACGAGATACCTTTTTGTTTCCATACTGCATCAATGTGGGATATGTCCAACTTGTTGCGTATAAGGTTCTAATTTCAAAATTTCTGCATTGTTGAGAGACTTATTATTGAATTCTAGGAGAGGGTATCGTATTTTCAAATTTTAACCTGAGTGTCAAGTGATGCTTTATTCTTCATTTTTAATACCTTTCTTAATTTCTTCAACACTATGTTGGTTATTGTTTATTGTTTATTGTTTTGTGACAGACTTTGTTAGGATTAGATGTACCTTGGTGTATGTGCTCGTTTTGCAGGGATCTTTAGTGTGATTAGAATTGAAATATGACTTCAAGAGTTTTTTGAAATCAGTACATTTTTTCTAAGTTGGTTTCAGTTGTATGATGTTATTGGGAGTTTAACGTCTATGTTGTTTGGCATCGTTGATTCGGTTTCCAATTTCTGAAGATATTGGTTTCTCAGAGCACTTACCAATTTTCTTTTTCTTTGTTTAATATTCTTCCTTCTATTTCTTCTTCCTCTTCTGTCGTTTTCTTTTCAGGATTTTCGTCCCAGCGGAGTAGTTATTTTATATTTAGGTATTGTTGGAATGGTCTCACGAGCGTCCGCTAACAAAGATATGATTGCATTATTTGATTTCTCTATGTTGCCTTACTCAAGAATTACAGAGTCAAATAAAGACCTCTCCAGGAGTGTTTGTGAAAAAGCTTGCGCAATGACATCAGTTGGAAGTGGAAGTCATCAAACCAATCCCACTTCCAACACCGAAAACTGTTACGCTGCGCGAGCATTCACCAGATTTGAGGGTAGTATAATAACAGGATTAAATGAGATAAATTCCACAGTGTATTGGAATAGCGACCTATTTTAGAATTGAAGAAAATAATTTTTTTTCTACTTGCATTGCTGTGAAAGAATTTCTCTATCAATGAAAATAGATTTAGAGTAAACGAACATTTGTTTTCCTTTTGAATGTTGAGAATAGCAATGACACAGCATGCGATTAATAAGGATGTTCCAAGGAGAATTGTTACTAACAAGTAGAAAGAAATTTCGGAATCACATAATGAAGAAAGTTATAGAGAATTTAAAACATACATGATGTATCGTATGTAAATGAAACAGAAAAAAAGCAACTAACCTATTTGAGAAGTCTGAGTAAATAGTTAGCGGCACGGGTACCAATATACAGCGGATTAAGAAAGGAGTGTAGGCTTTTGGGGAACGGTAAAAGGGGAAATTACATGGCGCATAAACATGGCGCATAAACGCATATGTTTTATGATCTGCTGTATACTCATGAAGAAAATGATGAACCCTATGGATACAAGATATTTCCCTACGCATAATTATCTACAGTAGAAGTTAAAGATCTATGTTGTTTATCCATTGTACTGTCTATGTCTTTTCCAAACTTGATGTGGTTCACAATATGCGGAATAGAAAGGTTCTTGTTTTATTTCTGTTTATATCATTTTAAACACGAGGGAAAGAATATGGCGGAAAGATCAGCCGTCGCCTTTATGCCAGTATAAGCAAACAGAGAAACGCGATATAAGTGTGATGTAGAAAAGTTTGATTTTCAAGATAATAACTAGTGGCTGAATAAGAAAGAACACGGAAGGAAACTTAGAAATTTCAACATAATCACAATATAACCAGTTTTCGGCCAGAGGCATAAGTAAGACGATTGTGAATTTCAACGTGGTGTGATTTCATTGCTCAATATGAAGATGGCATGGGATTCTATGCTTAAGAAAGAAAGTAACGATGAAAATATCAATAGGTAAAATTGTGGTGAAAAATGATAGGTGTTTTGACTTTCTATTTGCACTAGTTTTATGGCTTCTTACTAACTTCTAGGAAGTATATCTAGCTGAAAAGAAGGACATAGAATGGAGCAGCTGAAACATACCTCGCACTCCACAAGCAGCCCGACCAACCTGATAAGATAACAGACCCTCATATATATATATATATATATATATATATATATATATATATATATATATATTGAACCTCATATATATATATATATATATATATATATATATATATATTGGAAAAATATGTGACAAATTTTAGTCCGATGAATACATAATGGACGAAACGCGTCACATAAAAGCGTTTCCCATGTTGTCATACATTTTGTCTAATATTGTTCTTCATATATTATCTCATATATTATCTCATATATTATCTCAGATATATATATATATATATATATATATATATATATATATATATATATATATATATATATATATATAATGAACTATAGTTGTAAGCTATGCTATATTCATTGGTTAAACTGCTCAATATCAGGGATAGAGCATATATAAACCTAAAAGTGGACATTGAAGTCAAAAATCAGAAGCTACATTGTGTTTCATACTAAACGCAATCACCATCGCCTGACGGTTTCGTTTAGCATGTAATAGAATGCCCCCTCTAGGTGTTGACTTCAATATCCACTTATATATATATATATATATATATATATATATATATATATATATATATATATATATATGTGTAAGCAAATGTGTGGATGTAGATCCGACGGTATGGTGAAAATGTGGAGAAGACAAAGCAAAATCCGAATATGTGAGTTTACTGTTTTTTTATTTTGTTTTTGTTTTTGTTATTCCGTTGACGTCAGACGTTTCGGTCAAATAGACCTTCTTCAGGACATGGTTAATGGAGTCATATTTATATTAGATTTAAGTTAGATGAAGAGACGATATATACAGGACTAGTCAGAAACAGAAAAACTGACATTCTAAAGTCAGATTATTCTTTCTTGGAGTCGGATACGCTGGGAGCAGGTTTTCGTAGCGCCGCCCACGTGACGCCAGCGTATCCGACTCGAAGAAAGAATAATCTGACTTTAGAATTTCAGTTTTTCTGTTTCTGACTAGTCCTGTATATATCGTCTCTTCATCTAACTTAAATCTAATATAAATATGACTCCATTAACCATGTCCTGAAGAAGGTCTATTTGACCGAAACGTCTGACGTCAACAGAATAACAAAAACAAAAACAAAATGAAAAAACAGTAAACTCACATATTCGGATTTTGCTTTGTCTTTTCCACATTTTCACCATATATATATATATATATATATATATATATATATATATATATATATATATATATAAATCTATTTTAAGTTAATTATATCAATGAGTTTGCCGTTGCATATCGACAATTTAATATTATACATTTTTACTAGAATTTTATTCTAGATAGTTTCATTCCCAGCACCTTCCTCTCGTTTTCTTTTGTTTTCCACTGAAGCGTTCGTATTCTTTGAATATCCACTTCCTAATTTATTTCTCCGTCTATGCCTGTCCCATCAAACAAACTCACCTAGAGAATATTATACACAAAAATATCTTAGTCTATATACAATAACTGCTTCACAAAAGTATTAATGCAGCAAGAAAAAATACAATCACTGTTATTTTAGTCCTCTTATTTATCTATTTGAAATTTGGGTCACTAGATATCTCCGCGCCTGTCTTGATCAAACAACAACCACTCCCTTCCCACGGCACCATAACTTGCTCTTGTTAAAAGCGTTAATGCACGTGAGTTTTGAATTGCAATTTGAATTTTCAGTTTTCAAATGCTAACTTTAAAATCGATAAATTTCATTACCCAATCGAAGTGGCGTGTTTATTGAAAGCGGATAATTTTATCAACGTTCGATTTGTAATGATGATGACAAGAATTGATTATATTAGGTAGTTGATTTTCTAATTGGTATCAATCAAAAGGAAGAAAAGGTGTCATATCATCTAAATTTCTTTCTAAACATAATTAACCTCTAATTAGTGTGTATATATTGGCCTGTCGGTAATCAATTTCGTGCTTTCACTCCTAAAACTGAAAGCACTTGGGATTTGCCAATGATTCGCTTCTCAGTTCCATTTCCAACATCTTTTGTTTTAAAATATAAACCTTAAATCGATTGGCAAGAAAAACATCAATTAAAACAAAATGAAAAGGAATTAATTTAAACACAGTCTAAACCTATAACGTTCATTTTCTGATCTTTTCCCATACAGAAATTGATAATAAAGCCAACATTTATTTAAACAAATGACTTAATAGTGGTTTATATATGTGTATCGCGATTACCCTTGACAAGTCAAGATCTTTCCAATAATTTTCAAAAATTCCTTGATGTTCTGTGCAGGGATCTTGTTGTAATGGCTCCATTTATAAATCTTAATCCAATGTTTGTCTTCTTTGTCCAGGTATTTGTATAGCACCCCGACGCTAATAATTCGCAATTTGGAGATGAAGTCGGACAAATTCAATAGACACAAAATTTCTATAGATCTTAATAAGAATTTATATATATATATATATATATATATATATATATATATATATATATATATATATATTGTATAATTTTATATATCACAAACAGAATTTAGTAATTTTTTCCAGTTTGTCATATATATATATATATATATATATACATATATATATAACTGTAAATAGTAAAACTACGGCAAAAATGTATAGAATATTGTTGAAGAGAAAATGTTCGTTCTCTCTACGAAGGAAAAATTAAGTACAACTCATTATTCTAATGTTAATTTATTTTACTTTGAAATGAAGTTTCAACTACATACAGGCTTTAATGATGTCCAAATGCTTTGAACTGATTGCTTGACAATTTACTGTTGTCTTCATCTTTATCCTCATTTTCACGACGTTTCGGCCGTTGTACCCATCGGCCTTCCTCAGGTGATATACGTTGGAATTTCGAACCAATTCTTTTATTTCGTCCACATGGGTAGATTGTTCTAATTTTACGTAACTTGCCTTTTCAGGATATCT
>OZ038497.1:71291796-71304296 GCA_964036315.1 Acanthosepion esculentum | reverse complement strand
AAAAAGAAAATCTGGGTCTCATGGGAGGAGCGCTATAATATATACAGATTCAAGTTTCAAGGTTATTATAAATTTAATATAATATTGGGGCATAAATTAAAAATATAGCGTGTTGGTTGGTAGATATTTTTTTAAAATCATGATATATAATATAAACTTATATAATATATACAGTCGAGGAAAACAAATATTCGTGCCCAGATAAATTTTAATTTATTTCCAACTGATGAATAAACATACTCTTTATGTAATTAACTCTACACAGATGCATAATAACTAAATATTTATAGAAAACAGAAAAAAGAATGATTTAATAGAAATAAATCCCATTTATCCATTTTAAAGTATGTTTATTCACTAGTTGAAAATACAATAAATTAAAAATTTGTATGTGTACGAATATTTGTTCCCCCCACTGTATTTCTGTTAAAAAAAAAATTACTAGGTATTGTGTAAAATGACGTATAAAAAATGGCGGTAAAATAAACATTATGAGGCTTAAGGGGAAAGCAATATAAATATAAGGGAGGGGTAGGCGCGGTATGTTGTATACAAGAAATCTCTTTGTCTCAGTTGAGTAACATTATAATTCATATAGAGCTATGGTTTAATATTATTATTATAATATAAGCTAAAAATAAAAGTTGTCAGACAAAAAACATTATAAGATAACAAGAAGTAAAAAATTAAAAAAAAACATAAATCAGAAAATGGAAAAAGGAACGCCGTATTATACTTTACGTTAAAAATAGATACTGGGATGATGCAAGAGAGGGTAACTAGTGTGTAACAAAAATATATTTGGGGCAGGTAGAATGTGGTAATGAAGTAGACGTTTGGTTAATTGATCAACCAGAATCAAAAGATTTTAGAAGAGAGATTTTTCTTATGAATGCCATCATAAGTTCATTTCGTTTGCTCAGCAGGTTGGGATTGTCAAAGTCCATGGAAATGCTTTTTTCTCTATTAGACAAACTTTACATTTTTTCACGCGGCCGGTAAAATGTGTAGCTTCAGCGATTTAATTCCAATTTACTACAGGGGTGTAGTTATATGTCTTAATTTCCAAGAAAAAATTGGAGAGTCCTGTGGCATTTGCATATTGTTTATTGGTGTCACCTCATGATTTTTTTCAAATATATAGACATCAACACTCTATATTTTGAATTTATACCACAATATTATATTAAATTTATAATAAACTTTAACGTTGAATCTGCACATAATATAGCGTTCCTCCCACGAGATTCAGAATAAACAACGCATTTACCATTTGTTCCTGATGAATTAGGTAAAATGAAAATCTAAGTTGCACTACAAACGTAGGTATATGTGTATTTATTAATATTATAATTTAGTCTTTTTAACTACAGTGAACATTTTTGTTTACACGTTAAATTAAATATTTATTTGGTCATCTGTATATGTGCGTTATCACACGCATATATAATTGCTAATATTTGGTTATTTCATTCATGTTTACACTTATATCTATATATATGTATCTATCTATCTATCTCACTCTTTCTCTCTCTCTCTCTCTCTCTTTACATATACATATATATATATATATATATATACACACATATATATATATATATATATATATATATATATATATATATATATATAGTTGGATTGATGTGATTTTATGACCTTGGGTTTCACGCTCTCTGAGATCGTCAGACAAACAAATTCATTTTTAAATTTTGGATTTATATATGGTTGCGTATATCGGTGTTTTTATGGTAGTGGGAGGAAAAATTGTCGTCGGAACGACATACATACATACGCAAGCATACATGCACGCACGTTCAATCATTAACGTACGCAAACATACATACACGCACGCTCACTCATTGGAGCTCACACAAGCATCCATGTATCGTTGCGTACATACGTACGCAATTGGTTGCTGTATTCAATGTTGGATTGTATAATGAACATTTTTCGTCAGTTGTAGTGACAATGCGCAGACCGTTCGTCTATGTTGTTCGCTGAATAATATTTTCTCGTACACACGTATATACGTATGCACACGCGTTCATACATCTTCTATCCGCAGGCTATCTGAAAACTTATCAAACATAGACATTTTCAATAACAAGAAAACATCATATGACGAAGCACTAAAAGAAAGTGGATACACACAACAACTACAATACACACCTCCACAACTGAAGCACAATAACAGAAAAATAAATATTAACTGGTTTAACACACCATACAACAGAACCGTCAAAACAAACATAGGAATTAATTAAACTTAATAGAAAATCACTACCCTGGAGCAAAGCGATTAGCAAAAATATTCAACAAAAATAACGTTAAAATCAGTTACAGCTTCAAATATAACACAAATAATAAAAAACCACAAAAAAGTAACAATCTGCAATAGCGCAAACAGGGAACCTCAATGCAACTGCAGACATAAAACATGTCAACTCCAAGGAAACTGCCAACAAACGAATTCATAAAGCCAAACATATAAGTGCAAACAACAGCACAATGTACATCAGTGCCACTGACTGACCATTCAAGAAAAGAAAAAAACAACCGCGACCTTTCATTCTCCGACAGAAAATACTCAAACATCACTACACTATCCACAAACATGTGGTATCTAAAACACAGAAATATTACATCAAGAATTAATTGGAAAATATTGAAAACGCATCTGCCTACAACAACATTACAAAGAAATGCCTACACTAAAAGGTAGCAATAATTTCTCATACCCAACAAAAAAAATTACTAAACATAAGATCAGAAATAATCTCTAAATGCAGACATGAAAACAAATACCTATTATCACAATTTATGACAAGCGAATAAAAAAATACCAACCAACACCATTAACCTATGAACATGAAAAGAGAATCCACTGACACCATAACACCATCAATTGTTTTCTAGTTCAAACTACCATCATAATAATTAATATTATTATTGTTATTACGATTCCACCAACATTACTACAATTGTTATTATCATTACCCGCTCTCTCCACAATTGCTACCGCATCACATTTACCATTGCCGCATTAGTCCACAATTAATACCGCGCCACAATTACCATTACTTATCAATCCACAATTATATTTACCTCCCCCCGACAGCAAAATTAATACAATCGGATAAATACTAATAGGTATTATAAATTGCAGTTTCTACCATTTACATATGTGCAATCACCCAAACAAGCAAATAACCGGGTTTAAAATAATAAAAAAACAGCATTAAAAATTTAAAAACCTACCCTACACAAACCTGATCATAAAAAAATTACGTACGTATGTACGCAACGACATATGGATGCGCATATATGCCCAGTCCCACACTGTTCTTATATATTTATGTTTGTGTGAGCTTCAGTGAGTGAGCGTACGTGTATGTATGTCTGCGTACATTAATGAGTGAACGACATTTTTTTGCTTCCACTACCATAAAAACACTGATATACGCAACCATATATAAATCCCAAATTTAAAAATTAATCAGTTTGTTTGATACTATCAGAGAGCGTGAAACCCAGGGTCACAAACTCACATCAATCCAACTAAATATGTTAGCTCTATCACTGATATTGAGCGCTTTCCAATAAGTACCGCGCATGTATAATATATAAATAATATATATAAAAATTGCATATATATATATATATATATATATATATATATATATATATATATATATATATATATATTGATATGCATATATACATACACATTATATATATATATATGCATATATATATATATATATACATATATATATACATATATATATATACATATATATATACATATATATATACATATATATACATATACATATATATACATATATATGCATATATATATACATATATATACATATACATATATATATATATATATATATATATATATATATATATATATATATATATATATATAATTGTAAATAGTAAAATTTCTGTATACATGGGTATAATATTGTTGTAGAGAAAATTAAGTACAACTCATTATTATAATTTTCGGCAGTTCTTTGTAAATATATATTTACCATTTCTTTCTTCGGTTTTCTGATGTATTTTAGAAAGATTCATAGTTCCATAGTCTTCGATGGTACTGTAATGACCAGAATTATTGTCAATCTGAAGTTTTGTGTACATTTTTTTTACCCAAGAAACGTACATTCATGCTCTCACCTGATTGAAAATTATCCCATTTCGCTTAATTAATTCTGAACGGATATCGGCTGCTAAATTGGTCTAATTGGTAGCAGTGCGAATAGTTTTGCTTTTTTACGAGTTTATAATAAATCTTCTCTTGCAATGGCTCTCTCTAGAATAAAAGAACATCCCGTTCTTTTGATGAGGATTGGACTTTAGTATGGTTAGTCGTTGTCCATTTTACTAGGAAAGTCTCTTTAGTTCCACGTTGTTAAAATGGCCTTTAATCATATTTCGTCTCAGAAACTGAACATTTACTTAAGGTCGAGTTGTTTTTCATTACTTCAGTTAGGCGGCAATACCACATCAAAGGGACTAACATAACCAAGTGTGTGTTATTTACAACTCGTGATGTGGATAATTACAGTGTATTGGCTTTCACCCATGTCGTATTATGTTTGTTTTTCTCTAGTAATAATTTCATTTGATCACTAGGAAAGGTCCAAATATTCACTGCAGCTTTTCAATAAACTGAACAACATCATAAGCTGAGTATGAATCGCATTTGCAATGAAGCATCGTTGTACATTTTAATGAGAAGACGGGACTGAAATTCTCATACGTAACATTACGTTCTATTCAATTACGAAGTTTGTCAATAATTGTGTGCGATAGCGGGCAGTAATCTCTTCTCTTAGACGGGAGTTTTTATATTCGTGATACAACTCTTTGACACGCGTATATACCAAGGGCAACTGGAAAAATCATGCTATGAGGTTATTTCAGACCATTCACCTGTCTTCTCTAAAGGACACTGCATGAAAAATCTATCCCCGTTTATAATAGTCAAAATAAAATGAAAAGCGATCTTCTCGAATGAAATTAGTTGAAACTAAACACGCCTAATGCCATCTATCTGCATATATAACGACCTGAGCGGAGCGACACACTACACATTTTTACTTTTCTTAAAGAATAGAAAGCATTATATACTGGAAATGTTGCTTATTTCCTTTCAGTCTTCAATTTTAGAATCATTTTACAAACATTTTCTAAGTCTAAGACAATTTTTTAAAAACGCATACTTATTTTATAATAGACAAAATAGAAAGAAAATCGATCTTCTTGAATGAAATTAGTTGAAACTAAATCTCCTAATGCCATCTAATTATATATATATATATATATATATATATATATATATATATTTAACGAATTTTTTTGGTCAAGCTAATAACACCATCAACCCGTTATCGACATAATGTTCTTCAAATAGAGCCCTGGAAATGATAAATAACTGAAGCATCTGTCTGTTGTCATGGTGTGAAATTATTCCTGTTTTCTTAGCGTTGATCGACTGTATTGCTCTATTTCCTTCTCCAACTTTTCCTTCATTTGTATTCGGGTAAATTTTAATAATCACGATTTTGGGAAGGAGCCAACTATAGTGACCTATACCAACCAAAATTAATTTAGTTTCTTTTCACATAGATTCTTCGACATTTTGTTGTCGAACACAAAATTTAATTACTACTTGAGGCAATTTAAGTAATATACTGACACTGGCATATGAACTGACAGTGAAAATGATGGAACAGAGACGAATCTCTTGAGCAAAACGTGTTTCATTTCTAATACAATGTTCACTTATCTCCAATTGGCGAACCTGTCTGTGGATTGTAGGCATTTGAAATAAAAGAAAATATTGCATATATGTGTTGTTGATATTATTGCTTTTTTATTCTCGCTGATTCTTTGGGAAGCAAGAGGCCTAACTGCACCAAGGGACACTGCTGCAGTTTAAGAGGGGAATTACTCGACCAGGGTGTGTTGTCTGTTTTCACAATGGATAGTCTATTGGGCTTCTTCTATTTACCTATCGTCTCTGAGAAAATGTGGTTATATGTCTTATCGAAATGTCATTAGTGCAAAACGAACACAAGCTATTTCCGTCTTCTAGAACATTAATATTCAGGTCACCTATGAGGATTGACGTAATGTTTATTATGAAGAAGAGAGAAATAATCATTGCCATGATTTCAATATGTCTTCGAAATGTCATCATTATCGATTTTTTTGCTTTGAGTTTTAAATTAGGATGTAATATGTAGCTAGCCTAATATTCTTAACTATATTTATATACGCTGGCATGCAAAACTTTTAGAACACCTTGGTAAATATGTTACTTTTGTTAATTTTATCCCCAAATCAAAAGCGATTAACCGTATGCATTTCTTGATAGATGTTATAATCTTTGAAGGCGATAAAACAGGTGACTGCATTTTCGTTAATGCTCTATGGTGGATGATGGAGTATCTTAAGCATAAAGATGTCGAATAAAGAACATTCAAAAATACTGGGCCACCAGCGAAATTTCCCCCTTTTAGACCTTTTCTTAAGTTATAAAAGGAAATTTCTTTGCAAAAGGTTATTTTTATAATTACAGTACAATACATCAAAGTATGTTGTTAGTAATTAGTGTTGCTGTCTTTGGCTCGAATAATTTCCTCAGTTCGACGTGGCATTAAGTGGAACGAATTCTATAATTTCTCAATGGAAATGTTTGCCCATTCTAATTGACAGTACTTCTCAAGATCTTGGAGACAGCATGTTATTTCTTGAGAGACTTTTATTCATCATTTCCCACAACAATGGTTTAATTATATTTATCTTCCCTTCAAAACCATAAACTTTATTTTTGTTTCATCAGAAATTTTAGCTATGATTTTAGGGACAAATAGCAACCTAATGTTCAACTACAATGGCTTGTCAAGGCACCTTACTCCCATGATAATAAGATTGACCAATTCCTACTTGGAGATTTGCATATTATTATGATCTTTTCATCTCAGATATTTCATT
This sequence comes from Acanthosepion esculentum, assembly GCA_964036315.1. Classification (NCBI taxonomy): domain Eukaryota; kingdom Metazoa; phylum Mollusca; class Cephalopoda; order Sepiida; family Sepiidae; genus Acanthosepion; species Acanthosepion esculentum. The sequence goes on along the minus strand of OZ038497.1, from coordinate 71,297,279 downwards.
GGCCCAACAGTTTTGCATGGACATTTTTTCACATTCAAGCAGCTTAAAACGGGGTAAATTCTGTAACATGCCACCTACGTAAGAGCAACAATTTATTTTATAATCCTCAAGGTCTACAGTTACTGCATATAAAAGTATACGGCTAAACATTTTAACTTCTTAATACAATAAAAGTGTATAATAATATTATGTAGTTCTCAAAGATCTTTGCACACCATTGTATAATGTTATGCTGCACAGTGTTTATATTTTACTTCAAACTAATTTCTACTTGCTGTGTGTGGGGCGGGGGTGAGAGCTGCATTATACACAGTCGAAACGGTGTGGAATAAAAATGAAAACGAAGAGGATGGAAATAATTCGTAGAAAATCACGTAAAATATTCTGCTTGAAATTCCTAAATGAGTCATTGACATTATTCCATAAATTATTTGTGCTGCTGTCTACAGTTTTTAGAATTGCACGTCGTGTAACAGTTGTCGGCGAAGAAAATACGTGCATGGATATATTCTCGTATGCGTTTCACAGCCAAGCAGACTGAGATATCCTCTTTTGTTGGCGGACAAGAATATGAAAACGTTAGATTCAACCCCCACCACCCGTAAATATTTGGACAGAAAGTTTTTCTTGGGCAACCTCTCTAGGAGATGAACAACTTTAAATTCAAAACTACCCTGAAGAGGGTTAGCTCCATCAGATAAACTTACCCTAGACACATCCACGACTACTACAGCTTATTAGGTTACGTGATATCCAGTTATATTATTTTCATGGCTGAATTTTTCCTGGTGGGTGCTAAAGTATTTTCGATATTCTTAGAAGCGTCAAAATGAACAAGTCAAAATTTTGGTTATTATCCTCTCTATTACTGATATCGCTGAAATTCAGGCTGTATAATCTTGGATGCAATGTGCTGGAATTCTCATTCGTTTGTGAAACACCTCCTATGCAGATAAAGATAAGCGATTTGGGTATCAACGATTTGTTTAAGCAAACGAAATCTAAATAAATAAATGGTAAATTTTGTCTGTCCGTCCGTGTGTCTGAAACGCCTCTAACTCGGGCGACACTTGCTCTATGTACACAGATTATAACGTCTTGGAATATACAGCACTGGGATTTCTGTCCGGATGAGGAAGGAACAGTTAAAACTTCACATTTTAAAACAAATGAAAAAGAATTAATGATTTTAAAAGTTTTTAATTTATATTGAGTTTAAAGTAACAAAAAAAAATTATAAATTTAAGATTTTGTTTCAAATTCAGTTTAAAGTATCTCCAAAATTTTGTGAATTTAGGAAATCAATTTTATTTCTTTAAAATGACAAGGACTACAAGTTAGTGGTTTCATAACGTGTGATTTTGAAATTCTGCAGTTTGTGATTTGAAGAAATGAACATAATTGAGGTTCCATGGAATTTGTGATTCGAAGAACTCGGTCCAAATCGGACTTTGGTCAAAATCAAACTTTCAGCCCAAATCGGTCTTTTGGCCAGAATTGGGCTTATAGCCTTAATTAGAGTTAAAATGAGGTTTTGAAGTTCCATGGAGTGAAGTAATTTCTCCGAATTTTTCGTTGCTGTTTTCTAAGCTGGACCAGAGGTCCCTTTAGTTTTAGTCTGGAGGACAAATTACCTCGACGCAGGAGTGCAGAGTGCAACTTTTAAGCTAGTAAAATACGATACGAAGTGATGAATTTGAACAAAGTAAGACAAGGAATTTAAATGATAATTTTCATGATCAAAATGATTTAACGGGAGTGAGTCCTATAGTCCTTAATTCTTTTAATCCAAACGACATTTGATAAATCTATTTTATTACATTTGTAATTTGTTTCACTCAATCCACAGACATACAGGCAGTCTCACCTTTGATTAATCCGACCAACTTTGAACAATGTCTTTCATTAATTTGTACTCTGTGCTTCTCCGTCAATCTATAATAGGTAAAAAGGCCAGGATTAATATTAAATTGCGCAAACAAAATATGTGACTATTTAGTCTGTTGTATTTGACCGTCAGAAAAGTATAGCATGAATTTCTGGCGGAATCCACAGGTAAAGAACACAAAATTAATCTGTTTACAGTGCATGTAACTACTTTGGAACATGCCATTATTTCTCAGCGCGCATATATAAATATGTAATGACAAAAGTACAAAGGTTTAGGCTTTAAGAAGCTTTATTCGACTGAGAATACAAGGTAAGTGTATAGTGTCCTTTTATAGTCCCAGTAAACAGAAATAGCTCGCTCAAAGAAGAGCGTAACAAAACCAGGGGAGACGACTCTTGATTATTCTTAATAGCATATATATTTAAAAACACAACACAGATACGTAAAAAGAAAGAAAGAAAGAACGAAAGAAAGAAAGAAAGAAAGAAAGAAAGAAAGAAAGAAAGAAGAGTGTGTGACATTTTTGCTATTTTATATGTTATTAAAGGAAAATAATTTTTCTCTGAATCTAAACATTCATTTTCTGCTTGGACTAGAAAGAACTTGGTACATTTTTTGCACACATAAGTAGAGTTATTACCTTTCCCTGAAACCGGTTGGGAAAAGATTTCTGGTTTGTATTTTTTTTTGTTTTTTTGTTTGTTTTTTTTAAATCAGAACAGAAGGTAAAATGTGGAAATACCTCTTCCGATCCCAGAAGATGGTGATATCAGAAATCCGCACATATAAAACTTCTGGAGGAATAGGCTGCGATGAAAATTTTCATTCTATCACCTAGCGTTTTGCTTTCATTTCTCTAATCATATGGACAGAGGAGCTGTTGTCATTCTCGTTAATGGCATGATTTATTTCAGGTTATTCCAAATGTTTTAGACATTCTTCTGCCATGTAAACACAATGGCTATGTTTGTGTGTGCCTACTGTTTTCATTAATGTCTTCCTTTTTATTTTCGTTTGTCTGTCTATTCGTGTGTCTGTGTCTTTGTGCATATGTGCGTTTAATTAAGTATGTGTTTTATGTTGTGTGTGTTTTTCTGCTTGTATGTGTTTGTGCGTTATGTGCCTAATATATGTGTGTGAGTACGTGCGAGAGATTTTATTTGAGTATGTTTTAGTGTTCGTGTCATAAGTGTATATGCGTGTATTTGTGTGTTTATGTTTGCGCATATGTATTTGTATGTTCCGTGTCTGTTTATATGTGTGTTTGTGATTGTATTTGTGATTGTGTGTCTGTTGATTTTTGTGTGCATGTGTTTGTATGCTATGTATGTATATATATAAGTTTTTTATGAGCATATATTTGTATATTGTGCTGGTGTGTGTATATATGTCTGTTTCTGTGAATGTTTGTGTGAGTTTGTGTGCTGTGTGTTTTTGAGAGTGTATATGCGTGTGTACTCGCGCACGCGCGTGCGAGCGAATGTTACGCTTATTTTGAGCTAACGTCATTTTCTTTCATCGAGTTTAAAACCGTGATTGATAAACAGAAGACAACGGAACATTTGATGGCATTCTTTTTTTTAAATAAATGTCTTCCTGGGGATTGAAATTGAAACAAAACCAAGAACTTGGGACACAAAAATATTTCAAGCATAAGAGAAAAGAAGAGAATAAATAAGAGGAAATGGAGTAAAAGTAGTTCGCAATGAGGAATTGGAGCGGAAGGAAGAGGTAAGAAAGAGTGATAAAAAGAAGGTAAAGAAAAGGAGGAGGACAAAGAGTAAGAAATAACTAAGTGGAGAGGAAGAATATGTGTGAAGCTACGGAATTAACATCGGATAAAGAAGTCATTAGTAGAGAGAAAGATTAACTGATGCAGGCAGACGTAAAGAAGGAGAAAAAGAAGAAGAGAAAGAAAAAGAAGAAAGAAAGAAAGAAAGAAAGAAATGACACAAACATGATGTAGAAATTAATGACAATAAGAAACTCAGACAAAAAACAAATATGGACTCATATGAACAAAGAAGAAAAAGTATAGATCACGAAGAAAAGCAGAAGAAACTGGAGAACTCAAAAGACTCAAAGAAAAAAGAAAAAGTAGAAAAAGATGAAGAACTGCCGAAAACACAACGTAAAAGAAAAAAGGGTGAAAAACGAAAGAAATAAGAAAAAGATTGTATAGATTTTCTGTGGAATTCGGAATAGCAGATCAAGTCCAAGGTTAAATAACGAAAAATCAAAAAAAAAATGAAAATTTAATTTATATATACATTTATATATATATATGTGTGTGTATGTGTGTGTGTGCACGTGTGTATGTGTGTGTTTGTTTGTGCGCGTGTCTGTATCTGTGTGTGTATGTGTTCGTGCGTAGGTATCAGTGTTGTGCTAGTGAGTGATTTCGATTTATTTCGATTCGTTTTGTGTGTGTGTGTGTGTGAATGCCTGTGAGGCCGAGGACGAGAAAGTTGAGAAGTACTATGACAATAATTAGTGTGCAAAATAAAGACAGCGAAAAATATGATAGAAAAAAAAGTAATGAAAAAAATTACCAAAAAGATCTAGACAATTGAAAGAGAAAATTCTTCATCAAGAAGGCAATGAAGACGTCGAGTATGGTGAAGAATAAAATGCCTTCGACGAAGAACGAAGGCTGGAAACGACGCGGACCGCGTCTCGGGGCGAAATCTTCATATCAAATGCGCACTATCAAAATTGATTGTTGGATGTTCTGAGGCGGCAGACGATAGAAATAAAAATCGATGTTGCGAGACAGATTTGGCTAGCAGCAACATGGCGGCATTGTCCATAAAAGAAACAAACGCAACGACACAGAAATAGAAATGATGGAGAAATAAGAAAGATAAGAATAACTTAGAATGTGAAATGAGAGAAGACGAGAGAGAAGGGCTATGTTGATTTTAAAAGCATTAAAAGAATAGTGGAATTCAGAATAAATTTATTTGTTTTCTTATTATCGCTGCATAGTTCTTCTTGTATTTTTCTTGTATTACAATATCCTATATAGTGTTTTGTTTTCACTTTTATTGTTGTTTTTTTTTACACAGCGACCATCATCGGATTCAAGTTGAATAACATGCATATGTATTAAAAGTATTTTCTTTATCTATAGTCCTTTATTCCAAAGTCTATCTGATGTACTCCTGTAAAGAATATCTATGACTACATTATACACCGTGCAACGCATCATATGCTACTTGTAAAGTTTCTTAATTATTAAAAAAGATAGAATGTATGACCGTTAGCCAGAGGGACATCCCAAAAGGTTAGAAACGAATTACAGGGGTCAAAATGAAACTATTACGAACAGTTAAACACCTGGACGGTTTTATATCAGACAATGAAAATGTTATACAGAAATCCGAAGGCGCACTGAAATCGCGAAAAATGTCTTCCAAAGCCTAAACCAAGTATTAAGAGACGCGAAGATTTCAGTAGAAACAAAAAGAATAATGTTGAAGTCATATGCAATATCAATCCTCCGATATAACTGTGAATACCGGACAATTTCTTGACAGATGGAGAATAGTCTAGAGGCAGTAGAGTTGAGGTTTTACAAAAGGATACAGAG
>OZ038497.1:71266796-71284296 GCA_964036315.1 Acanthosepion esculentum | reverse complement strand
TGTTTTAACGGCGTTAACACGAATGTTGAAATAAAACCTAAAATTGGACGAATATCAGTTGTAATCAATGAAGCTTCAAAATATGTCTTTGCGGAAGATTTAACAGCCACCACTCAAAAATATGGGCAGCGATTATCGAAAAATGCCATATAGAGAGCATTGCGTAAGCTTTTTTGTAGTTATGAAATAAAAGGCTGATTAAAAATACCTTCCAATATATAGAAATATTTTCTTTTCCTCTTTTTCAGTTCTGCAAACTGATCGCAACAATCTCACGGAAGAGATCAAAGAAAGCAAAATGAACAAAGTCTTTCTGAAGCGCCTCAATACAATACTAAACAGAAAGGAAACTGTAGAATACACTATAATGTGTTTGATGGTATATAATACGCTCTTTTATTACGAATATCTGACATCCGTCGGTCATGAAAGAAACTCTGGATCTGCGCCCAAAAAGTTATGTCTCAGGTGTTGATGGCGGTACAGCACGTGTTGTGGATCTACACGCCCGCAGAGAAATGACAGTCTCGATTGCACCCAATGCATGCGAAGGCCCCTCTGTATTGTTTTCTTTTCTTCGATCACGTTTCACCCCTCCGTTTCTTCTCTCCTCTCTATAATGCCCTCGGTGTCAATCGCGTCTCCAGCTTGATCGATAGTTGGCGACGTCTTTCTATCTCTTGATATCCATGTCCATCGCACTCATGTCCTTTTTGCACACGTCCATGAATCCTCCCATCAGTAGACTATTACTTCCCGTGTTTTACCGTCGCGGTAAGGCGACGCTGCAGTTTCTTCACTAAGGTGCCGGCCTGGAAAGGGTTTTTATCAGATATCCGTGGTTCCCAATGCAGCATGTCTCCCCTTTGGACGCCACTGATGTTGTCCAATACAACTTGACACCGGCTTCGCCGTAGGAGGTGCCAGAAACAACTTGGACTGTCTTAGGGGCTCTGGATCCGTATTTGTTCTCCAGGTTATCTACGAAAGCCTTTCTCGTGATTGGGTAAGGACACAAGGCAGCAGATGTTTAAATTCAAAGTTTTCCTTCTCATAGATGGACTACTCTCCCAAGATAATTTATAACAAAAGATGTCAAAATATATCGCCTGTCATATATCCGAATCGGAGTAATGCTTTAAATCATGGTTTAACCATACATCATAGAAAATCCGTATTTGTACCTGGCCGAAAGTCCCTCATACTGAAATATGAAGTGTCTCTTTGTTTCTATTTTTTCCTAAAAAGGAAAATTATTCTTAGAATTCAGAAAAAAAGACAGTTGAAGTTTCTGGGAAACATGAGGAAAGAGGACTTAGAAAATTTGACAACCACAGGACGTAGTGAAAGCATAAAAAATTACTCACAGATACAAATAACAGGAAATTTTGGAAAACCATGATCTTTGACGTCCTGAAAGGACACGTTACATAAAAGAAGAAGAAGAAGAAGAAGAAGAAGAAGAAGAAGAAGAAGAAGAAGAAGAAGAAGAAGAAGAAGAAGAAGAAGAAGAAATGGCTTACATACTTCATATATATTAATACGTAATTTTAAATAAAAACAGCGTATGGCACTTATTTTCTTTTCGTCTTTGTCTTCTCTTCTTTTTTATAATTATTAACGGTAGTAGTAGTAGTAGTAGTAGTAGTAGTAGTAGTAGTAGTAGTAATAATAATAGCAGCAGCAGCACAGGAAGGAGAGCTGGTTTAGAGTAGATGTAAAACAGTGTGTAAACAGAAAATTAAAATAGGGATGGTGTGGTAAAGAAACTAAAGAAGAGACTTTTTTTTGTATTCCCTTGACATCGTCGTCGGTATCTGAGGGTAGAATAAACAGTATTTGATTCTTCTCCGTCATGGTTCTTTCAGTGAACTTTCGAATATCATATCTGCGCCCATCTCCTCTTGAACGACAGCCGAAGACTACAGGATATGGTGTGGATCACTCTCGGTCCGTACACTAGGGCCTCAGGTTATGACATCAGTGTCGTCCTTCTCCTAGACTGGCTACCACCCAAGGCTATAGAACCCAGTCTATCCTACTATTTATCATATTCATACTTTATTCATACAGTATTCATACCTTTCCCAGGAGGCTAGAATTCGATTTCTGTTCTCCGTTTCCTCAATACGAACCATAATCCATTATTCTATCCTGCATCGCTCCTAATTAGAATTAGGAAAAGTTAAAAAACTTTGAGAATAGATGGGAAGCAAAGGACACAATAAGGCGATGAAGAAGAAGAAGAAGAAGAAGAAGAAGAAGAAGAAGAAGAAGAAGAAGAAGAAGAAGAAGAAATAATGGATATCAAAGGGAAGAAGATATAAAGAAAGAGAGCGGAAATGTATAATATTGGAAGCAAAACAAAGCGAAGTATGAAGACAGGAGAGAAGAAAGAGAAATGGTGAAGACAAAGTCTAAGAAAGGAGGAGAATAGAAAAGTGGTAATAATTGAACAAGTAGAAGAATCTGGTGGGAAATGAATAGGTTAAAGATGAAAGATTAGACGAAATTCCTTTAATCTTACCATTCATAAAGAGATGTATTTTAATTGTAGCCATAACCAAATCTATTCCACCACTTCTACATCATATTTTCCAACTTAAACTCGATGGGTGAACGGTGGGGAAAATTGAGGAGGGCTGATGAAATATCTTTTTCTTTTATGAGTGATTTGTGGACAGCTATCAACAAGACATTCTTTGAAGAATTTAACAAGGGAAGAATCTTCCGTTCAAATATTACATGCAATTTGAAAACGACGCTAAAGATTGTACTTTTCGGCATGCATTAAAATATTCTTTTACTTTAACAAATTGCTTGCAAGTGATCCAACGAACTAATTCCAAATATTTCAGTATCGGTACATTCAGAAAATATGCCAGAACCTTCCATTTACATCAGTTCCAATTGCCAAATTTTCTATTTTAACTCAAAGAAACGTACAATTCGAAATATTTTATACAATAATTCTGTCGGCAACACCAACGTTTAGATAAAATGTTTCTAACTGTTACAGATTGTTGCAGAATGGTATATTTCGATTGCTAAATTTCAACGTAAGAATGCCAATACTCAGAAAAACGGTACGCACAATACTTAAGTCATTTTAAATAACTGCATACTTAAAAAATGATATTGTCATTCTAGTTCTAGAAATTTTGTGCAACCATTTCTGAATTCGACAGTGAAATTGATTCATTTTTGCCAACTTTTCTTTCCGAGCGTTTTCCGATTGGCACCCAACTATAGAACCCTCCCCATCTCTCCCAGGCTGAGGAAACCACCAAATCTACAAAGGCACGTCACAAAATTTATTCACCTGAAAAAGAAAATCAAGATGGAAGAAAATAAAAATAGAAAAAAATAAGATCGACGACAAATAGATTTAACAAAAAAGCTCTTGGCTTTATTATTTTTATTACTTTTCACTCCTTTTTTTAATGTCTTTTCTTTGCAGTGTCGTCTCAAATTCAGTCCTGAAAGACCGGCGCATGCGCGCAGCGGTTTCTACTTCTCTTTCATTTTGCCGCTTGTTTGATGTTTTTTAAGAAATAGAGACACAGTGCCAGAAAGCTAAACCGACGCCAAAGTCTTTGAATTATTTTTTCAAAGCCTGATCCTTGACTCAAACGAAATACCAGGGTCAGTACACGAGATCAAATCAACGGCACCGTTGGCTAAACTGTTTTTGGTGAAGTGAGAATGAAGTTGAAGTAAATTATTACACTATTTTTCCAAGAACGAAAAGGGTGGACCATAGAAAGAAAAATCCAAACGACAGGTTAGAGATAAAAATCTGAATCTCACAAAACAAATGAAAATGAAAAAGAAAGAGAAGAATTTGATTTCAGGGGAAAATATATATTCTCTAGAGAGAGTAAAAATGATAGAGAAAATTGACAAGAATAAACAAATAAATGTAGAAGTGAAAAAGAATAAAATTTACTTAGCAGCCATTTTAATCTGTTTTAATCTAATTTTTTTTTTTTTTTGAAAACTAAAGATTGAATTCACAAAATGTTTTTTGCCTGGCAACATTTTCTCACTTCTATTAGTGTGGCATACATTGTTTTATTCTCATTTAAATTATAATCTTCATGTTTTTATTTGTTGTTTTACTTAGATTGTTATTTATTTCTATTATCTAAATTTACGAAACAATGAATGATACTATCCCAGTATTTTTTAACAAAATGTCTCGCAAAATACGTTGTCCAGATTTTCTTATTGCAGAGTGTATCTGTTAATCTCTGATATTTAAATTCATTCGTTGCCATTTTAATTAAAATTCACAGATCCGAGCGTTAAAGTTTGGATCGAAATTGTGTTCCGCCATCACCAAATTCAGTAATAAAAAGTAATGTTAGTGTAAATTTGATTCAATTTAATTTAATTTTAAAAATTCAATTTAATCTTTTTGATGTCTATGAAGGGTCTGAAAATAAATAAATTCGTCTGGCGATGCTATGAGATGAATGCTATCTTAAACTTAGCAGCAAAAGTTATATAAAGATATTAATTTATGATTCGTATTTCTTTCATTGTTATTTCAAATTTTTCAACACAATGAACTAAATCCTCTTTTTCCGTTTCTTTTAGTAAACAACACGCATCGGAAATTTAAAAAAAGCAATGGCTTGAATTAGGATCCCTTTTTTTATTTCCGTACGCATCTCTATGTACAGAAGCCGTGTTTTCGTTTCAGCGAATAGTTTTATAGAGACCTATTTTTCTATCTACTGTCCTCTTGGCGACCTGGTCATATGACTATCTCATATTCCTATGAAGAAACTTCTTCCCTCGTATTAGGTATATTAGAAATTCAAAACAACAACTAATCCAACAATGTAAACTCAATTTTTACTAAGACGTGATTAGATACTTTGTCGCCAGACGAATATATGTGGCTATATCATTTCAATTAAAAACCTCTCTGCAAACGTTGTCAGGCTGACTTGGCTGCTGTGCGATGTGCCTGTTCCCATAACGTCATCAAGTTACAAATAAGCAAGTAATGTTACAAATAAACCTGTTCCTCAAGTGTAAGTAGCGTAACTTTTATCATATATACTTAGAAGAAGAAAAAAAAGAAAAAATATTATTTGGTTCTAATGTTAAAATGCAGTTGCCGACCATTCACCTTGTTTTATCGCCCACCTAAAAACCCATTTTCTTGCCCGTCCCCTTAGATCTTTCCAACGCCATCAGCGAGCCGATACCGCCCGATTTCAAAATCACAGATTTAAATGGCTAGATTTGCCCTTTTGTAGCAGTTGGCCCTAACTGCATCAACAGGACATCATATAAGGAGGTTTCCCGCATTTTAAAAAAAGGGCTTGCTGTTAATTAATAACCGTAGATTTGTGTAGTTCCGATGAAAAGCAGCTGATATTAAGATGAAAAATTACTGGCGAAGAATTATTAATATCATCATCATCAAAATATTATCGTTAGGCCCTATAAAAGAATTGTCATTTAATTGATAGCACTTTTCTTAGTATATGGGATGTTCTTAGTAGGGTGATCTTCTGGCCAATTTGTATATTGATGTTACCTGGAACACTGTTAGTAAAATCGTCCATTCCTTTTCTCACTAGACGCAGATTACTACTGGAAACAGTCTCAGTCTTCCTTCCCCACATCCTGTTAATCTCGATCTGCAGGACCTTGTATTTGGACAATTTCTCCATACTTTCCATGGAGTTGTTTCTCTCATATGTCGCTACCTTGTTATGTTTGTGTGTATATTATTAGTATTATTCATAATAATCAATCTGTATAATATTCACTCGACATAAACTAATGTCGGAAACTATGTAAATGTTACGTTTTTCCTATTTTTTTTTGTGATGCATCATTATCTTGAATTAATGATTAGATATACTCATAACGAGGCTGATGGCTACAAGATCCTGTAGAATTTCCCCTTTTCTATCTCCAAATATTTGATCTTAACAACTTTACAATAACAATCAAAATAGGAAAGCAGATAATTATTTAAAGTAGTAAGAGGGTACAAATGAAAAATTCAAAATTAACAACATTTTCTATTTCGCAGTATCAGATAGACTATCTTCCCGTTCTTTCTTTTTTGTGTCCCTGTCTTTCTTTTTCTCACTAAAACTAAACAAAGTCTATGTTATAAGAATATATATATATATATATATATATATATATATATATATATATATATATATATATTCTTCCGTCTTTCCTCGCAGTCAAAGCGGCATAGTCATTAATATATCTGAGTTAATGATATGCCGTAACACACGTGCTAATTAAATTACTAAATGATGGACGAACAAGCAGAATTAAAATATGATAACATGATTATCTTTAAATTCTTTTCCATCATGTAATTATGTGATGTGCATGGCGATATTTTTAAAATGATATATCGCCTCCATACGCGCTCTACAGATAAGATGCATTTCCAAAATTGCTTCTTTTTTTAATCGAGTTCACCCTGGGCAAGGCAGTAAAGCCACTAAGACAAATTAAAATTGCATTTAAACTTTTGAAGATTAAATTTGAATGGAAAGCCTAGAGCCGGAAGGGAGTTTTGTAAACAGGAAGTGCGAAAAAAGCTGTTAGCATAGAATTTAAGGCTACATCTAGCTAACAAGACTTTAAATTGATGAGATCTCGTCGCCAGTCAAATTGCTTTTCTCTTTTTTAATCGAATTCAACCCATGCACGGTAGTAAAGCCTCCAAAGGTTTACAGAGTGTGGAAGAATTAGAAAACAGAAACATTACTAAGTATCGAGAAAAATAGAAGTGTAATCAGAAAGATAAAAATTAGTGATTAATATTGCATTTTAACTTTTTGAAGATCTTAACTTGAAAGCATGGAACCGGAAGCGAGAAGTGCGCGAAAGAACTGCTAGTATAAAACTACATCAATCCAACTTTATAAATTGATGCCACCTCGTTGCCAGTGTTGCATTGAAATGCATAAAGTCAAGGTAACATAGCGAAAAGCTCACCCGAATAATTACCATGTAAGTATTTATTGAAAATTAAAAGGGAGGCGACTTTACGGAGTTGGGAAAGAGACTGAGGCCGTGACGCCAGGACAAAACCAATTATATTGCTGATTCTCCTTTGGATTTTATCAAAGATCTCTAAATATATAGCAGAAGTACCAGACCATAAATGGCAGCAATATTCTAAGCCTGGACGAATGGTAGATTTATAGATATATAAGATAAATTCTAGAGAAAAATAATGTCTAGCACGACATAGTGAACCAATTTTTAAATAACTAACCAAGCAATGGATTCTGTTAGAAAAGGTAATGGCGTGGCTTCCCGTTTCTCTCGTCACAGTTTTGAATTCAAAGTAATCTCCTTCCTCATTGACTGGCAACTAGCCAATGCTATAGATTCCAATCTATGATAATATTTAACCCATTGTTGAAGGAAATGCGATGGAGTCATGCATTTTCCATGAACATTAGTGCAAAAATGAAAGCGGCAGATTCGGCCACAATTTCAAATCGACTCGCCGAATGCATTTTGCGCAGAAATAGGTGATACACCATCTACACATCCGGTTATATTACCAAATTTAAAAACATGACCCCATTTAATTTAATCTTAATTTTACAAATTCTCCCCATTTTACACAATAGACGAGTCCAAAAAAGTAACTTATATTAATCTATCCAAAGATTAGACAGTAGACAATCATAATATACAATACGAAGTAGATAGGGAACAACGCAAGGGGTATTATTACTATGTTGACGAGTGGTTAGAATGTTCGCTTTCTGATCATGAGACACGGGTTCGAATCTCACCATGTCTGATTTGTCATGACTTAGGCGATGGAGGAGGCGATATCAGCGTGTGACACCATTGCCTGAAAACCAAACCACTCTTGACTTGTGAGAAAGTAGACAGTGCCGTCGACTGTTGTGCTAGCATGAATTTACAAGTCATCGTGACCGAGTGTTTGAGCGTGATGGCCTTGTTTAGACTGTTGATCACGCTAGATAACGTGCTCTCTCCCAGGTTTTCTCAGCATAGTTACACTATAAACCACAAGTGGACTTTGTGTGTGTTGAACAAACACAAATCTGTCTGAACAGGCGTCTACAACAGGGATAAGCTAGCCGCCCTACTAGATAATAATGCAAACAATGTTGCATTTTAAGATGCGGGACGAAATTTAAAGAGCCACTGCTATCAAAATAACGTTGGGTCGAACAAAACTTCAGCTACAGAACACCACTAGCAACGATGTATTATCGTCACCAATGAACAAAAGCCTGCATGCTACTCACGTAAAAATGTGCCTTAGTGGAAGCGACCGACTCTTTCACATCAGTGATTATGGCATCGTAACACGGGAAATGTTTGCGTAGTACTTTTTTCATTGGCCGTAAAAGAAAGATGACGAAGGTCACCAGATCATAGACATGATGTTGGCGGGGTAATACAGTCCCGCCAAATTATGTAACGTGATCCATGATTTGAAATTAGTGTGGGTCTGCAACCAAAATGCTGGCACTTTGTTTGACTTTGTAAACCAGGCCTTCATTTTAGTTTCGAAAGATCAGATTTGATAATTTGACCGAGTTCCAGAAACTCCAAGATAATGACTTAGCTATCCCAAAAAACAATGAACATCGTTTTGTCTGCTGAGAAGTTTAACTTTAAGTTTTTTCTTTGACGAAGATTCCTGTTATTTGGATTCCGATTAGTAGTGGTGGCACCGCACATTGTCAATGGTGACGATGCGGTTCAACAAATTGTCCACTTCGGTCTCGTAATGGTTCATTAGTTCCTAATACACTTGCATTCGTTCTTTTCTACTTTTGTGAAGTCACATCACACAAATCTAGCGATATTCTACATTTTCCAAAGCGCTGAAGGTGATATTGCGTATAGTATACATTTTACTCATCCTGTGCAACTGATTCGCGATGAGTTGATCTCGGCTTTCTTCATTGGCGAAGTTGATATCAGCGCAGGGCCGCCCGGAATGTGAGAAAATAATTTCTATTTTTTCCCCCAATTTTCGAATGAGTTGTTGCACATTGCGCATGGATTAAATTTACACGTTGCAGATGGATTTTGATAAACTGTTCTAAGTCTTTTTTTTTCGATTACTTTCGATCGGGTAGTAAATGATGTAAGTATCGCGGCGAAGATTTTATTATCTACATCCTGGCATTTTATGAAACGTTACATTTCAAATATTAAATAATTTTATCGTATAGGTTTTATTATATAGGGAAAGGTTTTACAGAATTTCATGATAATAAATGAGACAGCTGAATTTCTTCGAGCGAAAACAGAAATGCTTCGCACAGTTAGTTCAAAATATTGCTATGGTTCTGAAAAATCTCATTCGAACATTGAAAACAGACACAAACATTGTCGGTTGAATTTAATACAATTTCTTTTGTTTCACTGAAAACCTGCTGCCTACATATACAATATATGTGTGTGTGTGTATGTCTGTGTCTGTGTCTGTTTCTGTGTGTGTGTGTGTGTGTGTGTGTGTGTCTGTCTGTCTCTGTGTGTGTGCGTGTGTGTGTATGTGTGCGTGTGTGAAACTTTGAGATTATATCTGTAAAAGTAGAATATGAAATAAGACAAAAGGAAAAGGAAAAGTGTTATATAGGAATAAATTTTCGATGCCGAAACTTGAGTTTGAACATAGATCGCCAGTGAGCAAACACAGGCAATACCGTTATTGAATTAAGTAGACCTTGTGACCATAGAGGTAACTCATATATAGGAAGTCGCATGACGTCTAGATGATCGCTACATTCTAGTCTATTCTATATACTATTCGGATCTGCATTTCCACTCTATCCTTTATTACTATACTGACCGCTATTCTCTATTCACTATACTACTTCTCTATTCAGATCACTATACGGATTACTATTCGAGAGAGTATTATCTAGCAAGTACTATTAATGAGAGGCGTCTGGCTCCAGTATTGTTCAACAGCGTACTATAGTTGCATCTGCGATTACAAAGTCTCTACTACAACGAGCATTACGAAAGTGACAACGAGTATTCGTTGGCATTACAAAAGTGGCAACGAGTGTTTGTTGACATCACAAAAGAAGAACTTATTTGAGCCGATGCGTTTCGTCCCCTGGATGATTTTATCAAGGTAAATGCAATTGATTTGCCTTGATAATGTCAAGATAAGTCATATTTGCCCTTATAAGGTCCTTCAGAGGACGAAACGCGTCAGATATGCTAAGTTTTCCTTTTGTCATTTTCATATGTGTGTGTATGTGTACGAGTGTACTGTGTGTGTGCGTGTTATTAATATTTATTAAATTCATAGGAGGAGAGAGACAGAGATTGAGCATTTATAGATATCAGCAATGTGGTCCCAGGAATCAACACAGCATAGATACTGCTAGCTTCAAACTTCAATGCGATCATCCGACCAGAATTTAAAGACCTCACTGAAGCATGAAACTGGGAGACACCATGCATAATTTATTCCTGTGTCTACATTATCTATCTATCTATCTATCTATCTATCTATCTATCTATCTATCTATCTATCTATCTATGTCAATTTGTTCATTATCTATCTATCTATCTATCTATCTATCTATGTCAATTTGTTCATTATCTATCTATCTATCTATCTATCTATCTATGTCAATTTGTTCATTATCTATCTATCTATCTATCTATGTCAATTTGTTCATTATCTATCTATCTATCTATGTCAATTTGTTCATTATCTATCTATCTATGTCAATTTGTTCATTATCTATCTATCTATCTATCTATTTATCTATGTCAATTTGTTCATTATCTATCTATCTATCTATCTATCTATGTCAATTTGTTCATTATCTATCTATCTATCTATCTATCTATCTATCTGGCTGGCTGTTTGGGTAGATATCTGCTTGGAATGAAGTTTCGGAGAGCATAGTTCAAATTCCACTAGAGTTCGTTGGATTATCTTACCAGTATACGGACCATAGTCATGCATAGAAAAGATGGTAAGCAGGGGCCCAGGTTGGGAGATCCGTACTCATCAGGGGATGAGGGTCCAAAGAGTTAACGCAATATTCATTCACAAAAAAAAGAATTATTCTTATCCACCGAAAATATGTTTCGGCTTTAAATAACCCATAAAGGGCTGATAAATCGTAAAAGAGCAATCAATTAATCACTTAATCAATCAAATCTGTGACAAACGATGTATATATATATACTTATAACTATATATACGTTGTTCGTTCCTTATTACAAATGAAAAAAGGAAAGTTTTTTTCTCATTAAAGAAAATGCCTGACCAAAGTACTGTTTCTTCGCAGTTGTGTTTGGAATGTTCAAATGCAATATTTTTCCAAGATTAGAAATGTATTTCTGACCTTCAAGACATTAAGCAGCTGAACCTTGACTAAATCATTAGGAATAACATATCTATTCCTAATTGCTTTTAACTCACATTTATTCCCAACTTTTCAAAATGTTATTTCCCTTTTTTTTTTTTTGCTCACCAATAACGCAAACACTAGGACTAGTTTATTACACTAGATAAATTCCAACTCCCTTAAAGATTTGTTTATATTTGGGTTTGATCTAAAAATATAATTTTCAAATGTTATTTAATCACAGAAGAATCTCTCCTTGGTACAATCAGGACTATCAATTATGGCATTTTTGACATGATTAAAAGTGTCCCTCCAGTCTTACAGATATAAAGAAGTAAAGAAAAAAAGAATTAACATTGTGAGAAAAGGAAAAGAAAACAGAGAGAGGAAATAAGGAAGAGACACATAGAACAAAATGGTGTGAGAAAAAGAGTTTGACGAGAGGATAGGGGAAAAGAAGAAACGATAGAAAGGAACGAGGTGGAAAGGTAGGCGAAAGAAAGAAAATAAAAGCGAATGAGAAAAAGAGAGTAAGATAACTAATTAGGGAAAGAAAAAGAGAAAGGGAAAAAGAAAAAAAAGAAAGTCTGAAATCAGATGGAATAAAGAGAAAAAAAAGAAGATAAAGAAGACTAAAGGAAAAAAAATAGTAATAAAAGGCAACCGAACTACTACAAATAACAGAAACGGACGAAAAGCAAAGGAGAAACAGTGAATTTAGAAGCTGATCTGCTGAAGCAGAAACCTTGGACATTAAAACTTGTATCGATCGCCTCGCTTTTCTTCCGGGCTGGTAGTAAAATGTGCAAATAATCAGATGTAAAGCAAATAAATATTGGGAAAAAAAGACAAGGCGAAAAGAAGCCAAAGTCAATTACCAAAATTAAATGAAGGATTCTGAAGCAAACGAACGGAAACTTTATTTCCTAGCACACAGATTGCAATGATACGGACTTGCCTTGATAAGACGTATTACCAGATTTGTATGTTTAATTATAAGTAGATTAGTTTTAACTTTTTTTTCCCCTTTCCGTTATCTTTTAATTTTGCTAGACCCTCACCCATAATGGATGCACATTGGCACACGTGCTCATCACTAATGTCTGCGCTTATTTTCATAAAATTATGTGTTACTTCCGAATACCTATTGTCCATGATACCATTGGTCTTATTACAAAAAATATTAGAGCGCATCGTGGTAATATTAAGCTCTCGAAAGACATTCCTGTCATTTTTTACATGATCAATTTCAGGGTTCATCCTCAATATTTATGGTAAAAACAACCATTTGTCAGGTTCTACTATTTTATATTTCTTTACAGATTCCCCAATTTTAGAGTATGCAAAATTTGTATTTTGGCCGTTTTAAAATGAGTTCATACGCATACTGTATGATATATGAATTCAAAAATATCCCTTCAGAAACGTTTTTTTTTGTCTCTGTTATGTTTTAAATTCTGTATGAATCAGGATCATGTAGCACACTCAAGAATTAATGCTACGCCATTTTCCTTCGAATTGAGATGGATAAAATTATGTGGAGTAATTGAGTGTCCATCACTATTATTAAACGTAATACTATCAGATTTTTTCTTGTGTGGTGTACTGAAATATCTTGTATAAAGGCTTAAACTGAAAACAATTCTTGCACTAAAATAAGCAATCTTTCATACCTATTCTAGAATTAATGTAGAGATGTGTCAAATGTTCTGTGATAGTGTAAGTGATATGATTCACCGTTGTATTTAAAATAATTTGGCGGCATTTTGAATATTTTAAATAGTTTGTTAATGATTAAAATTCATGTTATTTTGATGCGACAATAATTATACATTTTCTTAAGCTACAGTGGTTTTTGTTCCATAAAATCTAATGAATGAAAAGGGCGTTAATTTTGGCGCACATTGTATTTTTCAATGTTGGCTTGGCCAATTTTGATCGGAAAATTATTCTCTCAGAGATTCCTATCACTCAGGATGACCATGATGTGTAAATATTGAGTTTCTGCGCATCGTAGTTGAGGAACAACCAATGCCAACTCAAAATGAATTAGCCAAACAATTCAATAGAAGAACTTCGACCATAAAACATTATGCTCTCAGAAAAAAGTCTAAATTTGGTCAATCAAACAACTGCACCCATCTCAACATGGAAGAGTAGACATTCGAGTGAGAATGTTCGGGGTGAAATCAACACCAGTGATAAAACGTGGATTCACTATAGTCATATCTAATGAAAACAATCGCTAGCATCAATTGAAAAAAGAGGATCTCTCTCTAAACAAGGACTACACCCGACATATTCATTATGTATTTGGTGGGATTTTAAGTGAAATTGATATAATGAAGCGCTAAAATGTACGAATGAGTTAATGTCGAGGCGTCTCGTTATTTGGATTGATTGCAAAAGAAAAATTAAAGAAAAAATATTTTCATCTTAATTTGGCATACTTATAAAGCACAAGCCGAGTCTATTGAGTACACAGTGAAGGTGGAACCCATTACTCAGTCATAATTGTTTCCGCCCTAATTTAGTGTGCCATGCTAATTCAGTGCAACAACCAAGCAAACCCTGACTTCGATGTATATTGTGGGCCACATAATTGTGATCTTGTACCAAATTTAAATAACGCTTAGAAAACAAGGTGATATATATATAGTTGTTTAGATTAAACTTTTTACAAGTAACATTTACAGAGCGAAAACTCGTCTAGTTGTCGTCCGAACCAAATAATATATTTACTTTGTTGTTTCCTATGTCTCACAATATGTAGAATGTGAGAGTATTCTCGAAGTTTACAGAAATATTTTCTTTTAAATATGCATATGTAGGACCGGAAAGCTGATCTTAAACTCCGATCAAAGCCGCTTGAAAAAATACCTTGAGAAAATATGTATCCGTCTCTTTTCCCAAGCTATGGGTAAAATAGCAGGACAGATACCTCACTAGTCTTAGTTGGCAACCAGTCTAGTAAGAGGACATCACTATATTCAAAACCGGTTTGTTGTTGGTCTAACAACACAGTCCAGTAAAAGCTTCTTTTGAGTGGAATTGCAGCAGGATTAAGCAGAATTACTCCAGCATAAATCAAAGGATTCAGCCGAACGACGGAACGATGTGTCATATTACTTATTTTTCTTTACAACTCTTTCATTTCAAAATCCTAAGTGTGATGAAATAATTTTGTTTTAGAATATTTACTTCGCAACTCCCAAATGATTACACGAGCTTTTCTTAATAATGTGAACGTGGTTCAGAAATAAAGACTAATTCTCTGACGAGACGACGACATTCCATATCCATCATCGTCTAGAGTTGGTCTTTTCGACGAGATTACGAAAGTCAACCAGTTCCTTTTACTTCTATGTGTCACGCCCATTCTTGTCACTCCAAAACTTTCTATCCCCTGTCGGGTAGAGGTAGCTCACTGCCTTCCAATATCTCTCTTGTACTCAATATATCCTGTAGACTTTAGGTTTTCAAATGCCTTCTTCGTGATTATCTATCTAATTTCAGCTGTCTCTTACTGATTTTGAGCATCAATGTTCTTTTTGTTCCCATATTATTTAATATTTCCTCGTTGCTCACGGATTTCCCAATATCCCTCACTTGTCTGCCACATTAAAGAATAGATATTAACAATCCATCACTCTTTCTTTGCCTCTTATTTTCTGTATTTGTGCACTTTACTCAGTTCTTGGAATGACTCTTTCGCAAGTCCAATGCGTGTTTGGATTTCGGTGTTGCACTGTCCATCCTCTGTTAAAATATTTTCCAAGAAGTTAATCGTCTCTGCTTGCTTTCTGTTGACATCTCCAATTTGTTACTCGCATCTTGGGATTTTTTTTTTTTTTTGCCGATGACAATATTTTCTGTCTTGTTTGTTAGTACTTCTTTCTTGTTTTATTTTACTACACCATGTAGGGGGTCTTGTAGATTTCTTTTAGTGACAGCCATCAATGCAGTGCCATCTGCGTATCTTATATTGTTAAAATTACACGCGGATAAAGCATCATAAATCTTCAAATATAACTTTATTTCCGATTTTTACATACACTAGTAGCATGGCTTCTAATACTGAAAATCATAAAAGCCTACGAATTTGACTCTGGCCAGAGATTTAGTCTTCATTTCCGAGAAAAGATGTTTAAGAAACCTTCCTAGAATTACGATCCAAAGATCTAAGTACTGTGCAAAAATGGCATTCTGATTCCTCAATAATTCGTAATTGAAAAATGTTTTCGATTAATGACATAAAATTATTTTTGTCCAAAATATTATTTAGGTAAATATTTCTAAAAACCTTCTTATTTATTTATTTGTAAATTCCCCATACGCACATATCTATATATTTGTATTTATATATGTGTGTGTATGTGTGTGTGCGTGTGCTTTTATATATAAACATACAGACACGCACATACACCGACCAACCGCAAAATACTCGTTGATAATACGAATAGCCTCAGCTACATGTAAAAATGGCTAAAAATAATGGAAGCATTATTAATTAAAAAATTAAAAGTAAATACTCAGTAACATCAACTATAAACACGGCCACAATGTGCTGACCGAGTTTTGAAAATAAAACATTCCTATAACTTTAGATACATACATAAAACAATCCATACATTTAGTTAAAAGTAAATATCCTTGATAATGGCTAAAAGAATAGTGGACAGTGCTTGGAAATACAGAATATTCGGACAATTTCTGGATAATTTATTTTCAGAAAAGAAAAGCCTTATAAGAACACCAGAAAATGAACTAAAAAAAATAACCACGATACCTTGTCAGATGTCGTTTTTAATGAATTTTATATAAAAGAAAGTTTGCTTCCCAAATACACAATTATATACATTTGCATATATATATATATATATATATGTGTGTGTGTGTGTGTGTGTGTGTGTGTGTGTGTGTGTGTGTGTGTGTGTGTGTGAGTGTGTGTGCGTCTGTGTCTCTGTGTGTGTATGTCTGCGTCTCTGTGTGTGTGAGAGAGAGAGAGAGAGAGGGTGAGCGTGTGCCTGCGCACACGAGAAATCTTAAAGAACATGTTTGACCGCTTTCACACAGACATATATATCTATATATATCCCCCTCACGGAAATATGTGTATTTGTGTGCGCGCACGCGCGTGTGTGTGTGTGTGTGTGAATGTGTGCGTGTGTGAAAATGTGTGTCTGTGTGTGAGGGGGGGTTCGAGAGACAATTGATCAGCGCCCAAAATGTTATGTCTCTGTTACCGATGGCAGTGGAGCATCTGTTATGGCTGTACAGGCCCACACGCGAATGACAGTATCGATTGTAACCAGTGCATGTGAACACACTCCCCGCCGATGTCACCTTGTAATTTTATTTCCTTGGAACACGCTTCAACCCTGCGGCAAGTTTCTTCTCTCCTCGCGTCTCCAGCGAGAGCGATCATTGGCAACGTCTTCCTTCCTCTTGATATCCGTGTCCATCGCTCTCATTTCACTTTTGCAGACGTCTGTGAAGCGAAGATGAAGTCGCCCTTGTACAGTCATGCCGGTGACCTTCTGAATACTCTCATCGGTAGACTGTTTCTTCCCGTGATTTGCCTTGGCAGTGAGGCGAGGTTGGAGTGTCCTGTTCAGGGCGCAGACCTGGTGAGGGTTTTTATGAGAGATCCACGGTTGGCCATGCAGCACGTATCCCCTCTCTAAATCACCAATGTTATCCAAGGAGAAAAGTGAGAAATATAGGTTTAGGGTTGGTGTGTTATTCATTCATATCTAGACGTGTCACCATTAGCTGACATCCTGTTGTGAATGTAAATTTAAGCTATATTGAAGTAGTCAGAGAGATATATTTAACAAAAGGTTAATTTTAAAGAATTTCAAGATTTTTAAAAAAAATGTATATACTTGAGAAATATCTTAAAGGGGTATCTGTTGTGATTAAATCATTATTATATATATATTATTTCGAACACAAAATACAATACGTATTATGTTGAATGGGAAATAAAAAATATTAAAGTTAAAAAATCAAGGAATTAAATAATATATGTACCAATGGATATATAATTGCAGTACATAGGTTCTATTAACCATATTTTAAAGTAAACCTACAATGCCTACAAATTACTGTTAATT
>OZ038497.1:71254296-71264296 GCA_964036315.1 Acanthosepion esculentum | reverse complement strand
ATAAATATATATATATATATATATATATATATATATATATATATATATATATATATATATATATATATATATATATATATATATATATATATATATATATATATATATTCTTTTTAAACCTTTAACTCTAATGGGAATCGTCATTTGATTAGTTTCGATTCCTGTCGGAGAACGCATATTTTCTCCGAACTGTCTCGGAAATTTAGGCCGGTAAATGTAATTAATACTGTTTAATTAAAAAAAAACAGAGCATTTACTTAAATAAATTATATCAACAAAAATAACGTATAAACAGAAAATATATTAAATAATTGTCGGGCTTAATTACATGTCAATATATATATATATATATATATATATATATATATATATATATATATATATATATATATCTATATATCTATATCTCAGTGTGTAAATCTGTAATTATTCTAATTCTCTTAACCTCTTTGGCTTAATATTATCTTTGGAAATTGTTTCCGCCGATTATTCATATACATCTCTTCCACTCCCGGCCGACTTTGCAACGCTACAACTAACAGGGGACACCATTTTAAGAAATAGCGTGGCTTTAATGCAATTACTATAAAAATATCTTTACGCATCTCCCCAACAGACAGGGTAGCAGGAGGGCAATCGAAACACATGCAGGTAGTTATTTTGAGGTTTCGTGTATTGCTCGTGATTAGTATGTATTTGCTGCGTTAATTACTCCCAGTAAAGTAGAAGAGGAGGGTATAATATTTGCCCGCCATTTTTTCCTAGCTTAGGCGTCATATTGGTCTCCTCGCGCGTGAAGATATTCAAGCAGATATGATTTCATAGCTGCACAGTTGGATCGTTTCAAGCAATTAATTAATTAAGAACTAATTAATGAGAAACTAAACATAGTGTATTTAATGTTGACCTTTTCTCGGTGCGGCTTGGAAGAAGGATGTGGCCTGAAAAGAAACGCATTTACAAAGGGATCATTCCCATTTTGTAATAGATGCCTAACATATGTTGGAATTGCTTGCTAAATTGAAGCTGATCTTTGGCATTTGAATCAAAAGTAGAACCCTTCTTTTCGATGAGTTTTCCGTGATTAACTTGCAACAGTCTTATTACAATAAACAACACAGGAAGAATCGTCCTGGGTATGACGATAAACTACATCCGGCAGCAAAGCCTCTGATCGGGAGTTTTTGAGGGGCGTGGAACCACATCATAAATGTTGATGTTCCCAGATTCACCCTGACCCGGGATGGTAGCACCTGTTAAGGTTCAAGCTATGGGCAAATAGTTAATTTCAAGCTTAGGTCAAAAAGTATAAAAATACATATTCACAGTAAAAATGGCAGCAATACATTTCATAGCCTAATAAATTACCAGCAATGCAATTTTATAAAAAAAGTACCGGCAATACATTTTTGTAAAGAAAATTACAAAGCTCCCAAGAAAATTAAATTTCGACATTAAATAACCCATAAGGAGTTGATATGCCGCTAAACAAATAAACACTCACAAGATAAATATCGTTTTACAGCAGATTGACTGGTCACGTCTATACGTTTTGGACAATAGCATATTGCCATTGAAATGAAAATTGCTTTTAGGTTGAGTCATGTATTATTTACACTTTTGGAAACCATTTTTTATAAAGAATGTATAAAACTAAGTCGGAATTCTTCGTGCTAGTTAAGATTAAATTTAAAGCACAGTAATATATGAGAATGTTCAATTAAACAGGCAGTGGATTGACATGGATAAATTTTCACATTCGACCCCAAAAAATGGTCTCCATGGAAGAAAGATGTTACGATTGTCGGTGTATTATTCATTTAGGCTTCCTTAACACACAATGAAAAACTAACTTCACATTTATACATGAAGCAACTGCAACGTGTCTATAATAGTTTAGTAGAAAATCAAAAATCGATCTTCAATAGAAAGAATGTAAGCTTCATGCAACAAGAACAACACAGGAAAAAATTGGATTGGTCTGTTCTATCCTACCCGCCATATTAACCTGACTTCCCCCCAACCGGTTATCACCTGTTTCTATGCAAAATGCTTATATGGATAAAACATTATCTAATGAAAAAAACATTCAAGTGTTCGTCGGAAACCTTTTCACACCAAAACTTGCGAAATTTTACTCAAAAGCTATCGAAGAGCTTCTGAAAGAGCTTCCAGATGTCAAGCTGTCATTAAAATAATATTGGATATATAACATAATAAAATGTAAGGGTACTTTATTTTTTGAAGAATAAAGTTGAATTAATTAAGCCCCCCCCTCCTAAAATTTACTTCGTTATAATTATTAATGCTACACGAGTAATGTTTTAAAGTCAAGTAAGAATAGATGAGTATAGAATGATTATATTGTATCATTCAACGAATTATGAATCGCCTCCCTTAAAAATCCTCTATCGAAACCGTGGCATTATATATGGGTTAGAAAACTGGGTTGTGCCGACATTGAGATTTTTTCATTCCAATATCAATATTTGGGGAAAAACACGATACAATTTTTTAAAAAAATTTTAAATGAAGTAGTTTTAACTAATTTTATTATGATTTCCCAGTCATAATCTATTTTTATTGTTACTTTTCCTACATGTGATTGTTTAAAGTGTTTATCGACATTGTGAGTTTTGTTAAATAAATGTAAACCAAGCATAAGACAAATTAATTAAGTCTCGTACTTAAATTATGAACAGATTGGACAATGGAGTCGCTAAAAATAATTATAAACAATAAGAAAAGTTTAAAAATTGGGCGTTATTAAGGCAGCAAATACACACTAATCACGTCCCTCACACACTCACACACACATACACACACTGTCACACACACATATAGGGTACATCAAAAATAATTTTACAAACTTTGGGGGGCGGTTCCTAAAACCAAAACAAGGACAAAAGTCCATATTAACATATATCTGCAAATCCTTCGTTTTTGATTTTTTAACTTTAAAGGGCTTTTTAGTAGATGGCGCTGTGTTACCATGTAGACTAGGTTACATTTGGCATTCGTGTACATTTGTGGCTAGTCAGTCCTCACACTAAAACAAGCACAAAAGTCCATATAAACATTTATTCGCAAATCCTTCGTTTTTGAGTTATTAAATTTGAAGAAAGTTTACAGTAGGGTCAGTTGTTATTCATCTTAAAGTTTTACGGTAGATGGCACTGTGTTGCAATATAGACTAGTTTACATCTGTCATTCGTGTACATTCAAGGCTAGTCTGTCTTCAACGTTTAATTTAAATCAATTTAACCTTGTTTTGGTGTCAGGAACCCGCCTCGACTGTTTGTTAAATGTATTTTTGTACTATATCTTGGATTGTACATTTAACAGCGTCTACCATAAACTTTAAACTTAATAACTCGAAAAACGTAGGATTTGCGGACATATGCCTATATGGACTTTTGATACACACTGTACATATATATATATATATATATATATATATATATATATATATATATATATATATATATATATATATATATATATATTAACATCGGGGTTTATTGTTGATGATATTCCGTAATTAAGGTGCTGAATCATTTATACTGGATGATGTTAAGATTGTGTATAGAGTGAAGTGATGAGGCTTAGTGTGAAGTGGGTTCTAGCTGAATAATTTCGTCCTTGTTTCGTTGAGTTTTAAATACTGGAAATATGTTGATATGTGAAACCTTTTGAATATTGCAATTAAATTAAAAATTCATTGAAATTGTGGAATTATTCTTTTTTCTTTCATAAGTTAGAAGGGTATTTCCATATTGTTTAGGAACCTTAGTAATTGATATTTTGATAGCTTTCAGTGGTTAATTCATATTAAGAAAGTAACTTAATAGTTGTCATGTTTTGTAATCCCCATTTTCTGAACAGAAACGCTTTATGCGTAAACATTGTAGATTATTAATTTTTTTAGGTTGGTGGGGTGGCCGCTATTGAAATTTTGGTATCAATGACCATCTGTGGGTTTGGTATATAGGGTAGTGGAGATGTGATTATTATTTAGACGTCCAGTGTATCCAGAGATGGAATAGACGTGGTGGAATATTTTATTGGGAGTTTGATGATGAGGTTGAAACTGTTGAGGTGTTTCTTAAGGTCTTGAAGACTGTTCACTGCGTGTGTCCATATAAACAAGTTATCCTGTATATATCTCTGGTGGTGTAGGGTGTTAGGTTGTATCTATTCACCATATCTCTTTCCAGGTCATCCATTAATATGTTCGCATAGCTGGGAGCCATTTTCATTCTCATGGGTGTGCCTCTGACTTTAAGAAAATGGCGCCTGTTGAACTGTAATTTGTTGTGCGTAAGTAAATTTCATTTTATTTGCAATATTGGTATCATTTTGTTGCCTATTTATTCTTAAAAATGTTATTAACCGGCCTATTAAATCTACATATTATAAGAAGCACACGTGGACAACCTTTTCGTTATATATATATATATATATATATATATATATATATATATATATATATATATATATATACACACACACACACACACACACACACACATATATATATATATATATATATATATATATATATATATATATATATATATATATATGTATGTATGTATGTATGCATGTATGTATGTATGTATTCGAGAAATCTTGCCTGAATCTGTTGAGAGGAAGTCAGATCTCTACACAGAAATTTCGTCTGTCGGAATACTGCGTGAGAGCGCATATATTTTTTAACATTTATTGAATTTTCAGACAAGTAGACGAAAATAAATATACTGATTCATCAATAAACCGAGTGTCTACTCAAGTATGGATATCCACTAAAATGACGTTTAAAGTCATATATATCGAAAGACCCTGTAAATACACCAGAAATGCTTTAGGAATCAACCAGTGGCATAATACCGTTGAGGCCATTTATTGGTTCACTAAAATAAATATGAAAGACGAATGCTCTTTTCTCCAATTCTGTATTTCCATCTTCTACCCGGCCATCACCAAGAAGTTACTAAGGAATGCAATAAACCTCGCCAACATTTAATACCCTATAAGCAAAGAGGACATTAGCATCATTAAACAAACCCAGAAACCAATCCTATTCCATGAAGGTTCCCTGTGGACCAACCATAGGAATCCTAACTTTTGTATTGCCATGGTTGCGTTTCATTCAGCGGAAACTTGTGAACTATTTGATATCTTATTACTTTGGCGTCTGAAGTTTATCATCGATATTAACAACACTGGCCTCTATAGGGTGATGGGATTATACTCTCACGCAAAGCAAGTGAACAAAAACCTGACCGACTATGAAAAAACCTAATTAAATTCTTCAAAGACCACGATCTGAGTATTACCACCACCAACACCAACGTTAAAATGATCAATTTCCTGGATATAACATTTGATCTATCTAATGTAAACCATGTACTTAAGATTTATACAACCATATATACATCAGCAAACAATCTAACCAACATACAATACTAAATAATTTAGATAACACTCCCCAATTTAAGTTTTGCGTCAATTCTAGCAATAAGAATCTTTTTGACAAACATAAAGGCAAATATGTAGAAGCACTAGAATGTCGTAAGCATAAAATTAACCTCGAATTTTTAGCAATATTGACGTCAACAAACCAAAACACCGCAAACGCAATATAATATGATTTAACCCGCACTTCAACCAAAATGCCCAAACTAATATCGGAATTTTAAAGAAAATAATCCATAAACATTACACTCATTCCCCAACACTAAATAAGATTTTCAATAAGAACAACATCAAAGATAGGTACAGTTGTGCCAAAAACATCGACCTGTATATATCACATCACAACTGTTCCATTCAAAGCAAACACTTCAACAGCCTACAAAACAGTAACATCCCTGCAACTAAGGAATGTAACTGCCGAAAAAATAAACCCTGCCCATTAAACGGCAGATGTATAAGCAAATCTATGAAGCTGAAATCAAATATGACGATGAGGTCATGTTTTATGTGGACTCAACGGAAAACCATCTGAAATCGAGCTTCCCTCACCACCAAATGGCATTCATACAATATCAACTATTTTAACTGCACCGCACTCTCTGAATGTTTGTGTCGCCTGAAAAACGAGAATAAATAACCCAACCATCACCTGGAAATGCCTAATGAAAGCTAAACCCTTCAGCAGGAAATGCGACAGATGTAACTTACGTCTTTCTAAAAATGTAATATTCCTAAAAAATATGAACAATCCAAGACTCTTAAACAAGATAAATGAGTTAGTGAACACCTGCTTGCCTAGATCAAATTTCTACTCAAGCACCTTGATCCAGATTAATATCGTCTAACCAGGCCCGGAGTACCACAAATACTAGTTTTAATATCATTTATTATTATCATAACTATTTTTATTAATATTGTTACTATCTTTAATATATAACGATTTTTACCGCTATTATTAGACTGCAATGCACTTAACATTTATTCTAGCTTATTATTTTCATTATTACTATTATTACTACATTTAATATATAACCATTATTATTATTGTCTTTATCTTACTTTTACTTTTAATGTTACTATCAGCAAGCTGATTTGTTTTTATTATCATTATTTATTTATTTAATTAAATTTTAATTTTTATTTAATTTTTATTTATATATTTTATTGGTATGTATTACTTTTATTAGTATTTTTATTAGTATCTTAATTTTATCGCTGCATATTTTATTAATATTATTAATTTTATTAATTTCATTATTGATTTCATCCCCCAAAAAAGTTACACCCTTGATCATTTTTCGTCTTTTTTTGTCTTTTTTTTTGTCTTTTTTTGTCTTTTTTTTAATTTCAACGTCCATTTTTAAATTAAACTTTATAATTCTCGTTTTCATTCTTATTTTCAACCATAAATGTTTATCAGGGCATAAATGAAAATCCAAAATTAAACTACAATTCATTTAAACACTTAGCTACAATAATAATTCACCGCAAGAATGAAATATCTCGCAGAAGTATTATATATATATATATATATATATATATATATATATATATATATATATATATATATATATATATATATACACAGAAACGGTGTAAACCCAGAAATGCCACCTGAAGTTTCCAAATCACATGAAACACCGAAGTGTGCATTCTATTGAATGTATTATGTACCTTTTAATACAAATATATACATACATCAGACCATCTAGATTTTCTACACAGCATTAATAACTTAACAAAACAATTCCTAAAATGTAAATACCCAATAAATATAATTAAATAGCACTAAATAAAACTATTCACATAAATCGTAACACACTTCTCACATACAAGAAAAGTGAAAAAAGGATTACAAGAACCTGCAGTTAAACAAAACAATCAAAGACATTTTCGATAAACCACCCATTAATGCAAAGAAACAATCACCTAACCTATCAGCTATCCTCACCTCTACCAAATATCTAAACAATACAAACCTATCAGGAAATTACAAATGTAACAAATCTCGTTGCTTAGTTTGCAAACACTTAATAATCGATAGTGTATTTTCTGTACCCAACACCAATATCAAGATACACCCACCTCGCCTCACCTGTGATACCATAACATAATCTACTATTTTTTCTGCACAATATGTCCCAATAGTGGGAAATAATTTTAGATTTCGCTTCAACAACCATAAACTAACCATACGTCAAAATAATCCTTATTCCCCCATAGATGAACATTTTAATCAACCAGGACACTCATTAGAAAACTGTAAATGTGTATTGATAGATTCTGATTTCAGTTCCACATACACACGCAGAAAAAAAGAAAATACTGGATTTTAAAATTAAACACATATAAACTAGGGTTAAACAAAGACTTGGGTATTTTAAATCTTTATAAATATTACAATAGTTAAAGAAAATTTTTTTTTAGATATAGTTACAAATTTTTTTAAACAACATCTAAAATATTATTACAGTTAGATTTATGTTAGAAATATTCGAACACAGTTGCATTCCATATCACGTGACGTCCGCTTCTCGCGACGGACGCTACTTGTAAACAAATTTCTGAAAACAGTTACTTCTGATGAAAGATCGGGGTCGATCTGAAATATCAAATATATATATATATAAATATAAATAAATACTTTCACAAAAAAACATTCAATTTTTTTAATTTGCAACTTTTCAGTTGTGTTTTATATATATATATATATATATATATATATATATATATATATATATATATATATATATAATAACCATCTGTATTTGCATACATATCTGTCTAGGTAAGGAACATCTGCATTCGTAAATGACTGTTTAATATAACCGACTATGGTTTCAGTCTGAATGTCGAAGGGAAATGTCTGTCCCTTTTCAAACCTAACCTGAAATACTCGATTATATTCGCTCCGTGAAGCGAAACCTGATTGAAAATAAATTAGAACGACCTTTAAGTGAGGAGACTTGCCTGATTTTTCATCTCTTTGATGCCTGGTGCGAATGACTATTAAATGGTTTAAATATAATTTTCCTTGCTGTAAATGTGATATTGTGTGAATACCAAAAGTGAAAAAGCATCGTCACAAAAGTGCGCTTCTGAAAAGACCGGCAATAACGTTTGTCCTACCAAAAGACCGTCTTTAATATAATGTCCAAATGACGAAGACGCAAAGATACGAGCAGAATTACGTTTTCTCGATCTCCACTGTGTATGTCAAATCAAATTCGACGAGAAGCAAGTAATTTAACTGGTGCCCAATATTTCATAAGCGGAGTAGCCAAGAAGGTGATTGGAGACATCCATAATCACATCTACATTTATGCTGTTACTCTAGAGCCAAATTATGTTTAATATTCCTCAACTTTGCAATTTCGCACTTCGCTTGTCGCCTGCTTTCTCCAATTTGCACTTTCTCCCTTTCAGTCTAGCACCGTGACTGTTAATTGTTCGGCTGAATACAAAATAATGACAGAGTAGCGAATAACTGACGACAATTTCGAAGAGGATAGCGTCGCTGCCAATGGGAAACAGGTTACGAAGGGAATTAAACGAAAACGAGCAATGGGATTTGGCACAGGTTTTCTGACATTATGAACAAGATAGTTCATTATGCACACCTCTCTCAAACATTACCAGTAAAAGAAATATATATATATATATATGTGTGTGTGTGTGTGTGTGTGTGTGTGTGTGTGTGTGTGTGTGTGTGTGTGTGTGTGTGTTCAATCATTTTATGTCAATTGTCCTGGGTCTGTCGATAAACTACATCTGGTAGCAAGGCCTCTGATCGGTGGTGTTTTGAGAAGCGTGGAAACACATCTTAATTTCTGTTGTTCTCAGATCCACCTTAACACGAACTAGTAGCACCTGTTGTTGTCCCAACCCTCGGCAAACAGGGTTCAAAACAATATAAAAGTATAAAAATGCATTTTTTTTAGTAAAAATAACAGCAATATATTTCCTGTAGCATACCTACAGGCGATAATGGGTATGTCCCCATTCATATAAATACAGTAGTAAATACTGTATGTTGGTCTGCAGTTGGAGATTCATTGTGGTATTTACTTCTATCCGCTGGCGAATATTATGCGTTGTTCTTGTCCTAAGTATTATCGTTCATTACCAACCTTCGTTTGATTATTCTATTCAGTAAGCTTCCCTAAGTTACAATAATATTTTTTGGAAATAAATTATTACCTGCAATACATTTCTGTAAACGAAATAATAAATGCTTCCAACAAAGTGATATTTCAACATTAAGTGACTCATAAAATGTTCATATTCGACTAAACAAACAAACAAATTTCACCTCAAGCAAGGTCATAAAGCCACAAAGACTTAATAGGTTACTGAGTGTCAAAGAATATGTGAAAATACTATGAAGGAGGGGGAATAATAAAAGAATTGGAATTAAAACAGACGATAACGATTGATGCTACATTGAAATTTTTGAAAATCAAGCTGACTGGAAAGCATCAAGCCGGAAGGGAGTCCGACAAGTGATGAGTGCGAGAGAAGA
>OZ038497.1:71166796-71251796 GCA_964036315.1 Acanthosepion esculentum | reverse complement strand
CAGTAAGAAAACGAACTTTTGATGTGACATTAAAGTCTTCAGACATTCATTATATAAACTTCTGAGCGGAATAATACAAAATTTTCGAATAAATCTGTCCGGCTCTAAGTCCTTTGAATAGGCAAGTCTTTGATCATATGTTCAGATTGTCTGCAGGCTTGATACAGCTGGAAAGCAAGTAAAAGAATTTCTGCTTTTAGGTGGCTTTCTCTCTGTGACCCTGCCTCTAGTACTTTATTATTCTGTCTCTTTTTCTCATGCATCCAGCTTGAAGAGAATAATAAACCAGGGAATGATAAACAACAGACTTTTCTCATGCAAGTAAAAGAATTTCTGCTTTTTAGTGACTGTCTCTTTTTCTCAAAATATTTCTCTAAGCGGCTAAAAGTTTTTAAACGCGTAAATTGTGCTTAAAAGGTTACCACACACATAGATTTCTTCAGAGCCCTTGTTGAGGAGGACACTGTCGGAAGATCCGAATTTTGTAGTTGAATGAGTTCGTAGCCGGACGTCAGATATTTCTAAGTGCAAGGAAGCAGATCTTTCGTTTTTAGTAGAAAGCCAACTTTCTGTCTTTACAGCCCAGCAAGTAGATCTCTTTCTTGAAACAAGTTCCGAAGATGACTGCTAACCTAATGTTATCACAGACGGTGTCTAGTACTCACTGGAAAAGAGGTGCATATTCTCTGTATTTATCGAGATTAGAAGGCTCAGAAATATCGGGGACTTTTTGCTCCAAAATTGCTATACACTTTCATTCGTCACAAAATATATTCTTTTCTCTGATAAGAATCAAAGTTTTGGGAGCAGCTTTTTGGAAGCAAGGGTCCGACAAGTGAGCTGTATCACCCGACTTTATGACACAATGGTTAGAAAATATATTCTTATTTCTGATAAAATCAAGTCTTTGGGAGCCACATTTGAAAACAGGGGAAAAAGTTGGGGCAAAGAACAGAAAAGAGGCGAGAACGGGAACTTGTATAACAATGTAGTAGTGGTTCTCAAATTAAATTCTAATAATATATACATATATTAAGACATTTTTATGTTTATACATTCTTTTTATAGATACAAATATTTAAGTAAATGCTCTGTTTTATATTAAACAGTATTAATAACATTTACCGGCCTGAATGTCAGAGAAATTTTCGTAGAATACCATTTGAGCAGATATGAATGTACGTAAGAGATTCCTGGAATATTGAAGTTTAAAAACAGTAAAATCGACATTGTTAATCGAACGATTCTCAGTGGCTCGTTCGGTTAAGGCACGTCAGGCTAAATGACGGTTCTGTATAGGATACAGTTTCGATCCCTGTCGGAGAACGAATATTTTCTATGAAAATGGTATATGTTATTAATACTGTTTGTTATAAAAAATCTGAGCTTTTACTTAAATATTTGTATCTATAAAAAGAATGTATAAACATAAATTTGTCATAAAATAATTGTCAGACTTTGTCCATTTCATAATATATATATATATATATATATATATATATATATATATATATATATATATATATATATATAGGGGACTCTCGTCGCGGACTGTAAATAAGGTTCAGTAAAATAAAGAGGTGCTCAACGTTTTGGGTCACGAATGCGTCTCCCAAAGTGAACAGTTGTTTTGCAAACTTTTAGACAGATGTAATTAGTTCGAGTGTTTGAGGTTCAATTGCTATATCCTTTAGCAAGTGTACAATAAGGATTGATTTACTGCGTGCGACAAAAATAAAGCCATCACTGAGAGGAGCAGCATGCTGCCAACTTTCTTTAATATTTGCACACAGTTGATCCCGATGTTGCATTTGGCCTCGGTCAAACCTGTACAAGGGCCAGCTCCTTCGATCTGACGCTTTGTTTTCCCCGAAAGAAAAGAGGATGCTGCATCTCTTTATATACATACATGTGTGTGTGTGTGTGTATGTGTGTGTGTGTGTATGTGTGTGTGTGTGATCGTTAATGAAAATAATTTATCCAAATAAGGAAGTAATTGATGGAAACTTAGTATATCTGGCGAAATTTAGGCAGAATTTTAAACTGAAGTTGCTCAATACAGGTCTGACATCATAAAAATACAAATTTGCGTTTAAAATATTAAAATAAAAAAACGATCAACATATGTTTTGCTATTAGGATTCTCGATGACAGCAAGTTAATATCGATTATTTCATCTTGAAAAAGTACGAGACGGCCGTTTCGCCAGCGAGTTTTGTGACTCATCAGAATCGAACCCGGAACGTTACGATACAACATAGTCACCATACCGTTGGTCCAGCGGGCCTCGGTGACGCTTGGGTTGTAAGGTAACGATCCGCGTTCGGTTCTCGGTAGTGGATGCGCATTGCTGACGAATCCCCAAAATATGCTGTAAAGGCCGTCCAGCGCTTTTCTGCATTCTGTTTAGGTTTCTTTGTTTTAGAATGATGAATTATTATGAAAAAAATAATATATATATATATATATATATATATATATATATGTATGTGTTTGTGTGTGTTTGTGCGTGTGTGTGTGTGTGTGTGTATTAGAGGCGCCTACCTTCTCTTCATAAGACAGGCTACTGTTATATGATGCTAATTAAATGATCGTTTGGTCACAATGGATTACTTACTGGAGAGGTATGTGAGACAAATTTCCGTGTGCACGCAGACACTGCTTGACAGAATCCATCTGAGTCCTATGTGTCATGCGTCAGGTGGTACTTGTTTATAACGTACTAAAAAACAGGGAATAATTGCATGTGTCTATAAACATAATTTGATGCGTCGATATATCGTGCGCCTGTAATCATAGATGCAGATAAATGTTCGACATCTTTAATTACCTGACTTTCGTTCCATACGAGTGGAAGAAAGTTGATAAATTGAAGATGAATCAAGCACAGAAAAAAAAGATTGCAGGTGAAAAAGCAGAGGAGAAAGGGAAAAATGAAAAAAGAAACGCTAAAATTGTCGGTAAGTCTAATGAAGAATGGGAAGAGTTAGAGTAAAAGAAAAAGTAGGAGATAATTGGTGAGGAATTATGGAAATTGGCTGGCGCATTATAATTCTTGTTAAGCTGAGGTGAAGAATTAGGAGATAAAAGTTATGATGAAGACGAATTTCATGATGAGGCTGGCATGGAATTCTATAAAATTAATGTAAATAGGTTTCGGGTGAATGTGAAAAAGAAAAGAATGACCAAATACGAAGGGGGAAATAGATGAAGAAGCGGAAGGTGTTTACTGAAGAAAAATGAAAACTGTTCAATAAAACAAATAAATAAAAAGGATATACGAGTCAGAAATAAAGAAATATCGAATAATTATAGAAGAAACGATTAAAAACCGAAGAAATGAAATTAAAAAAGGGCCGAAAGACAAAGGAGTAAAAAAAGAAACATATTAAAATGGAAAAGGAGAATGAAAATGAGAAAAAAGTTAATAGGGAAAAGAAGAAGAGAGAAAGAAAGAGAAGTAAACGAAGACATTAACACAGAGAAAAATTAAGACAGAATTTGTAAATGAATGGAATGGTCAAAGAAAAGAGCGGAGGACAAAAATCAAAAGAAAGAAGAAAAAAAGGAACCCGGCACATGGTTTTTGGCAAAGAGGAAGAAGAAGAAAGCAAAAGTAAAAATGAGTGTAAAGGAAGAAAATACAGGAATTACAGAAAAAGAAGAAAGAAGTACAAGAAAAAATGATAAAGAAGGAGAAAAGAAATCATTGACAAAGAAAAATGAAGGCTTGAAGAAAAAATGAGAAGAGTTAAAGCCGAAAGATAGAAATAAGCGGTCAAGAAGCAAAACAAAGAAGACGAAGAAGGTGTTTAAAAATCTGCTTCGATTGAAAGGTAATATGTGAAGAAGGAATGGTAGATGGGTTAAAAAATTAGAAATAGAAGAGAAAATTAAAGAAAAAAGAAATCTAAACTTAAACAATGAACAAGGAAAGAATAGAAAATGCAAAGAAAGAAAGAAAGAAATGCGTATTTAGTTAACGATTTGAAAAAGAGCTGAAGGAACGAGAGTAGAATCATTCAGAGAAAGAAAACAAAGACATTATTATGAAAGAAAAATAAATAGAGAAATAGTGAAGGCTATCAAAGCATAAAATGAGTGAGAAGTTGAACAAGTTTTGTTTTTTTGTTTTTTTTAAATAGGTAATCAAATTAAAGGATAATTTATATGGAGAGATTAGAGAAAAATGTATAGGAATTATCAATGCAGGGGGAGGGGTAGAAGGGAAACGGATTAAAAGAAAACAGTAAATGTCGAAGGCGACGAAAAATGAACGTAAAAATTGATTTCAAATATTTTACACGGAACGGAAGCTAAAACGAATAAGAAAATAAGTGAACAGGAAATATTTTGCAATAAAGAAGAAAACTGAGAAAAGGAATGAAATTTCAAAAGGAAGGAAACTTTCGGATGAAAGGACCAAGAAATTAAATTAAATTAAAGCAAAATATATCAAAAGTTTTATTTTAGAAAATGAGATATATATATATATATATATATATATATATATATATATATATATATATATATATATATATATAAAATTGAATATACTGAAAATTAACATCAAATTATAAGTAAAGCATAATATCGAGAAGAAGTGAACTAATTTTGGGCGAATAAATATCGTCAGGTGATGTCGAAAAGAAAGAGAATGAAGGCAAAGACGAGAACGTTCACCCAGTGTAGACATAGAGATAAAAATTAAGGAATGAGCCTGGGTTTGATTGAATTGATGAAGAAATTCATGTCTCGACAATCAATCTCCGAGTTCCCCCTGGAAATAATTCCGACTCAAATAAATGTAATTTGCCGATTATTACCAACAACATGTGATTATATTTGATGAAGCCATGGACAAGGGAGATAACAGTAAAGTAAGAATTTTTTTCTTTTACAATAAGTGTAAATATCTCAGTGCGCTAAAATGTTTCCCGTCATCATTTACAATATCTATCAATCTCTCACCCTCTAACGTTCTTTCATTATTACTTTTATATATATATATATATATATATATATATATATATATATAT
Source organism: Acanthosepion esculentum (assembly GCA_964036315.1). NCBI lineage: Eukaryota > Metazoa > Mollusca > Cephalopoda > Sepiida > Sepiidae > Acanthosepion > Acanthosepion esculentum. The sequence goes on along the minus strand of OZ038497.1, from coordinate 71,246,757 downwards.
ATATATATATATATATATATATATTTCCTTGAAAATCAATAATATATAATTTTACATACTACATAATTATTCTTATCAGTACTCATAATACTACATCGATCATTAGGTAGTGAATATTTGAGAGAAAAAATTATCTAATATGAATCAAGCCTATTGTATATATATGCACATACACACACACAAATATATACACCATATACACCACAATATATATATATATATGTATGTATGTATGTATGTATGTATGTATGTATGTATTGGGAAAATAAAACTCCGTGATTGTGAATATCCTGCTATATCGCATACAAGAATGTATATTTGTACTTATAATATATGCATATACCCGCATATATATGGGCGACTAGGTATTTGAAAAAGCGCTTTGTAATCGCTTATAGTTGCAGTATAAACAACTGCTGGTCTCTGTGGGTGTTAAGCCAATGTAAATGGACCTGACCAGGTGTCGGCGACAAGGATTCCATAGCCGTCCTAGAAGACTTGTGTCCACAAACATCGAAATTAGCCGACACTCATACACACACGTGTGCGTGTGTGTATGAGTGTCTGTATGTATGTATATATATATATATATATATATATATATATATATATATATATATATATATATATATATATATATATATATATAACTTCTGTTTATATGTAATATATTTTCTGCTCATTTCTGCTTTATGAAAAGCTAGCAGCATGGCCCGGTGTTGCCCGTGCTTGATTCAAAAATCGAACATTTAGGTAGTTTCCTCTTACTTTTCAACGAATATGTGTAAACTGATTTGCAGTACAAACGGTAGTTACGCTCACAAAGCGTTTCATGTGACAAAACATACTGCCTCCGTTGAGATTGACTGGAAAGCCTCAAAGCGGCCTCTACCTCGGTTTCCTCCTCCCGCTTTCTCTTTGCCGCAGAGGCTCTTTTAGAACGCCTGCTCAGGTTGTCTTGTCATGGTATTTTGGCACGCTTAGCAAAGCTCCCGGGTCGGTCATCGCCACGGCACTCAGAAGAGTGCAAAGCAGAGGTTGAAGTAGACGCCAGCCGCTTCTCCCTCAAGGAGGCGCACTCAATGGAATGCTGCTACCGTTTCCCCTTAGGCGGTGAGGCTTTTTTAGAAGCCTGCTAAGTTTTCCTCGCCTGTGTGTTTTTGCAGCTACGGCACGCAGAAGAGTGCAAAGCAGAGGTTGATGTAGACGCTATATAATCATCTGTAACCGGAGTTATTATGTGCTCCTCCGTAGTCGCCTGTTCTGCATGTGTAACGTTAACGGTGTTAGGGGTCTTCAGTTGCTGACGTACGGATGTTCGTCGTGTAGGAGCCATTTGAAGGGTTGTAGAAATCCTGTGTAAGAATGCGAATAGAAGTTGATGCCGAAGCTGAAGCGGTGAAACCTCGTTGTATACGAAAACTAAAAATGAAGTGGAGCGGTATGGAAAAAGCTTCTCCTAGCTATGGGCCGTGCCTTCTGCCAGTACGAAAACGTCGCTGTAGGCAGAGGTTACGCAACCAAAACGTTGAAGCGTTGAAGGTTAAAAAGTAGTGAAACATTGAAGTGTACTGGGCCGCGTAGTAAAGGCAGAAGAGAAGTAACTTGCGACAGCAGTTAACTGTCTAATAGCAAAACTGAACTAGGAAAAGGTAGAAATAGGTATGGGACGCTAAGATTGACTGGGCTGCGCAATAAAGGCAGCACGCAGAGATAAAATGGGTAATGCAAAGTTTAAGCAGATAGGCAGTGGTGTACTGGGCCGCGTAGTAAAGGCAGTACACTTCAACTTACAGTGAAAACTGTAACGTGGAGGTAAAATAGGTTGGGCAAACGATTGAGTAAATAAGTAACTTGCGACAGCAGTTAACTGTCTAATAGCAAAACGGAACTACAAAAAGGTAGAAATAGGTATGGAACGATAAGATGGACTGGGCTGCGCAGTAGAGGCAGAACGCGGAGATAAAATGGGTAATGCAAACGTTTAAGCAAATAGGTAACTTGCGGTAGCAGGTAGCTGTCAATTAACTCAAGGACAGATGCGTTAATGGCGATCAAATCAAGACGTGAGTGCGGATGCAGCCGCGCTGAAGGTATTTTATGGGAGCGTGACTTGTCATTGATTGGTGTAGCCTGGAATGAGCTCGCGCAAAATGGAAGATGATAGCACGCATTGATTTGGCAAGCGCAAGGCTTGGCCGTAAACGGGGTCAAACTGCCTGCTGCATATGCAGCTTGGCTCTAACGCACGTGATGCCGGCAATGAGAATGCAAGGAGATTCAATGAAGCGTTTGCTCGTTTGATTTTTGCAACAACGAAAAGCCGCTAACCGTTTGCCGGTATTATCTTTGAAATGGATTGGGAGGAAGCCCTGCTGTTTTAGCACAAATCTCCTAGTCAGGTCTGGGATGCGGCCTGGGCTAGGGGAAAGGTTTAAAGAATTGGAAAATGGATTGCTGAGTGCGGAACCATTTTCACTCAGCACCTATGCGGGTTTTTTTTTCAGTAAAGACGCGAATAAAGGAAGTGCTTATTTTGGTAAGATGCGACGATTAAAGCAAAAGTGTTGACAAAGTCGAATATGTCATTTGTGGCTCAAAGTCAGACCTGGTAGCAGGGATAAAAAAGCCGAATTTCAATGGCCCTGCATCCTATTCAGAATTTGAGGTCAAATGTTTTCTTCCACTCAACTGCACGCACTGGCCTATTTCTTCCCGCGCATAGCGTGACCTTAAATTAATCTGCATTTAGGAAATACCCAACCGATAAAAAACATTTTTACGGGTTGACCGATTGTCGATTTGCACTCTGTTTGAGGGACGCTCAGAGTTGAAACTTCACATGGTGACTCCCAATGACCTCCACATAAATCCGGTCGGTTTTCGCTAAAAACCGACATGCAGTTCAGGCGCAATCTGGGCGCATCGGTTTTTGGGTTTTATCGATTTTCCGCGCTGTTTCTGGGTCCGTGGTCATGAAACTTCTGGACAACACTTCTAATGCTAGACTCTAAGAGGGTGTCAAATTTGGTTGAAATGCGATCATTCCTTCTTTAAGCAGATTTTTTCGATTATCGATTTTTTTCGGAACCTGAGTAAGAAATCAAAAATGGGCAGCCATTTGCAAACTTTTGGTGAAAACCGCATCGAAATCGGGTGAGAAATGCGGCCTGGGCGAGGGAACAACGCCCACGACAGACACACAGACAGACATGAGAAATATAGATAGTAGATAATCATATATATATATATATATATACATATATATATATATATATATATATATATATATATATATATATATATATATATTCAATAAGTGAATAAAACGTTCAAAATTTTAACTCTCGAAACAGAGTTTCTCTAATATGTCCCCTCTTAAGGTCTAAGATAAATCAATTTAATTTCGTAGAAGATTAAATGTCTAATTTAAAATAATTATATAAAATAATGTTAATTGTTCTGATATTTTCATTTATGTGCATTAAATAGATTTTCCTTTTTAGAAAGAAATCTGAAGAAAAATTTTAAATATTCAATTCTTTTGACTAATGCTGTTTATATTATTGAATAAACATAATAATTTATTCATTATTGTATATATATGCAGAGGTGATTCGAAAGTATTCGAATAGTATTAGAACGATCGAAGATGTGTTGTAATTAGATATAAATTAATGGAATGTACTTACATATTGTAGACTTACAAATGACCATAAATGTGTAGTTGAATGTCGGTATTTGCCTACCTCCTAAGAATGGTAAGATGTGTCAGAAGCTAAGTTTAATATATGATGCGAACATATGAGCCAAAGGCAAATATTGCCCAATTCCGCGACCACTCTCTCGCTTGTGTCAGTTATCACTAACCCTTTGACTTTAGTGAAATGAGGGAGGTGTTGAGATACTGTATTCGAAGGGGCTAGACATTCCACATAACTTTCAGTTGAAGAGAGAACGGAACATTTCGATCCTAGGCCGAAGACCGGGCAAGTCTCAAGTCATAAGTTCGTGTCGAAAACGAATGACAAAATTTCAAAATTAGTTTTTTTCAAACTCAAAGACTAATTCATATCTTGAAACTGAAGCTGAAAAAAGATGGATATTTTAAAATAAGATGCGGTAAAAACCAAGACGGAGAATTAGAGATAAATCATTCAACTAGCGTGAATGAGATATTGGAATAGATAAAGCCTGTTTTGGGGCAAGGAACTTGACCGTGGATTTACTGGTACGATAATACCCAATTTCCTGTAGAAAATGTGAAGTCACAAACGCTCGTGTAAGCAGAATGGTAACTTCTTACAAATATAGAAGGTCTGTAAAATTCTATCATTAAAAAAACCCTTGATTCATTTCATGGAACAAGTCTTGGCTGATTATCCTCACTCTCATGATCCTCTTCATTCGTGGATTTGAATGCAGAAGCGACACTGAATCTCCTCCACAACGCTCCATCAGCAATTCTGTTATAGTTATAACTCTCTAGTGTTTGACGTTTTCCAACCAGGTTTTACGTTGGCGTCCTCTCCTACGCCCACCTTGAACGGTGCCTTGCATGATGGCCTTGCACAGGCTGTCGTGCCTTGTAACTGTATCCAAACCACGCCATTTTTCTCCGTTTGACAGCAGCGAGAAAAGGTTCCTGGTGGCCCACAAACCTGTTAACCCTTTTCCGCACAAACTCATTAGCTTTATATTTCCAATAGATGTCGCCAAGGAGTTTTCTCAAGTATTTATTCAAAACACTTGGATCCTTCTTTTGGCTGATCAGTTGTTTAAAGTATTCACATTAATGCCTCAAAAATAAAACTGCTCTCCATTACCCACCACAGAGAACCCTCACTGCCTCCCATTAGAATGTCTGATGCTAAACTCCAGGAGAGCAGCTCTTTGCGACTGCTTGATCTGAGATGGAACAATTACATTGAATCAATAGCTTCATCTATGTCGCGCCAGAAACCTTTTTCAACCCGAGTCCATCCTTCAAATCTATAATTCAACCATTCGCCCTTGCATGGAATATTGCTGTTATATATGGTCTGGTGCCTCCGCTGTTCTTCTTAGGGGCCTCGAGAAAATCCAGAGACGGATATGCAACGTGGTTGGCCCTAATCTGGCATCTCGCTTACAGTGCTGTCGCCTCCCTCTGTCCTTTCTACAAATACTTTCACGTAACTGCTCCGACGAGCTATTTTCGCTAGTTACCAAAATGCATGCATTTAAACGTGCCACTATCTGGGCAACTCAGTCCCACACTTTCACTGTCGAAACGGTTAAAATATAGCCGTCTCTTCTAATCCAATAGTTTTATGTCTCGCACTTCCCGTCTGCGGAACTCCCTTCCTCTTATTTGCTTCCCTGATAGCTATAATCTCCAAATATTTAAATGCAATGTCAATCGACATCTCCAGATGCCTTGATCTATTCCCCGTCCTTCTCTTTATCCTTTTCTCTTTCACGCCTCTTTACTCTTGCTCCTACTCTCTGTAACCCCTTGCATGCTAGTGCCACTCCCGCCTTACTTGGGGTGAAAGACTTAAAAAAAATAGCAAAGACTCCTCAAGAAAGGTTTCGTGAGAGAATAAGCAATTTAGGACATATAAGGCAACAAAAAAAAAGGAAAAGTTAAAATAATTAATATACATATATTAAAAAATGAATTACATAAAAATGAAACTCAATTGGACCCCATTTTGATGGCCATTTCGCTCTCGGGTATATATTCCCTGGATCTTGTCAATACTAAAACGTATTGACAAGCTCCAGGGAATGTATCTCGGGGAGCGAAATGGCCATCAAAATGGGGTCCAATTGAGTTTCATTTTTATGTTATTCATTTCTATGCTCTATAATAAATATATGCAGTTCTCTTTTGTGGATCAGTTTTAATACGTTATATTATTAGGATTCACTTGGATTACTTACCCACGGATTTTTACCTGTATATAAAAAATATCTAGAATGAATAAAAGCAAATATTTAAGAAGGTGATAAAAAGAAGAAGAGAAAGAAAAGTAAGAAGATTCAGCGAAAGTAAAGAAAAAGGACAAAGAAAGATATCTAGAACGAACTAAAGAAATTTTATCAAGAAACTAAAGAAATTTTATCAAAGCATAAAGTGTGATGGGAAGTAGAATGAGTTAAAATACAGATAAACAAAGAATAATATAAATAGTCAAAATTAAAGAGGAAATACTTCCCTAAAGAATTTGTCCTATCAAAAATATAATCTCCCTTTCACGATGGAATATATATAGTTCAGCTGACTGGAAGCAATTTTCACAGAAAAAAACATCAGAATAAAAGAATACAAGGAATAAAGAAAAAAAAAGAATGAAAGAAATGCTGTCGAAATGTTTAGAATAAATGAAACAATTTAGCTAAATGGTAGTACAAGTTCATAGAAAACCCTTAGACCAAGCAGAACTTTAGTGATTGTACAGTGATGCAAAGAATTTATGAATAAAATATTTTGACTGAAATGTTAGAAAACTTTGTATCAGTCTGATGTAATGATTAAAAGAAAGCTAACCATGCATAAACATTGGTACACACACATACATACACACACACACATATATATAAGTTTCACAAAAAATTACTTTTAAATTTAAAATTTCATTATATACATATATAATATATATGTATGTGTGTGTGAGTGAGTGTGTGAGTGCTTGCGTGCGTGTGCGTATGTGTGTGTGTTTATGTACAATGAGTGATAGCAAGGAATCTGACCATGAATATAAATTATGTACCATCATATCGCTACCGGATCAAACGAAGGAAAATAGAGATTAGGACCCTGTTTACAAAGATTAGCCCTAATGTTCGTATTTCATTCAGATCGCGTTTACTGTTTAAATAGCACCGAATTTTGTATCGCGACTTCTAGACGTATATAAATTGTCGCTCGTTCTTGTGTAGTCGCATGAATGTAAACAGTCTAAAAATTGTTATTGATATATAAAAATTAATATAATTATAACTTTCATATATATATATATATATATATATATATATATATATATATATATATATATATATATGATAAAAAGACTTAAACACTTAAACGATTCCAATGGAATAAATTATGACCATGGAATATTATTCCATGGTCATAATTTATTCCATTGGAATCGTGAAAACGATCCAATTCATCAGACCTACAAATTCAAAAAGAAAACAGAAAAAACAACGTCGGGAAAAAAATAAATAAAATTTAGTGAGAGTGTATGTATGAGAGTGTGGGACAAACGCTAGAGCAAATGAGATCTATAGAGAGGGGTAACAGACGAAGGAAGGAAGGTGTAAAGATGAAGCCGGATTAAGATTTAACAGAGAGAAGTTTTAAAGAAGGGGTGAAAGACGGTTTAAGTGAGAAAAATATGCATATTTTCAAATGTCCATAGACACACCGGAAAAGTGTATACATTTCTTGGTGACATACACACACAACAGACGATATAATCTTAAAGTTCAGAATATGAGAGTAATAGAGGAAAAGAAGGAGAAAATATATATATATATATATATTACTTTTAAACCTCTGAAATATATATATTACTTTTAATGCTCTGAAATTCACGAATTAATTTCTTGGTAACTGTAAAAACCTGATCAAGAAAATTTCTAAAATTTTCTTTCAAATAATTTTTATTTTCTCAAATACTTTCAATATCATCTTAAACCATCTTCAGGGGTTGCATATCTATGGATGTCTTATGCGTTAATACCGTAAAAAAAAATTTCACTTTTTTTTAATATTACTATTTTAATTTTAGTATTTATTTATATAGAGTTGTAGCCTCTGTCTGTTTGTTATCGAACTTCTCCTAGGATTTTGGAGATAGACCCGCCCCCAATACCCATGTATATTCTGAAACATTACCCAGGGTATTTGGATAAGTATATTTCATTTTGATCAAAGAGGGACACCAAAGCAACAAACTGCTCACTATTTTTTTCCCTTTGATATAAATTAAATTTAAATTTGAACAAGGAAATGACTCCTAGGATACTTGAATAAGTATATTTCATTTTGATCAAAGAAGGTCGACGGAGGACACTAACATCTCTACTGAATTTATTTTCCCTTTTATTTAAATTAAATTTAAATTTGAACAAGGGAATGACTCCTATCCAAAATATAGGAGAAAGCCCTATGTTAGAGGTCACATCGCCAAGATCAAAATGAGACACTATGGACGTCAAGTTGAGCAAGAAATCACCAGTCAGCGAGTAGTGCCTTACAATACATATTTGTTGCGACAATTTGACTGTCATATCAATGTTTCCATCAGTTCATAAATTCATTCAATCAAGTATTGCATCAAATACATATCAAAGTGATCAGATCAAGCTGTTTTACATACCCCACCGACTGAAATCTCTTTCCTTTTGATTGAAATTAAATTTAAATTTGATCGAGGGAATGACTCCTTTCCAAAATATAAAAGGAGAAAGCCAGAAGATGGAGGCCACAGCGGCAAGAAATAGTGAAATGCATCATTTTCCTCCATAAATTATAACAATGATTTAAAATACAATAAAAGAATGCGTAACACGCAAAAAGGCGTGGGTTATTCAGCTAGGTTTTTGTATAACAATTTGCGGCTACAAATATTTAAGAACTTTATTGCGATACTCCTAGTTATATAAAGATCGAGAATTTTAAATGTTTGCTTATTATTATATTGATAAAGTACTTACGTATTTTCCACTAATATCTGTTTAAACTGTGAATGTGGACATAAGAATTCCTTTAAATATTCTGAGTTTGAACTGTGATCGTTCAGGTGAAACGTACGCCAGTATACGTATTAACATTTTTTATCAGAGATGCAATCTCCCAAAGGACATTTAAATTGATATACTATGTTGGTTTTCTGTAAGACGCTAGTTGTCGTAGAAGAGTTGATATAGATGACTAGGTAGGTTGTATTAAATTTAGTATAGTATGTAATTAATATTATTTTTTACTTAGATCAGTGGGGGATATATTAGTGTTTGTAAGTCTTTCAGGAATTTTTTCACAGCTATGTAAGGGAGGTAACTTATGTGATTTTTAAAAGATTTTTTAATTGTAGAATTTAATTTAGTATTTTTTTATATAATACTTTTCGGCTACAAACATTTAAGAAATTGACTGCTATACGCGTAGTAGACTTCATTTTTTTTTTACCATAATTCTTTTATGTAAAGGGCTTCCAGAATTTTACGTTTTTGCTTCTTGATGTAGCACTGATGTAGTTTCAACTAATATGTGCCTAAATTGTTAATGTGGACATAAGTGTTCCTTTAAATATTCTGAGATTGAAGAATGAGATTGAAAGTACTTGGGAAAAATTATTTGAAAGAAAATTTTGGAATTCTTCTTGATCAATTTTCTATGGACACCAAGAGGATTGTTCATAACCATTTCCGACCCTCACCCGTAGATGTGCAGTTAAAATGCACTGAAACCAAGTTGCATCTTTGTTGTGAGTAAAATGGTTTTGTATATATGATAAAATTATAATAAATAAATACTTATCGCTCTACTACCTGTATCGTGCTCTTTTTTTAATTAACGCTGCGAACGTTAGAATTTATAAATTTCTTTCGTTCTCATCGCATCGGATATATATATATATATATATATATATATATATATATATATATATATATATATATATATATATATATATATATGTGTGTATATATATATATATATATATATATATATATATATATATATATATATATATATATATATATGAAGTTTGTGATATCAACGAACACTCGTTGTCACTCGTGTAATGCCACGAATACTCGTTTTCACTTTCGTAATAGTCGTTGTAATAGAGACTTTGTAATCGCAGATGCAACGCCGTTGAACAATAAGAAGCAGAAGTTGCTCGATAATACTCGCTCGAATAGTAATCCGTATAGTGACCAGAACAGAGAAATATTATAGGGAATAGAGTAGAGAATAGCGGTCCGTATAGTAATAGAGGATTGATTAGAACTAGCGATTCGAATATTAATATAGTATAGACTAGAAAAAACGCTTCTCTATATGTCACGCGACTTCCCATATATGCATTTCCTCTATGGTCAGGTGGTTTACTACATGGGATCGCCTGTGTTTGCTCACTGGTGATCTATGCTTAAACTCGAGTTTCGGCACTTTATTCCTATATAACAACACCCCTTCGAGATGACTTCCTCTGGAGTCTATATTTCTTCGGCTTCCATTCAATATTCAAACGTTCCGTTGCTGTTCTTTTTCCTTTACTATACCTCTTTGATTCATTAATTACTGGTGGTGTGGGTATGTCAAACATGTCATACAATATTTTCATCGGTACCTCTTTTCATGGACTTACTAAATCAGTGAATCCCTGTTTTAACTGATTAAGGTGTCGCTTATGGTCACACCTTTGTCCATGTACCATGTGTGTCATTTTTCCGATCAGTTTTTCAATAACGCCATCTTCCCACAATTCCTTTCCACGTTGACACATTTAAAAAAAAAACACTTTATCACAAGGTTTAAAGTATTTATTTATATTATTTTTATTCCTTGATGTTGACGTCTTCCGTTCTGGTAGTAATTTCTTAAATACGCACTTAATATTCCTGGGAACATCAACTCAGCAGGCGATATTCGAGACACGGCGTTCGGGTTTGGTGTTATTCTGTAATCACTCAAAAATTGTTGTAGCATTATTTCATCTGACTCCTCTTCCTCCGACTTTTTAGTGCCTTTTTAAAAGTATCTACAAACCGTTCCGGTTGTCAGATTGATCTTGGATGATAAGGGGGAGTTGTAATATGTTCTATTGCAAATGGTTTGCAAAAAAAATAAATAAAATAAAACCTTAAATTCACTAAACGTGAATTTAGTCCGTTATCTAAAAAGATACAAACAGGAACATCGAACCTTGCAAAAATCTCGTGTACGAAATTTATCATTACTGTGGTAGTAGGTCTTCTACATTTCAATATTTCTGGCCATTTGGCGTACCTATCAACTATCACTAGATAGTATGCTCCGTTTAACGGTTCTACGAAGTCTATATATATTTTGCATCATGGCATACCGGTTTTTGGCAAGGTTGAATTTTGATAGGTGGTGATTTCGCTGCCAGAGGACAACCTCTGCATGATTTCACTCAGTTTTCGATATCTTGATCCATTTTGGGCCAGTAAGTATAACACCTCATTAAGGATTTCATTCCGGAAATTCCTGGATGTCCTATGTGAAATTCTTTCAGCATCTGTTTTTTCAAAGATGCTGATATCACAATTCTTTCTGCGCAAATAAGTACATCATTACATAATGAAAATGCATCATTTCCAATAACATTTTTTCTCAATCTTAATTGCTTCTTCATTTCCATTATAAAGTCGTATTTTTCTGACTTAATTCTTACTTCCTCCAATGTTATTGGCAGTTCTCTTACAGCATTGTATAATACATTATTAATTTCAATTTCGGCCCTTATCGCCGCAATTACTGTTTTCAAGTGGTTCGCAGAATTTTGGTATTAGTCTACATAATCCGTTTGCATGACTTAATTTTTTGGATGGTAGAAACTCCATTTTATAATTATAATTCAATAGGATATTTCTCGTCCTGCAGTCTATTCGCTGTATGTTTGGGAACACCCTTTTTTTATTCATATATGGACAATAATGGACGATGGTCTTTCTGTTGTATGAATTCTCTACCATGTAAGAATTTATGAAAGTTGTCATAGCAACTAGTATTGCTAATGATTCCTTTTCAATCTGGCTGTAGCTTTTTACAGTTCTAATCAATGATCTTGAAGCATTATAATTTGGTTTAGTTGTTCCGTCGTCATATTTGTATAGAATCACTGCTCCAATACCCGAATCACTTGCATCTGATGCAACCACAATATTTCATTTAGGGTCAAAATGAGCTAGTGACAACTCCCATGTTAGAACTTTCTTGATCACTTCGAAAGCACTTTGATATTTATCTGTCCAGTTCCATTTCACATCTTTTTTAGCAGGTTATTGAAAGGATAGTCTTAATTTATGCATGTTTGGTGTATATATATATATATATATATATATATATATATATATATATATATATATATATATATATATATATATATATATATATATATATAAACAATTCGCATTTTTCCTTCATAGATCCTAAAATCATATTCTTTGATTCTCTCAAATGCTTTCTTTAAATCTTTTGCATGTTGCTTTCGGTCTTACTTTTAATAAGTACGTCATCCAAATATGCATGAGCACAATCCAAAGAGGCGAGCATAGAAAACTCTTTTTCAGTTCATTTTTCAATTTTTCAGTTGCCGTATTAGCACTGGTCGTATCAACCTATATTTTTTGCAAAAGAGTTAATTGGAAGGTCCCAAATATCAAATAATGCAATCAAGTCTGTTACAAACAAATTAACAGTGTTCTTGAACACCGCCGCCTTTTTGTTTTTCCTACATAAGAAACGTTTCAGCTGAATTCACCCAAAACGTTCAATCTCTTTCCCGAGACTCCATACCCAACTTTATCAGACATCAATAAACTGGGTTTACCCACTTTTATCCATGTCACTGAAAAAAATGTTGTTGTAGTTGCAATTGCAATTGCTGTTCATGTTGTCATTTTTGTTGCTGCAACTGTTGTTCTTGCTGCTGCTTTTTAGCGCCAACATTTGAACCATGATAGCTTTTAGTACTTCCTTTTTACACTACTCTGCTGAATGAATCCTCGTGTAAGTCCAAGGAATTCTTGGATGTCAGCGAACACTCGTTGCCACTCGTGTAATGCCAACGAATACGCGTTGTCACTTTTGTAATGTAGAGACTTTGTAATCGCAGATACAGCTATAGTATGCCGTTGAAAAATTCTGGTGTCAAACGTCTTCAAATAATCTCGCACTAATAGTACTCGCTCGAATAGTAATCTGTATAGTAATCTGAATAGAGAAATAGTATAGTGACTGGAGTAGAGAATAGCGGTCCATATAAAAATAGAGGAGAGAGTAGAAATAGCTATCCGAATATTAATAGAGGATAGACTAGAAATAACGATCTTTTAGACGTCACGCGACTTCTTCTACGGTCACGTGGTCTACGTAAATCAATAATGGGATCGCCTGTGTTTGCTCACTGGCGATCTCTGTTTAAATTCGAGTGTCGGCAGCGACAGTTTAATCCTATATAACAATAAAGAATTAATTGATTTTATTTTTTAATCCAACATAGTGCTACTACATCAAACGTGGATTCCTGAACTGCCTACTCGAATACGGGAACACATTAAAAATAGCGTTTGAAGGAATATATATATATATTGGCTCCTGAAAAATTAATTTCGGTTGAGCTCTCTGGTTTGAGGTGTGAATTTGTAAACAGTGACTATTTAAGCTAATATTGCACGACTCTTCGGCAGAATTGAGTCACTGTCAGTCACTGTGTGCTTATCTAAAATCTAAAAATAAACACGCTAAAATTCACCTTCATCCCTGCCGTGCGCCGACGGCTTAGTGGGAGAAGTTCCGACTGACGCAAATTCAGTCGGGTTTCGATCCTAGCTAGAGGCAACCGGACGTCTAACCACACTGATGTGCTGCGAAACAGTCTGTCTGTGGATGACAAAAATATATATATATATTATTATTATTATTATTACAACGAAATATGTATGTTTTATATACCAGAACAATAATAGGAAAACATTTGAACTAAATAAAATATCCATGAACTAAATAAATAAAAGCCCCAAATTCCTACCATATATATATATAGAGAGAGAGACAGACAGACAGAGAGAGACAGAAGAGAAACAGGGAGAGAGAGATTGATTACAAATTTCAAAAAGCATAATTCTCATTTCTTGCGATCCGTATTCAATATTGATATGTATGTGTGTCTAAATTTTATATATATGAAAAGACTTCCTAACATATATTCATCTAAGTGAATTCAGATATTCTTAACAAGAGGGACACTAAAATAATTAGTGGCTTCGAAACTAAGCCAACCATTTTGTTGGAGATTTTGAGATCGAGAATTATGATCGGCTTTATTATTCAGAGCATCATGTGCATCTTAGTTGTTGGCAATAAAGTCACTAAGACGCATTAGGTTACTGAGTGTGAAAGAATATGAGAAAAAAAAACAATAAAGTGAGAGAACAATAACAAAACAAAAATTAAGAAGACAGAAGATAACAATTGAAATTGCATTTGAAAATACTTACAGAAAAAACACCGGGAAGCTAGCATCCACCGATGGGGATGATACTGAAACCGGAATGCCATGTTATAACCAATAACGTTGCAGATTCTTCTTTGTATTTTATCTAGAATCAGTAAGTACATGCCAGTAGCATCCTGATTAGATGTGGCAGCAATATGCAATGCATGGACAAATAGTAGAGTTATGACTGCGTAAGACTGGGGCGAGAAAAATTGTCTAGCACTATACAGTGAACACATTTTCTTGACAATAAACTTTACGGTTGATTGAATATCATTTTTCCACTTCATATCAGCGGAATAAAAGTTAATCCGAGAAGGCGCAATGGGTCCCATTCCTGGTAGTTAGCATCAGCCATGCCGATGGAGGGGAAAAACATTCTCTGAAACGATTAAAAGAGATCAGTTTCGTATTCGAGTAGGCAGTTCAGGAATCCACGTTTGATGTAGTAACACTATGTTGGATTAAAAAATAAAATCAACTAATTCTTTATTGTTATATAGGATTAAACTGTCGCTGCCGACACTCGAATTTAAACAGAGATCGCCAGTGAGCAAACACAGGCGATCCCATTATTGAATTACGTAGACCACGTGACCGTAGAAGAAGTCGCGTGACGTCTAAAAGATCGTTATTTCTAGTCTATCCTCTATTAATATTCGGAGTCGTTAAAATTAACAAGCCATTTCTTGCTCTAGTTAACCACAGATTGTTACTGATCTATGCTGTTTTGAGAATGGCAAATGTTACTGTAAATTTTAAGACACATACATGATCGTCGTCTGCTTTAGACCGGCGATAAAATCATGCTTCCCTGCACTTTGAACAATATGGCGCTCTTTGGCACATTGCAAGACAACTGATATGTTAAGCGCAAGGTTTTTTTGTTTTGTTTTTTTTTCAGTTCAAATCATATGGCATCTGTAGTATTACTTAGCCTTCCAAAGCAACTGCAACAAAATTTTGCCTCTGGAGATATTTAAAGGCAGTCATCTACAAAGACGAATCATGTGCAGTCGATGCTTTGAATAGCAAATAAAATTCACGGAATTATTAAAGACACATTACGTCATTTTATGAACGTATTCTTTTGAGATTACATTCATTTGATACATTTTATGGATGGAATGAAGTCATCTTGCTTTTTATAATTTTTTTAAGCCTTTGTATTTCAGATAGTCATTCGCAGTAGTTAAGATATACGTTTTGCTGTTCTTTAAAATCTCTCTACATTATAATTGACGGGATTTTTACTATTTTCTTACTTTGTCAAACCCATATTGCTGTCAAAATACATACTTGAGTCTTACCAGATTTATCGATGTTCGTTCTGTATCCAAGCTGTTATTTGTCGTACTTATATATTTACCTTTGACAATTTCTCCTCGATCTTAACATAAGGTATTACTTCGTCTTTTGATGGGACTTGTCTATTTAGTCATCGATATACTATATTCTAATACATATTATTTCGTCGACGAATGTAGACTTTTATAATAGTTGAATTTATCTGGTCTCCCAAGATGACTGATAGTTATTACCGGTGATTAAGACAAAACAATTTATCTCAAATCTCCAGCATCTTTCGCAATATCCTTACCGATACGATATTGTCATAACCTAAACCCTCAATCTTCACAAGAATCTCCAATGACTACATCATTTTTTCTTAGAGTTTCAGGCATGGCTTTCAGTTCGACGATAAACTCCATCTTCTACAGTTCCTAGCAAAATATATGGTAGTTTTTCAGTTCACAATTAGTTCATTCTCCAAAAAGCGAAGATGCATTTTTCTGATAAGGATTTGATAACTAGTCTGGATCTAAGAGACCAAGAATATTTTATTTCCGAGAAAAACATTTTATTTTATATTTAAAATAAATAGGTTGCAAGATTCCAACCTTAAAATTGTAATTAACTTGTATTTTCTTTTTGAGCTGGTTTGCCAGATTGGCTTCTTCTATATACCGTATACATTCAGGGCATTGGCGGTCATGGCTCTGCCCAACTTCTTATCCATTCTGGCCCTTAGAAGTGCTTCTCCCTTTGTCATGTCTCCCAACACCTGTCCGCCAACCTTTCACTCAAACTCGTCAGGTCGCTTGCTCGCTTGCTTCCCCTGTCTTTCTTGACCTCGATATGCTCTGTGAAGAATAAGTTTTCGACATCTCTTTTCCTTATTATGTGTCCAAGAATTATGTGATTTTTAATCTTTTCTCCATATTTATTCCTTTCCTTTTGCGGCTTAAAATATCTTCTTCTTGATGTTCCGTGTCTCTTCAGAACAGGGGAGTACATGGTTCTCCACAACTTCCTATCCCTTTTTAGCTCTAAGTAATGTATTCTCCTTTAGTATTCTTCCAAGTTTCCAAGATTGTTGGCTACTCGCAAATCACTTTTGCCTTAAATATATCTTGTGAGTATCGGATTCTCCAAGCCTTCTTTTCTCATTACGTTCCATACATTTCTATAAATTTGGTTCTACAGAAAGATGCTGATGACAGAATGGACCGAACATGTGAGCAACGACGCGGTTTTAGAGAATATGGAAACAAAAATGAAACATACTTAACATGGGGAAGAAGCAGTTGAAATTTCTAGTACACGTAATGAAGAAAGAGGCACTTCGATGTGTTGCAATAGTTAGTAAGCTTGTCTCGTAGTGATTTCAATCCTCACTAGATTCCTCATACGTTTGACCTTGTGCCGTATCGAAGGCTACGCTTAAAAGATGACTTGGGCACTTCGACCTGGTGTAATGGTTATCAATCTTGACTTGCTAGATAAATTACGACTGAGTAAATAGTTCGATCCTCACTGGATTATCTATATTTTCGGCATTTTATCACATCTAAACTACGCTTAGCAAATCGCTATGACCTTCTTTTGGAGAGGCATTCGTTAATGATTGATACAGCATGGGAAGTACAAATTTATCTCGATATTTACGCTGGCACAACGTAAATATCAGTTAGAAAATGCAGAGTTAAGAAGATTGTGTTGCGCCAGCATTCTTTAAAGACATCATGTTTATCTGGTTACTTTCAAAAATCAACATTTGAGTATTTGCTTTTAGCTTAGTTTAATCCAGCGATTCTCAGAACTTTTCGAACTAACGCTCCGTTGGTTCCCAGACGCCATCCCTAGCGACCCCAACCACATTCGCCTTTTCTTAGACGCCATTAGGTAAGATGCCACAGGAGAGATATCCGTACCTATATCGCTATATCTTCAAACCTAGTGCAGGTGTCGGCTCTCTCATTTGACTGATGTGCATCATATAAACAAACGTTTGTATTTTTTAACTTCGGAGAACAATGAAAAAACAATGCGTTAATTGTATTCTTTAATTTTATTCGTTGTAAAGCATAAGTATGACTTAGATATTATCATGTAATTTATTAAAAAAAAAACAATATTACTTGTTTTTAATGCCACTTCCACTGCCCACATTCTTTTCGAGCAGCTCTCTAATGCCCACTTTCCTGTAAGATTTCAAACACTCCCTTTTTAGTGTGGTACCGCCCACTTTGAGAATCCCAGATTTAGCCTGACAAAAGATTAAATGGAAGGTGTTAATTCGTTTGTGGCGATTGCATGTTGGTGTGTGTGTGTATGTGTGCGTGTGTGTGTGCGTGTGCGTGTGTGTGTGTGCTTGCGACGTGAAAAAACAATTAATAAATACATAAAGCTATTATCTTCAAAATGGATCGACATCCACATTGAAAGTTCTGTTTTGAAGAGGTTTTGCATGAAAATGAGGAAGAAATACGTTATGAATAAATAAGAAACTTCAGGAATTAAAATCTGTCATTTCAATATTTTTATGGTTTAATAATAAATCTTCGATTTGTTTCGAATTAATTGTTTCCTCCTTTTTTTTTTCTTTCCTTCCTTTGTCAGGGTCTTTTTATCACTTCCCACCTCGCGTATTCAATTTTCCCTCATAATGACTTTCTTCAGATCCCCATTTTGTTCTTCTTCTATTCCATCTACCCCCACCCACTTTTCCTTCTTCACGATA
The DNA here is from genome assembly GCA_964036315.1 of Acanthosepion esculentum. NCBI lineage: Eukaryota > Metazoa > Mollusca > Cephalopoda > Sepiida > Sepiidae > Acanthosepion > Acanthosepion esculentum. Next base: position 71,228,487 of record OZ038497.1, on the reverse strand, counting down.
TTTGTCTCCATCTCCTTTTTTTTTTTACTTTTTCAATTTTCCTCTTTCCCTCTTCGTGAATTTTTTTTCTATTTCTTCATGAAATTCATTTATTTTCGTTCTCGTTCTTATTCTCTATATTGTATCTTTATTCCGAATTCCATTACTTTCCTCGACTTTCTTCTTCTTCCACATTCTTCCTTTGACATTTTTACCCCATTTAGTCACTGATTTTGTACATTTTTTTAAAATGTTCTTCTTTTCTTTCCTATTATCTGTTATTTTACAACAAATACCATGCACACATTCTGCCTAGGATGAAGTAATAGTTAAACGCCAAATCGATACACCAAAAAGAAAATTACCTCGAGTAATTTTTAGCCTGCAGTCAAGCAAACCAGCACCTAAAAAACAGTCAAAACTTCAAAATATCGCAAAGTTTGTTTGCAGTTTTCAAGAGGAAATGGCCTCTGGTTGATGAGCTCACGTCTCATTTTATTGCGAAAGGCATTTGTACTTTTACACACATGATGCCAAATCAGGAAACATCACTAAAGTAACAAACGGTTAATTCTCTAGATATTAATGAGGTTGAACTTACAAAACCAGAGCAGATCAGAGAAGATTTTATAGGAAAAATGAATATTCGAATGTCTGGATTGGACGTCGAATCAAACACTAGATACTTGTATAGTAATTATTTAATTAAAAAAGAAGACCACGTTTCATCGAATGAAATGAAATTAAATCAAATCAAGTATCTTACATAAGACAGACCTCACATGCATAAACATACACCCCCGCACACGTACGCACATACACACAAACATACACACAAACACACACTCACAAGAAAAATGAGAAAAAAAATAAGAAAGAAGATATAGTTAAATTAAAAAGTAAAAAGAGAAAGACTAAACGTGAGAAATTAAGCATAAAATTAAATAGAAGCCATATATATATATATATATATATATATATATATATATATATATATATATATATATATACAAGATCTTATGCCCAACGAGTTAGGTAACGAACGAAACTTAAGTTGTACTCTAAACGTAGGTATATGTGCGTTTATCTGTCTAACCACATCGAGCACTATTATGTCAACACCGCTTGGTAAAATTTAGTAATTATTTATTTACTTACCTGTGTATGCACGCCTGCACGCGCGTATACGGTTTCTAATATCTAATTGTTTCATTTTCCTAACCCTATATATATATATATATATATATATATATATATATATATATATATATATATATATATATATATATATATTAAGCAATATATGGATTCTACTTTTAGATTGACATTATTTTAATTCAATAAATATTATTTTAATATCTACAGTAGGAGACAATCTGTTTGTTTGAAAGATAACTTCCAACAAAATCTAATAATGCAGATTCCATCCTGGCTTAGAATTACATATTCAATGACATTCGAGGATCCAAGTAGGCAGACTTTAACTTTAATGCTTTCAAATATAGGGATGAATATTCAAAAGTGTTTACTCACCATACACATGCCCGCCTGTGTGTAGAGAGAGAAGCACACGTGTTTGAGAAGACATTCTTGTTTTGTTATAAAATCCAAAATACATAGAGAAAGAGATATGCATAAGAGTAATATATATATATATATATATATATATATATATATATATATATATATATATATATATATATATATATATATATAGTAAAAGACCACAAGGACAACTTCTTGAACAGACCAACCTGCAGACTAAAAAAAAACAACAAAAACTGACATCGGAAAAATAAGGAAAACAAATAATAGAGGAAATATGTTGAAAACTAAGAAACAATCTAAAAATAAACCAATGGGAAAATACAAAAGAAACAATCAATTGGTGTAACAATATCAACAACAAAGAAGAATGCTCCTTCGTACAATTTCAGATAAAAGACTTCTACCGATCCATTAAAGAAGACATACTGAATAACGCATTAGACCTAGGAAAACAACATATAAGCATACCAGAACATGGACTAAACATCATCAAACACTGTAGAATACGCATATTATACAACAAAAATATAATATAGTTGAAAAAATGCAACAACAGCAATAACGCTTATGACTTTGACGTAACAATGGGCAGGGACGACGGTGCCTTGTGCAAATTAATAGACGTTTTCCATCATCAAAAAACTAGGAAGTATTATCAACAAAGTAACTATATGCCTATACGAAGACGACGAATTAATAATCCTAAGATGCTGTACTTGTAGAAACACGGAAAAATTAAGAAAACAAATCATAAAAACCTTCAACACTCTAGGATGCACAACAGACATAAAATAAAATCTAAAAATCGTAAACTTGTTAGAAGTAACATTATATTTAAACAATAATACATATAAACCATATAGAAAAGCGAACAACAAACATATATATATATATATATATATATATATATATATATATATATCAACAAAAAATCCAATCACCCACCTAACACATACAAACACATGTATCCATAAGAAAGAGAATATCAACGAACATTAAAATATTCAATTAGAACAAAGAAATATACATGTCAGCACTAAGAAAGCGTGGTCATTCAAATAAACTGGAATATATAAATGAAATCATACCAAACAAAAACAACAGAAAAAGAAACATAATCTGGTTTACCCCCCCCCCCGCAATAATACATTAAAATCAACAATAGGAAACATATTCTTCAATATAATTAAAAAGCACTTTCCCCAAAACAACGAACTGGAAAAAATCATAATCAAAAACACAGTCAAAATTAGTTTTATCTGCATGAACAACATGAACAAAAACAATGACAATAACAACAATTCAAACCAAAAAGTGCAATTGTCGAAACAATGACAACTGTTCACTTAACAACAAATTAACTAACAATATATTATACAAAGCCACTGTAACACCAACACAGACCTCAAAATCTACAAAAACAACATTCAAAGAAAGATTCAACAACCACAAAGCATATTTTAAAACAGAAAAATGCAAAAACAACACAATACCCACAAAATTCATATGTAGTCAAAAAGAAAATCACAACACTACGAAAATCAAATGGGAAATTATAAAAAGAGTACCCCCGCATAATAACAATAGCAGAAACTGTAATCTATGCCTAGAAGAGAAATTAAAAAGAGTAAACTATTAAACAAGAAAAACTAAATAATGGGGAAATGCAGACACTCAAATAAATACCCACTTTACTACATAAATACCAATATAAACAGAGACCTACAACATATACCGAATCACAAGCAAATAAAACTATATATAAATGTATACACATACACAAGCAGAAACATTTAGGCACACAGACACACATACACATACACACAAGGTCAAATCCCTAATCACGACGTAAAAACCCAAGCTGCCATACAATAAAGTAGGGCAACCAAACATAATAAAAACAACCAATACCACATATAGCATTTAAGTTAAATACGGTGAAAAAGGGGTTACCACAGTAAGAAGCAAAAAAACACCAAGAACCCCATACCATTTAAGTACTAACAACAACACCCATTAAGTAAAAAACCACACACCTGTAAATAGATATCAAATTACACCAAACCATACATAAATACGACAAAATTGAGAAATGACAACAAAGGCAACAAACCCTAAAGAGTGAAAATGGTAAGTTGATGTACCCACGAAACTGCGTCGTAGGCATTACTTAACCAACACCACTTAGCTAAGTGATAAACTTCTCCAAATTCATCATACACACACACAGATATATATATATATATATATATATATATATATATATATATATATATATATATATATATATATATGAAGAAATATAGTCTTAAAGTGTGCTATATTTATGGGATAAAGTGCTCAATATCAGAGATAGAGCGTGTGTAAATATAAAAGTGGACATGGAAGTCAGCACTTAGAGGCCTCTAAGTGCTGACTTCCATATCCACTTTTATATATATATATATATATATATATATATATATATATATATATATATATATATATACCTCAACAGGTATATATATATATATATATATATATATATATATATATATATATATAGCATATTATCGTTAGATTGACGTTAGAAATATTGAAACACAGTTCCATTCCACATCACGTGACGACAGCGTCTCGCGACGGATGCTACTTGTAAACAAACTTCTGAATACAGTTATTTAATTTATTTCTGACGAAAGATCGGGGCAGATCTGAAATATCAAATATATATATATAAAAGAAAAATATAAATAAATACTTTCACAAAAAAACATTCAATTTTTTTTAATTTGCAACCTTTTCAGTTGTTTTCTCCATATTATATATATATATATATATATATATATATATATATATATATATATATATATATATATATATATATATATATAAAGAAATACAGTTTTAGGGTGTGATTTGTGTTTTGTTTTTAATTTCCCAGATATAGTTGGAAAGCATTGTGCTGTTCGCACTATATCTATAAGTATATCTGGGAAATTAAAAAAATACAAATGACACCAAAAATATCATGGAGCATAAGGAAAAGACCATCAGCCTACAACAATCAATAAAAAACCTGCAAACTTTGCTTGGAGGAAAAATATCTATTATTACCTTCCCAGACCATAATGAATTACTAAACTCAAAATGCAGACACGAAAACAAATTTATACTACATTACTTAAAAATCGAAAACTGAAAATAAATACAAATAAACAAAAATTATAAAAAAAGAAGTAAAATAAATTAACCCAAACACATAATAACAAACCACTCCCGTTAGAATTGACGAAATAGAATAAATAAATATAAAATATATGAGAAAACAAGTAAAAATAATCAACACAAATAAATAATAAATAAATAAATAATGAACAACTGATCAAAAAACTGTACGTAAAATAGCTATAACTGCTATATAACAATAATAATAAAACCATTACTACGTTACTCAAAAATCGAAACCAAATAGAGTAAATAAAAATATAGAAAGTAAAAAATAAGTAAATAAATAAAAAACAAATAAAACTTAATCCAAATAAATAGATAAATTAACAAATTGCCCCCGCTAAAATAACTGTTAGAACTAATAAAAATAAGCATAAATAAGCAAAAACATGTAAAAAATAATCAATCCAAATAAATAAATTAAAAACTGTCCCCCGCCAAAATAACAGAATAGACTACGGCAAACAATCTAAACACTGGACGAATAAATAGCTTTAATTATCTTCCCATACCAAAACAAACTTTTAAATAACCGACCTGAGCAAATCACCCACATTTTTAATACATTAATTAAACATCAAAAACCGAAAAGAATAAATAATACAAAATGAAAATGAAAAACAAGTAAAACAAATTAGGCCAAACAAATAAATAAACATGCTACTCCCGCAAAAATAACCGCCAGAATAGATTACCGACAATGCACCACTGACCCATATATATAAATAGTCGAGGGAAAATCCAACATTCGCTGCCTGATTATTGCGTCTAGCATGTAACAGCCTGTCGCTTTTCAGCCTGTTCACACACACACACACACACACATATATATATATATATATATATATATGAACACCTGAGTGTGCGCTATCAATTTTAGTTCGAACTTGTTCGCTGTGCTGGCCAGTTCACACTCTCTTTTTCACTTAAGAGCGCTTGAATCACTGTATATACGAGCAAGGGGACCGTCTCTTTGCAAGCAAAGAGACAGCCTCGTTGGTCTCCATATTATTACGCTCTAGTGTTCCTTATTCCTATCCCCCACTTCTTCCATCTCTATTTTCCTGCTTTGGGGGGGGGGATTGCGATATTCGGTTGAAGAATACATTTTTTTCCTCCCTTCATACAGATTATTCATTTTCACTTTTAATGTTTTAATTGTATGATAGTGTTTACGTCATTAATAGTTATTTATTATAAAATAAATGTTCCCCGTTGACCTTGAAAATCTAGGGAACGAAACCGGTTGGTCTGTTTAGTGAATGTTTCATTTCTTATTTTTCATCTCACATAATGCCTATTAGAAACAAATTCTCTGTCTTTCTCGCTATATATATATATATATATATATATATATATATATATATATATATATATATATATATATATATATAAATATAAAAGTGGACATGGAAGTCAGCACTTAGAGGCGACAGTCTGTTTCATGCTAGTCCAATCGTCCAGTCCAGTCGCCTGACGATTGGACTAGCATGAAACAGACTGTCGCCTCTAAGTGCTGACTTCCATGTCCACTTTTATATTTACACACGCTCTATCTCTGATATTGAGCACTTTACCCCATAAATATAGCACACTTTAAGACTATATATATATATATATATATATATATATATATATATATATATATATATATATATATATATATATATATATATATATATATATATATACCCGTTGATGGATATAGATAGAGACAGAACAAACGTAATGTTACGTGGTATATGATAAATTTAAACAATCATCTTCTGTTCTAGTGCATTAATTAGATTCGTTGCAAACAGTCTCCAGATTCTGGAAGTATTCAGAATAAAAAATTTTAAAACTTAACATTTAAACAAATTTAGTTCAGTTCAATTTCTGCGTCGTTTTGAATCACCCACGCTTTCCCTTGTACGATTAACTGATTTGCTTTTTACAGGTAATCCATCCTTTGTTGGTTATTTATAGACGAAATTGCAAGAATAATTCTTTTAGATAGAATAATGTATTAACAAGCAGTTGAGGATTACAACGATGTTTCCAGATACAAGTCTTACTATTTAACCCATATCTGACGAAGGAGATGGATTTATGAATTTCGCAAGAATATTTGTGCGTAAGTACATGTACAAAACTCGACTGGAATTTTAACTCATATTCCCGATATTTAATTCTCTGCCGCTATCCAATAAAATACCAAACTCCCTTGAACGAAAACAAGATAAACTACAATATATATATATATATATATATATATATATATATATATATATATATATATATATATATATATATATATATATATATGTATGTATTCTCGGACACAATTTTAATACATTACTTTCTACATCAATTGCTTTCTCGCCGTGACCTTAACTGTCCTAGTGCGAATTCACAATTTTGTTCTTATTTTTTCCTTTCTCAATTCCTCCGATTTAATTTAACTTCTCGAACCCCAAATTCAACTCCATATTGCAACAATCTGATTTCTTTCTGTTTATATTTTTTTATTAATTTTCTTACTTTATTCTGTTGATTTGATTTCTTCGTTTCATATGGTTCACTATTATTGGTCTATTTATTCTGTCTACTTTCGCATTTTTCTATTATCGCTGCAGTTTTTTTTTTTTTTTCGTTTCGTCCATCCGAACGTGACGCAGTATGTTCAATTGTGATGCAGAAGAGAAAAAAGTTTCTAAAATAAAAACATTGGAAATATTTCTGTGTAATTTTCAGTGCATTCCATTCCAATCATATTCAACATGATCGAATGAATCAGTTTTATTATTATTATTATTAAAGACTTTTGAAGACAACAGAATTGTATTCTCTTTAACGGAGGCATCACAAATCAAATGATCACACATACACACACACACACACACACACACACACACACACACACACACACACACACACACATATATATATATATATATATATATATATATATATATATATATATATATATATATATATAGTGGCGGGAAACAAATATTCCTACATATACACATTTTTAATTTATTGTATTTCCAACTAATGGATAAACATACTTTTCATATAATTAACAGTACACAAATACATAATAGCTAAGTATGCATAGAAAACAGAAGAAATTGATTTAATGGAAATAAATCCCATTTATCCATTTTAATGGGTTATAAAGTATTCGTATAATACAAAAAATGAATGTATAATCTTCATTTATTATTTCTAGAATATCCATTACTCACTTCTACAGCAACCAACTTCTCGTATTTCTTAATGATTTTCAAATTTTAGTTGGTATTTTATTCCTTTATTCTTCAAATATGGTCTTCAGATCCGAGATGTTTGTTGGAGCTCTCGATTGGATTTGAATTTTCAAATAACACCACAGATTCTCGATTGGCTTTAAATCTGGGTATTGATTTGATCATTTCAGGATATTTACATTATTATCAGCAAAGCTATTTCTTCGTAGATTTTGCAGTTTGCCTAGTATCATTATCTTGTTGGAAGATTCAATCAGGAAGAAGTTCATAATTTTGCACTGAAATCATTAAATTTGTTTCCAAAATAGTTTGATAATATGAGCCATTGATTTTACCATCTATTACTGATATGTTGCCAGTACCTTTCGCAGAAAATCATCCCCAATCCATGATGCTACCACTATCAAATGTCACTGTTGGAAATATGTTCTTTTGTTTGAAGGCATTGCAATCTTTTCTCCATATATGATTTACGTCCAAACAACTCAGTTTTGGTTTCGTCTGTCCATAATACTCTTTCCGAATACGATTTGTCTTTATCACGAAGGAATTTCAACCTAGCATCTCCGTGTCTCTGTGGATTTTTTCCGAGGAGAGTGTGACTTTAGATTGTGCCTATGAATTATATTGCTTATTGTCCGTTTACTGACACAGATTCCTGATGAAAGCAAATCATCCTGAAACTCTTGACGGGTAACCACTGGATTTTGTTTAATTTGACGCATTAATTTCCTGGAGCTTTTTCTATACGTTTCAATGAATGAAATGATGGTAGTAAATGGAATATTCAGGTTTTCCTGCAATTTTAACTGCAATTTTAACTTCTTTTCAAAGCTTAACAATCAGTTTTTTTTTCGAATTTTTTAATTCTTTACCTCTTGCTATGATGATAAACTTCTTGCACGAATATCAATTACTTAATGTTTTATTTGTATTTTTTAGGCAAAAATAACTATGATAGCATTATTGGAAAATTCTAGAATATTCCTCTTGACTAATCTTGAGTATTAAAGCAATTAAATAGTTTTTAAATCTGAAATTTGTATTGTACGAATACGTTTTTCACCCATTAAAATGGATAAATGGGATTTATTTCTATTATTTTTTTTGTTTTCTATGAATATTTAGTTATTATGCATCTGTGTACAGTTAATTATATGAAAAGTATGTCTATTCGTAAGTTCGAAATACAATAAATTAAAAGTTTATGCTTACGGATATGTGTTTTCCCCCACTGTGTGTATATATATATATTTATATATATATATATATATATATATTAATAAATTAATATACATATAGGTTTATGACTAATTGATGTTATCTTCAGTATCCCGACTTCAGATTTTCGTAGACTGATCCTCCGGGAATTACACCGTCCACTTCTCAGAGGAGAGTATCAGCAATTGACTGCTTATACTTCTCTGTTTTTCTTTTTTTTATATCCACATTGGTGTAAATTTTATCTGCTCCAGTACATGTTCGCTCGTTCAGCGCTTTTGGTAATAAAATAATGTCGGATTAAAAATATAGATTAATTGCTTAACTCTTATGTTTGCTTAACGGATTTTGTTTCCTGTTCAGGATTGGGTTTCTGGTTCCTTCTAAAGCATATTTCCACACTATAATTCTAACATCTTCCATAGAACTTTGAAATGTTATTTATTAATTAAATCTGCTTCAAGTCTATAGTTAGCTATTATCTTTCCTTCATAGCACCAAGAATATCACTTCTTGCCCTTTCCTACTCTAATACAATAACACAATATAACACTCTACATTGAGTGGCTCTTGGGTCTTGTATTGGAAAAGCTTTAATAATAATAAAGAGATATACCTTTCTTAAATATGACATTAAAATTTGTTTTTTTCATTATAGATTCTCGTGATCTTATTGGTAAAAGACACATTTAACTTTGAAGAGTTTTCCCTAATGAAAAACAATGGAATGTAATTTCTCTTGAGAGGGAAAATTTGTTTATTACAACTTCACGATACCTGGATCAGTTGATATCGGGTTAAATGTTTAGGGCGGGCATAGATTTCAACTGGGGCACGTATGCCTGCTAGGTGCAGCGTTTGTGGTAATAAGATGCATACCTATGACAAGCAGATATGTGTTACTGAGCAGGATATTTATGGCGGTACAAATTAATTCACAAAGAGGAAATTCTTCATATTATTATTTTTATTTCCTTTGATATCTGGTGTATACTCATTTCTTTCCGAGTCCCAACCAGAGACCTAAGATCAGAAATGGCATCATGACCTCTATCACTGAGCAGCTTTGAAAAAAATCACACATTTTTACATAGATAAAGACCTTCATAAGTGAGAACATTTTTTTGTATTTCTTCAAGGAATGGGCTATCAGGAATCACTTCAATAAAACGATTGGAATCAATCAATCCATGGCATCCAACTACAACTGGAATGGTTGATATCCGCATGTGCCAGATTTTTTAACTTTCGATTTCAAGGTCCTTGTTTTTTGATAGTTTTTGTAAGATCTTCAAAGAAACCTTAAAGTCTGCAGGGACTGACATATCAATAAAAAGGCACATTTTGTCTTTGCGGTCTGTACATGATGTCTGGGAATTAGCTTTGATTGTTCTGCCTGTGTGTATTGTAAAGTCCCGTAAAATTATTACAGGTCCCATCTTCGTCACCGGGTCTGGATGATATTCTAACCAATTTTTTGCAGTTTCCTTTTCCATATTGGTTTCAGATTTTCTAGTGAAAATATTTGCTCACCCTGCCATGCCGAGTCTTATATTCATTGGGTGCCAATACAGCCCAATCTGATACAAGATGCTCAATTGTTTCTGGATATTTATCACAGAATCTGCAGTTTGAACTAACACAATTTTCCATTATGTGTGCTTGGTAATTTCTAATTAGCAAGCATTGGTCCTGTGCAGCAAGAATAAAACTTTCGGTTTCAGATTTTAATCCTGCACTACGTAGACAGTGATGACTACGAGTTTTGTCTACATTTGCTTGCTTGGTACGGGCGTCTTTCTTTCTTTCTTTAAACATATTTGTGCAGCTTCAACATACTCCAGAGTGAGGTTTTCCATTTCGCTGTTGCAGAAATTAGGACCTGTATCACCTCCTCAATCGTTTCTTTCTTTCTTTCTTTCTTTCTTTCTTTCTTTCTTTCTTTCTTTCTTTCTTACTTTCTTTCTTTCTTAAAACATAATTATGCCGCTTCAACATAATCCAGAGAGAGGTTTTCCATTATGCTGTAGAAGACATTAGAACCGGTATCACCGCTACTATTGTTTCATTCATTCTTTCTTTCTTTCTTTTTTTCTTTCTTTCTTTCTTTCTTTCTTTCTTTCTTTCTTTCTTTCTTTAAACATATTTATAAATATATTTATGCAGGTTCGCTTAATCAGACATCACAACCCGTATCACCTCCTCTATCGTTTCTTTCTTTCATTCTTTCTTTCTTTTTTTCTCTCGTTCCTTCTTTTTTTTAAAACGTATTTATGTAGCTTCAACATACTCCAGAGTGAGATTTTCCATTTCGTCGTAGCAGACATTAGGACCAGTATCGCCTGTTATACATTTTTTCTTTCTTCCTTTCCTTCTTTCTTTACACATATTTATACAGCTTCCCTATTGCATACATCAGGACCGATATGACCTCTTCTATTTATTCTTTCTTTCTTTCTTTCTTTCTTTCTTTCTTTATACATATTTATAAACATATTTATACAGGTTCGATGCACAAGACATCGGGACCCGTATCACCCCCTCTATCGTTTCTTGCTTTCTATCTTTTTTTCTCTCGTTCTTTCTTTCTTTAAACATATTTATACAGCTTCAACCTACTCCAGAGTGGGGTTTTCCATTGTGCTGTAGAAGACATTAGAACCGGTATCACTTATTTTATCATGTCTTTCTTTCTTTCTTTCTTTTTTTCTTTCTTTAAACATATTTATACAGCTTCTCTGTAGCAGACATTAGGACCAGTATATACTTCCTCTATTGTTTCTTTCATTCTTTCTTTCTTTTTTTCTTTAAACACATTTATGCTGCTTCAATATACCCCATTGAGTTTTCAATTTTGCCGTAGCAAACATTAAGGTTTGTCTGATGTTACACAGAGGGTTAAAGTTTTACCCTGTCCGCTGCTCCAGTAGAAAGAATTTGCGGGCAGGGTGTAGAGTGTAACGTACATGCTAAATAAGAAATCTAGGAACAGAATTATATTATGATTATTATTATGGTTATTCTTACTCTATGTTGCACTCGACGCGGCGATTTTATGTCATTGACAGTAATTTATATTCATCTTCATGTCAGTTTTATTTTATTTTGTTTTGGTTCCTATTTACTGCTTCCGACACAATGTGTGGCGCCATGGAGATGAATGTAACAGTTATCAGGAAAGTGACAAAATAATCCGTGATTCACTGCAGACAATGACCAACAGTGTCGGTCAGTGCAATTGTAGGTCAGAGACGAGAACAACGGGTCGGTACGCTTTCTCATTCCATATCTCGTGCATCAGAAAAATGACTGCAAAATAAGCTTTCACGTAGAGGATTACAACTATAAAGATTTATATCTATTGGATGAAATATAGGCATTGGGAACAGACAGACAGACAGACAGATAGATAGATAGATAGATAGATAGATAGATAGATACATACATACATACATACACACATACATACGAGCAGACTGATATAGATACTTAGACTACATAATAGATAGATAGATAGATAGATAGATAGATAGATAGATAGATACGAACAGATTGAGATAGATTAATAGTCTATAAGATAGATAGATATGAATTTGTTACAGATAAAGACAAACAGGGGCAGTTTGTTTGATTTTTACAGAGATGTTCGCCCTGAACAATACTCGTGAGCCACTCGAGGTAGAGGGTTACAGAGTAAGAGGCACACTTTATGTGGATATGTTGGAAAGATAACGGTTAAACCTAGATCTGAACTGGTAAAGATTGTAATAATCTGGAAAATATCCACTTAGGCATCGGGTCTATAGTGCAGTTGTTCGCCACAATGCGCATAGCATGGTAGGTCCAAGCCGTGAAGTTTATAACTGGTGCAATGTTGTTCGTCTCAGCACTTTCCATGTAAGTAGCAATACTGAAGTGAGGGACTTGCGACATTTCGTCTGTGACAGCGTGGTTGCAGGGTGGACAATATTTTGTACCCCTACAATGGCGCTGAAATGCTTTTGAACACAATTGATACTGGAAAGTGTGGACCGATCGAAAGCCGTACTGCTCATCGCTCTTAGAGTTTGTACCTTCTGAGGTGACCAACAACCTTCTTGCTAACGACACTGAGATGACTGATATGTCTATACTGATAGGGGGCAAGCGTTGGCCAGCGTTCTTGAAAACCGAGCATACGCATTGCACATTCCACAGACTTGGGAATGATTTCTCCTTTCGCTAAGATTAGTGATAGTTCCGGCCTGATATTCTGGGATGTTGTCTGAGTCAGTAGCTTTCCTCAGGCCAAAACTTGTAATAAGTTTTGAGACTTCCTGGGATGTAATAAACATAATACTGAGATTGTGTTCAGTGAGACGGGGAATTTGGGAAGGGGATGTCCAATGTCTTTTAATGTTGAGGTAGTGGCAAACATTGAGGCCAATAGATTCGCCTTACCTGACTTGGAAGATGAAGCCAATAACTTCGCCTTATCTGACGGTGACTTTTATAATTTAGAGTACAGACGCTTTGCCTCTATTCATAATGTGTTTGGTGACTTTCCAGAGCTCTATTTGTTTTTTTGTTTTTTCAATCTAGGCCTGGATCAGTTATGCATAGCTACACTTTGAATTTCCAGAACCTTCTTGAAGCGATTGCAAGAAGTTCTGAATTCAATAAGAGTCAAACTACACTCCAGCCCATTCTGGGGTGAACCAGAGCTAGCTGTTCCGGTTTTGCTGGGCCTTTTTGGGGGGCGGGTACAAATGTTTCAATTCCAGAAAGGGTATATTCTGAGATAAGGGTAACAGATTTGTGGGAAGCATATTTGATGAAGCTTAAGAGAGAAGCTTGATGATGCTGATCTAATGCTGTCCCACCGTACCTTCATGTATCGAAAAATCATTCTAAGGAACGCGGCAAATCAAGGGATGCCTTTAGTTTGGCATCAATATGGACACTGACTAAGGAATGGTCTGACGTTCCTGGGGGAGAATGGTAAAACTTTTGCGAAGCATTTTTCTGTGCAGGATGTGAGGAAGAGGTTAAAGGTGGTTCGCCTGATCTCCTGTCAGGTCAGGAAGGCGGGTAGGTTCTTCAATGATCTGAGCTAGTTCATAGGCAATGGAGAAGTCTCTCCAATATTTGCCTTTTTCATCGGTTTTGAACCACTCTTCGAAGTCTACTGAAGTCACCAAAGATATAGAAGCTACCTGAGGGAAATTCAATAAGGATAATATGAATCCTCTCTGATATTCTGTCGAAAATTAGCGTCCCAAGGTCCTGAGGACAATAGAGAGAAAATGAATGCAGCACTGTGTATAAGTAACACGCAGAAGCACATGTATGAAAAATCAATGTCCTTGTTTTTTTTTATTCTCTACCACAGGGAAAGCCGTCCTTTATGTAGGCGCCAAATACGTGACCGGGGCGATTTATGTAGTCGCGTTTGGCTATTAGTAGCGAGCTTCTGCAGTAGTATTCAGTTATTTAGGCCAGTTTCCGACAGAAATAGGAGGTTGAGATCTGGCCTGAAGAAGTCTCACCTTTGAAAAGTTGGAACGTAGACCTATCTACATTGGTGTAGGACATGGTATATCTGGGGTCTACCTTTTTTAGGTTAGACTTGCTGAATTTGTTCATTTTAGTGATGTTCATAATAGTGTTTCCCGTGTGAAGACTAGGTAATGAGAAAGACACATCCACAGGTGATGCATGTATAAATAAGCAGGATTGGATTGTCCGGAGGCACCACCGTAACAGTGCCATCTCTCGTGGTATCGAGTGGCCCCACCGGAGATGGCACGATTTAGAACAAAATAGCAGATCAACAGCCCTGATATTATACACCTACTGATAGGATACCTCCTTCGAAATTACTCAAAGATACAAAAGACAAATCATCCAGCAAATAAGGCGTGATACCGCCAGTTTACATGTTTCATTTACGCAGAAATCAAGGCAGCAGATCCCCCTCCGTGCGTCAGAAACATCGTAACGGTCAGAGACCTACGGTACCAAGACAAGCAAGCTCACATATATATGAGGACTAAAAGACCCATCTAGAGAAGCGGGTAACGAAGGTTTTTCGGAGGTGCGAATACATAACCGACCCTCATTTGATATAATATAACAGAAGAAAAATTCCTTTAAAGTAATTAATCATTTAATAACCAGTTACTTACCTTCGCCTAAAAGTAAATGCTACGAACAGAGGAATTTAAATTCATTTTTTGTTTCTCATTTGGGTACATATATATATATATATATATATATATATATATATATATATATATATATTGTTGCACGTGTTTATATACAATATTATATGTACTGACCATAGCAATTCGATCAAAATTTATGCAATATAAATTTATTAAAATGTGTTTCATGAATATTACTCACTCACTTTTGTCGTACTAGACTTTGCATTGTGCCACTTTGTGTCCGCTACATGTTTTGACTGACCTTTCAACGACCTAATGAATATTCATAAACGTTTAGAAATTTAAAAGCCTTCGTAAACCAATGACATCATTACCCTCGTACATAAAAAAAGTGCAACAAAATGTAAACGCGTCGGCTAAGTATAGTTTTTCATCTTGTCTTTTTATCCATTATATATATATGTGTGTGTGTGTGTGTGTGTGTGAGAGAGAGAGTATTGGGTTTGAAAAAGTTCGTAGCTTTCTAAAAAAGATTCAAAAGCAATATTTAGCAATTTGTATGAATATTTCTTCAACCAATTGTGTGACATTTTGCTGCATGCACAAAATTCTATCATTATTGAGATACCATCTTGATTGCTTCCTTCAGGCGCATGGCATCTGTCTGGGAGATGAGCTTGTCTAAGGATCTTTGACATGTTTCCAGAGGATTACTAGGACATCCCAATCGATATGTACCAATTCCTTATAGGCTCTAAAAAACGTGAGATCTGTTGTTGTCCCGAGGAAAGACAAACGTCCTTTTGACTGAACAATTACAGGAGCTTGTCATCTCGTCGATGGCTGCATTTAATCAGTCCTGTTGTAAACTGTACTTTTTAAAAATAATATCTGATTGCAATGATATTTTTCGTGACATATATTTCCTAATGTAGTTAATTATAATTTTGTGTTCTTCTTTCTTAGCAAATATTTCTATATATTTCCTGGACGATTTGTAGACCAGATACAAAATATGTTTTTTGGCGGTACATTTCATGGCACTGTTAATTTCCCGAACGAACCCGAATAGTTCTTCTTAATGTTTGTATTAATATCCATTTGTAAAAGGGAATTATATATTTGTCTATACACATGGAACACATATGGATACGGATGATAAACGGAAGACTTGCAATTAATTCAGTCTGAGGCCAGAGGTAATAATAAGTAACCCCACGCCCACACTGGGAAGTACATATTTCTATATAGTATGTGTTCGAGTAGATTTTGAATATACTCAGCTAAAACCATTTTCGAATCTACTTTAAAAAATCATACTAAATGACAAATATCGAAACATATTCGAGATTTCCGTTTTGCTCACGTCAGGAAATTCTCAGCTCATTCAGCTTATCGTTGACTTTAGAGATAGAATTATTAAGTTGCCCTGCGTGGCTTCAGAAAAAAAAATGAATGCAGATCTGCCACGGCCTTTAATGAGTTATGACTTGAATCTCATTGAAAATCTATGACAAGAATTGGAATTTCGAATAAATCGCCAGGCAACAAAAAACCTTCAGGACATAGAACTTGTAAATAATTGACGAATGCGAGAAGATCCCAGAAAAGAGTTGTTCAAATCTCGTCAAAAACCTTATAAAACGATTGTAGCAAGTTATAAAGATGAGAGGCCATGGTATTAATATTGTGAAAATTATTTTTCATAGTATGCGAATAATTTCGTCTTTTCCCACTTTGCATAATTCGCCTGTCGAATTTGTTGTATTTAAACTATTGTTCTGAAAATTGAGTTTTATATTATTATTTTATGTGCTTATTAAGATATATTTTAAAAAAAACTGGCAAAATATGGGCATTATATTCTGAGAAATCGATAAAAATATTCAAAATTGATTTCTGTAGGAATAATTCCGTCGCTGATATATATATATATATATATATATATATATATATATATATATATATATATATATATATATATATATATATAGTGTGTGTGTGTGTGTGTGTGTGTGTGTGTGTGTGTTTGATAAAACAATTATACGAATACAAGAATATATATGATAAAAACATTTATACGAACACAAGAAAAATTGTATAAAAAGCCTAAAGATTTCATTCAAGCATGAGACAGACTGTAGCATTCGGGTATGACAGCTGGTTCTGACTTCATTCAACTGATTGTCATTTATGCGTGCGTCATAGATTCGTGAAATGAAATCTCCAAAATGTATTCGCCCACGTCACACCACAGTCCAACCACAGTCATTATGCAATGTAATTAATTAAAAAACAAATGACTTTTGTGTTGGGGGGCATTGTATAGTACAATATACCCCCCCCCAACTAAACATTGTTATACAGGTGCTGCTGTGAGTATTACAAGAAGGAATCGATTTAAAGTTTTTGTAGTATAATGACTTTCCGCACGATTCATATTCATCCACATGCATAGCAAGATGCCGGACAAATCTCCTGGCTGGCAATGTCACAAGACTTATTCCCCATGAAACATTTATGGGTCATGATGGGACGATTCCTCATCCACTCAAATTACCAACACCTCTAACTTTTTGTGCATTGTGTCAACCATTAAATTTAGTGTAGATTGGTGTACCGCAGGATGGTAATCGACATCTATACTAACATGTGAAAGTATATTGCTGGCTACGCAGTGTATTAATATGGTGGTGGGGCATTGTTGATTCTTTTGGAATGTGACTATATTGATCTGAAGAGATCATTATTAGCGGTAATCCAACTATGTTACCTGCATGTTATTCGTGTACCAATTGGAATATATTTATAACGAATTTTATTTTTTAGTATAGCATACACACACACACACACAACACACACACACACACACACACACACACAATTATATATATATATATATATATATATATATATATATATATATATATATATATATATAGGTAAATGTCTAATGTAAGTAACTCCTAAGGGAACGTGCTACAAAGGAACATCCGAGGAAAAGACCTCTATGCCATATTTAATGGCAGGCCATTAATATAATTTTCTTAATAACTTTACTGGGTGCACTTGCAATGCAACTAGTTTCACGCATTTGGACAGAATCATCACGCAGGCGGTGACTGTTTCTTTCTGAAATGGACATTTTTATACCCCCTCGGCGATATCAAAATTTGGCAACGATGGTAGCTAATGCGTACATGATATGCACACACCAACTAAACTCACAGAGAGGTGGGGATCTCCATACGTCTAAGAAGTAAGCGCCGAAAAATCACCATTACTTGGGAAAAATTTGAAGATTATATAACGGATCTGGCATTTTTATTTTTTGTTGTGTTTTTCCCCAAAGTAATGGTGATTTATTTCGAGGCCGTTACGTTCGCTTTCGCTGTCAACCCTTGGGAAAATCATGAATCAATCTCTTCTCTCTCCAGAGCAGAGTGGGCTCTCACACTTTGCCTGGAACTATATCTCAAAGGAAAGCACTGAATTCAAAACCGCTTAGCTGTTGAGCTAGTACAGACAACTAGTAAAAATGCACACACACACACACACACATATATATATATGTATATATATATATATATACATATACATACATGTGTGTGTGTGTGTGTGTGTGTGTGTGTGTGTGTGTGTGTGTGTTTCTTCTTTGGGTAGGTATTGGGAGCTGCAAATACTTAATGCTCTTAGGTAGAAACCTATAATTGCACCAGATTTTTATCTTATTAGAGTGGTAGGAATAAAAGTTGACCAGCTCATTCATGTTGGTAGCTTTTCCCCTCAATACTTATTCAAAGAGGAAACGCGCAAAGAAAATACATTCAATATATATATGTATATATATATATATATATATATATATATATATATATATATATATATATAAAAGTCTGAAAAATTGAAGTAGGTCTTATGAGTCACTTACGTGCTCACTGCAGCTTAATACAAAACTGGAGATAATATTCCTGCAAATAATGATTATTTTGTGAAAGATGTTTACTATTTCAATGCTTTGTTTTATAATCTTCAGACCAATAATTATGTATTTTGACTATTTCTGTTCATTTTAATTGAAACACGTTACTCTGGTTACAATAATGGACCCTCCTTTCATGGCGTAGATTTGTCCGTGACTATGTTCACTTGAAAACTTTACATCTTCACTACCGACAATAATTATTGACATTCTTTTAGATTATAGAATGAACCACCGTCGTCAGATCTCAGAGACTGGAGTTACAGTATTAGAAGCAATGAACTTTGCTAAATAACAGAATCTACATTAAGCGAAGATATCCGACAGCAGCAACAAGTAAAATGGATAACACATGTAAATTGAATAAAGACATAATCAAGATGATGACTGTCCATGTCACTTAAAACAAACGGTTCGAAAGGAATCTCCCGTCAATGGTAGAAAGAGTAATAACTGTATTCTTTAGAAACCTGTTTTCCTTCGAAACATTTTTGAGAGAAACGTTTTATAAATTTCCATTGACAGTAATGCTAACTGATTGCTGAATATTTACACTATTTACATTGTTCGGATTGTTGTCCTGATCTTTAATGTCATATCCACGACGTTTCAGCTGTTGTACGCTCCAGCCTTCATCAGATTATATACATTGGAATTTTGAACCGAACTCCACGGGGTAGGTTGTTCTATGTTCACGGTTCGAAATTCCAACTTATATCACATAAAGAAGTCCGGGGCGTACAACGATCGAAACATAATGTAGATTCTGTTATTTAGCAAAGTTAATTGAGGTACTGTAACTATTTTGGACTGATACCTCATCTCACAAATATAAGCAGTTGTTGATTGTGGAATGTTTGCCGAGTGTTTTTGTATTAGGAAATCACGATTGCAATTACAATTAATAAAAGTTAGTTAATATACAAAAAGTCGTTATACGTTTACTAATCTCATACCAATATACTCTTCCGTTTTCCAAAATCTTTTAAACTCAATTATTAATATATTATTTTTTAAATCGGAGCGTTCCAATAATTCCATTCAGCAGTTTATGTTGAATTTTATTTATTAGCTTTAATATTTATATTTCAGAATATTCAAATGGAAATGTGTATAATCAGTCATGAAGACACATATAAATCTGTCTGTTCATACATACAGACATGGCTTTCTGTGTTTACTATATATTATATATTAAAATAAGTGCATACAAAACCATCGCAAAATCTGAATCTTCTACATTTATAAAAAATCTACCAGATGTTGTCGTGCCTGGATTTTGTCAGAAAAAACTTTAAAAAACTTACAAAACTTGAATGAATGTAGAAAGAAAATCTGTTATTATACGGATACCAAATTCAACGAATCGTGTTCAAATTCTGGTCTCTGCCCAGATTGCAATTAAGCCTTGGAAATGCATAGAATCCATTTTTCCAGCAGGTCACTCTAACCGCGTACAATTTCCCCTTATTAGTTGCAGTGTAGATAATCAATGCTAATTAACTGAACTGAAGCGGGAAATAAAATTAAGGGTTCAGCATAGTGAACAACAACGTTTATTTCAGTTGCATAATATTAAGAAATTTCAAACCTCTCATGTGACAAAAACATTCCACAATTCTTCATGCCATAAAACTTTCGCCAACTTTGCAGTCCAATTCGTCATCAATCTACATTTAAAAATTAGGTTATTAATCTCCGACTGAAATCAATACCATACGGAATATCTACAATTTTTTTCTGCGGGGATTAATTGCCAATGAAACTGAATTGATAGCTATTACCATACAGAGAAACTGTTGTAAAATAACTGAATAAATTCTTGGTCGGATTAAAATGAATTCAGATTAGCGGACTTGTTAGTATCTCTCAGACAGACTGAAAACCAATCAAAATCGTAAAAGTGAATGAAGTGTTTTGATCTCATGTTAATCGTATTAAAAGAACACCGGACTAAAGGAGTGTCCCGGGATAAACGAACTGTAAATGTGATTAAAACGCAATGATGAAATGTTGCAAGGATTAAAATATCGGACAATGGGGATTCTTGTTCAATTTATAAGCAAAAATAACTGTTACTATGTAACATAATATATATATATATATAAAGATCGATAGATAGATAGATAGATAGATAGATAGATAGATAGATAGATGTAAAAGAACGAAGAATAAAATTGCAACGTTGAAAACATTAATTTAAAATAGGACTCAATAGAAAAGTAGAGCAATAAAAAAACAACGTCTCTTCACGTGGTCAACAATGATGTTAACCACTTGAAAGACGTTTTATTTTAAACGTTGAAACGAATTGTACAGTTTTGTAGTGGATACTTACATGTTCTAATGTAGCAGTGTATAATATATATATATATATATATATATATATATATATATATATATGTGTGTGTGTGTGTGTGTATGTCTGTGCGTTTATTACCAAGTCACACTTCGCCACTGATATATATATATATATATATATATATATATATATATATATATATATATATATATATATATATATATATATATATATATAAGATAGGTAGTGAAAAGTTCACGGTATGGCTCACTTCCCAAATTATGATGAAATGATAAAATGTCGGTAAAAACTTTGCAGCATGGCTACACACACACACACAGACACAGACACACACACACACACACATATATATATATATATATATATATATATATATATAGATATAGATATAGATATATATGTAATTGTTTTTTATTTCACAGCTGAATAATGGATTCCATAGATCAGTCAGTGATGTGGTATGCCTGATACACAATTAGTCGATTATGTATCTTTCGATAGGCAGAGGCAGATTTTTCCCGCAGTAGGTTGCCATGTCTTTCTGCCGTAGACTAGGGGCTATCCAAGGCTATAGAACCTGGACCAGCTGTGGGGAGAAGAAGAGGATTCATACCTTTTCCCAAGCACACAAATTAATCTAATGGATTCGATTGGAATTCGAACTCGGTCCTCCGATTCCTTAATCCAAGCGGCTAACGATTACTCCACCGTGCCTCCATGATAGATGAAAGTTATTTCTCAGATAAATGAACGGTATATCACAGGTGCAAACACACATACATACATACACAAAATATAAACACGCGCACACCTATATATATATATATATATATATATATATATATATATATATATATATATATATATATATATATATATATATATATATATATATATATATATATATATATATATAACACATTCGTATTCTCGTATACTCACACAGACATACATATATATATATATATATGTGTGTGTGTGTGTCTGTATGCACACATATACATGTGTGTGTATGTGAGCGTATCTGCGTGTCTATGGATAAGAGGATATGAATGTGTGCTGGTATATATATATATATATATTTATTTATATATATATATATATATATATATATATATATATATATATATATGTGTGTGTGTGTGTGTGTGTGTGTGTATGTGTGTGTGTGTGTGTGTGCGTCTATGTGTGTGTATGTATGTATTTGTGTGTGTTTGCGCGCATGCGCGCTCCAAGTGTGAAGGAAATGATATAACGTTCATCTATCTATGGAATCAATTATGCATCTGTGACATAAAAAAACAACAACCATATTACGCTGCTCTTCTTCGGGGCATTACAGTAATTATAAATACGTTGGTCGCATTGAAGAATAAAAACACCATCCTGTTGGGAACAAAACTTCTTTTAACAAACCGTGACTTTAATTAAATTTTGCATTCTTTTCTGATTTTTCTCGCTAAATTTAACAATGGTCTGACCTGCTTCATTCTATGGAAGACAACGGTTTGTTAGAGTTAGCGACATCCACTCTGAATAAAAGAAATCTAGGTCAACTACTGATCCACTGTTTTTGTAAATACATTATGCAACTACACGCCTTTTTCATGCGGCAACTCAATTTAAATACATATACATACACATATACACACACACACAGAGGTCAACACACACACATATATAGATATATGTATATGTGTGCGTGTGTGTGCGTGCGCGCGCAAGGTAATACAGACAAAAGACAAAAGGAAAACTTTTCTTTTCTTTGCGTCTTCCATAGTTTATCTTTCTTTACACAGTTGCGTTTAACAGTATTTTTTAGAGCGTTCTTAAATTCCGAATTTGTATACTTAACAATATTTTCTTCCACTATTTTGCATAAATAGAATCTATAAGATAATATCTTTACATTTACCTTGAGAAAGTCGCTAATAAGAAGAAAATTATCCGCCCCCCATATATATATATATATATATATATATATATATATATATATATAAGTACTGAAATTTTAGAGACAATTGTATACTGGACAAGTTTTGCCTTCATCTACTTCTAGAAACAAGCGACGCCTGTTGCCATAATTATTTGTCGCAGAGTAGCTGTGACAATGTAAGTATTGCAGCCTTGTAGATTCATATGAATAAAATCCGTTTGACAGAGAATGTGACTTAAAAATGTGCCATACATTCTGATTTTTTATTTTATTCTTCAGTGGTGTTCACCTTGTACAAAACCCGGAGTCTACTCTATGTAGAGGGTTACATGGTAAGTGACACAGCTTCTGCGGATATCTGTGGAAGATAACTGTTAACTGTAGACTTGAACAGGTTAAGATTGTATTGATTGGGGAAACATTCTCTTAGAAGCCGGTTCTACAGGACAGTAGTTCCTGAGAAGAAGTTACTCAGGTGAAACTTACATCTCACCAATGGAATACGAAGGGAATTATAGTGGTTCGCTACAGTTTGCGTGGAATGGTGATTCTTAGCCGTGAAGATTAAGTCTGGGGGAACTAAGGACTGTAGTTCAGCTGAACACACTCCATGGAAATAGTGATAGAGCAGCGATATCGCGTCCAGAAGAGATGGGTTGTAGGGTGGGAAATAATTCGTCGCTTACAAAGATGCGGAGACACATTTGGACTCTATCTAGAGTGGAAAATGAAACCTGGGCAGCTGCCGTCCATGTATGGCAGCAGCATATCTACCAACCGCCCCACGCAGTCAGATGTGACACAAAGCCGAATTTAATGTGGGGTTTCCGAGTCCGTAGGCTCGGCCAAAAATTCCCCGTAGACCCCGTATAAAACGGGTTCGGGTAACTGTTTCCCGAGACGAGAAGGCAGAGAGTTTGACCACAGCTGGAGACCAATTTGCCGCCCAT
The DNA here is from genome assembly GCA_964036315.1 of Acanthosepion esculentum. Lineage (NCBI taxonomy): Eukaryota > Metazoa > Mollusca > Cephalopoda > Sepiida > Sepiidae > Acanthosepion > Acanthosepion esculentum. Next base: position 71,203,935 of record OZ038497.1, on the reverse strand, counting down.
GTATGGCAGCAGTACTCAATCTTCGGTCTGATCTGGCTCTTGTAAAAGTAGAGGATTGTAAAAGGAATGAGGTTCTTTCTTGACCGTACAGGTTTAGTTGGTTTATTTTGTTTTACAGAATATCAACCTCAATTGGTTATTTAATCAGAGAAGAATTTTTATAATAGTTTCGTATGAATAGAATATGAATTTTTCTAAGAAATTTTGTTTTACAGCATATCAACCTCAATTGGTTATTTAATCAGAGAAGAATTTTTATAATAGGTTCGTATGAATAGAATATGAATTTTTCTAAGAAATTTTGTTTTACAGCATATCAACCTCAATTGATTATTTAATCAGAGAAGAATTTTTATAATAGTTTCGTATGAATAGAATATGAATTTTTCTAAGAAATTTTGTTTTACAGCATATCAACCTCAATTGATTATTTAATCAGAGAAGAATTTTTATAATAGGTTCGTATGAATAGAATATGAATTTTTCTAAGAAATTTTGTTTTACAGCATATCAACCTCAATTGATTATTTAATCAGATAAGAATTTTTATAATAGGTTCGTATGAATAGAATATGAATTTTTCTAAGAAATTTTGTTTTACAGCATATCAACCTCAATTGGTTATTTAATCAGAGAAGAATTTTTATAATAGGTTCGTATGAATAGAATATGAATTTTTCTAAGAAATTTTGTTTTACAGCATATCAACCTCAATTGGTTATTTATCAGAGAAGAATTTTTATAATAGTTTCGTATGAATATAATATGAATTTTTCTAAGAAATTTTGTTTTACAGCATATCAACCTCAATTTGTTATTTAATCAGAGAAGAATTTTTATAATAGGTTCGTATGAATAGAATATGAATTTTTCTAAGAAATTTTGTTTTACAGCATATCAACCTCAATTGGTTATTTAATCAGATAAGAATTTTTATAATAGTTTCGTATGAATATAATATGAATTTTTCTAAGAAATTTTGTTTTACAGCATATCAACCTCAATTTATTATTTAATCAGAGAAGAATTTTTATAATAGGTTCGTATGAATATAATATGAATTTTTCTAAGAAATTTTGTTTTACAGCATATCAACCTCAATTGATTATTTAATCAGAGAAGAATTTTTATAATAGGTTCGTATGAATAGAATATGAATTTTTCTAAGAAATTTTGTTTTACAGCATATCAACCTCAATTGATTATTTAATCAGAGAAGAATTTTTATAATAGGTTCGTATGAATATAATATGAATTTTTCTAAGAAATTTTGTTTTACAGCATATCAACCTCAATTGATTATTTAATCAGAGAAGAATTTTTATAATAGGTTCGTATGAATAGAATATGAATTTTTCTAAGAAATTTTGTTTTACAGCATATCAACCACAATTGGTTATTTAATCAGAGAAGAATTTTTATAATAGTTTCGTATGAATATAATATGAATTTTTCTAAGAAATTTTGTTTTACAGCATATCAACCTCAATTGGTTATTTAATCAGAGAAGAATTTTTATAATAGGTTCGTATGAATAGAATATGAATTTTTCTAAGAAATTTTGTTTTACAGCATATCAACCTCAATTGGTTATTTAATCAGATAAGAATTTCTATAATAGTTTCGTATGAATATAATATGAATTTTTCTAAGAAATTTTGTTTTACAGCATATCAACCTCAATTGATTATTTAATCAGATAAGAATTTTTATAATAGGTTCGTATGAATATAATATGAATTTTTCTAAGAAATTTTGTTTTACAGCATATCAACCTCAATTGATTATTTAATCAGAGAAGAATTTTTATAATAGGTTCGTATGAATAGAATATGAATTTTTCTAAGAAATTTTGTTTTACAGCATATCAACCTCAATTGATTATTTAATCAGAGAAGAATTTTTATAATAGGTTCGTATGAATATAATATGAATTTTTCTAAGAAATTTTGTTTTACAGCATATCAACCTCAATTGATTATTTAATCAGAGAAGAATTTTTATAATAGGTTCGTATGAATAGAATATGAATTTTTCTAAGAAATTTTGTTTTACAGCATATCAACCTCAATTGGTTATTTAATCAGAGAAGAATTTTTATAATAGTTTCGTATGAATATAATATGAATTTTTCTAAGAAATTTTGTTTTACAGCATATCAACCTCAATTGGTTATTTAATCAGAGAAGAATTTTTATAATAGGTTCGTATGAATAGAATATGAATTTTTCTAAGAAATTTTGTTTTACAGCATATCAACCTCAATTGGTTATTTAATCAGAGAAGAATTTTTATAATAGGTTCGTATGAATAGAATATGAATTTTTCTAAGAAATTTTGTTTTACAGCATATCAACCTCAATTGGTTATTTAATCAGATAAGAATTTTTATAATAGTTTCGTATGAATATAATATGAATTTTTCTAAGAAATTTTGTTTTACAGCATATCAACCTCAATTGATTATTTAATCAGATAAGAATTTTTATAATAGGTTCGTATGAATATAATATGAATTTTTCTAAGAAATTTTGTTTTACAGCATATCAACCTCAATTGATTATTTAATCAGAGAAGAATTTTTATAATAGGTTCGTATGAATAGAATATGAATTTTTCTAAGAAATTTTGTTTTACAGCATATCAACCTCAATTGATTATTTAATCAGATAAGAATTTTTATAATAGTTTCGTATGAATATAATATGAATTTTTCTAAGAAATTTTGTTTTACAGCATATCAACCTCAATTGATTATTTAACCAGATAAGAATTTTTATAATAGGTTCGTATGAATAGAATATGAATTTTTCTAAGAAATTTTGTTTTACAGCATATCAACCTCAATTGGTTATTTAATCAGAGAAGAATTTTTATAATAGGTTCGTATGAATAGAATATGAATTTTTCTAAGAAATTTTGTTTTACAGCATATCAACCTCAATTGATTATTTAATCAGATAAGAATTTTTATAATAGGTTCGTATGAATATAATATGAATTTTTCTAAGAAATTTTGTTTTACAGCATATCAACCTCAATTGATTATTTAATCAGAGAAGAATTTTTATAATAGGTTCGTATGAATAGAATATGAATTTTTCTAAGAAATTTTGTTTTACAGCATATCAACCTCAATTTATTATTTAATCAGATAAGAATTTTTATAATAGTTTCGTATGAATATAATATGAATTTTTCTAAGAAATTTTGTTTTACAGCATATCAACCTCAATTGGTTATTTAATCAGAGAAGAATTTTTATAATAGGTTCGTATGAATATAATATGAATTTTTCTAAGAAATTTTGTTTTACAGCATATCAACCTCAATTGATTATTTAATCAGATAAGAATTTTTATAATAGGTTCGTATGAATATAATATGAATTTTTCTAAGAAATTTTGTTTTACAGCATATCAACCTCAATTGATTATTTAATCAGAGAAGAATTTTTATAATAGGTTCGTATGAATAGAATATGAATTTTTCTAAGAAATTTTGTTTTACAGCATATCAACCTCAATTTATTATTTAATCAGATAAGAATTTTTATAATAGTTTCGTATGAATATAATATGAATTTTTCTAAGAAATTTTGTTTTACAGCATATCAACCTCAATTGGTTATTTAATCAGAGAAGAATTTTTATAATAGGTTCGTATGAATAGAATATGAATTTTTCTAAGAAATTTTGTTTTACAGCATATCAACCTCAATTGGTTATTTAATCAGATAAGAATTTTTATAATAGTTTCGTATGAATATAATATGAATTTTTCTAAGAAATTTTGTTTTACAGCATATCAACCTCAATTGATTATTTAATCAGATAAGAATTTTTATAATAGGTTCGTATGAATATAATATGAATTTTTCTAAGAAATTTTGTTTTACAGCATATCAACCTCAATTGATTATTTAATCAGAGAAGAATTTTTATAATAGGTTCGTATGAATAGAATATGAATTTTTCTAAGAAATTTTGTTTTACAGCATATCAACCTCAATTGATTATTTAATCAGAGAAGAATTTTTATAATAGGTTCGTATGAATATAATATGAATTTTTCTAAGAAATTTTGTTTTACAGCATATCAACCTCAATTGATTATTTAATCAGAGAAGAATTTTTATAATAGGTTCGTATGAATAGAATATGAATTTTTCTAAGAAATTTTGTTTTACAGCATATCAACCTCAATTGGTTATTTAATCAGAGAAGAATTTTTATAATAGTTTCGTATGAATATAATATGAATTTTTCTAAGAAATTTTGTTTTACAGCATATCAACCTCAATTGATTATTTAACCAGATAAGAATTTTTATAATAGGTTCGTATGAATAGAATATGAATTTTTCTAAGAAATTTTGTTTTACAGCATATCAACCTCAATTGGTTATTTAATCAGAGAAGAATTTTTATAATAGGTTCGTATGAATAGAATATGAATTTTTCTAAGAAATTTTGTTTTACAGCATATCAACCTCAATTGATTATTTAATCAGATAAGAATTTTTATAATAGGTTCGTATGAATATAATATGAATTTTTCTAAGAAATTTTGTTTTACAGCATATCAACCTCAATTGATTATTTAATCAGAGAAGAATTTTTATAATAGGTTCGTATGAATAGAATATGAATTTTTCTAAGAAATTTTGTTTTACAGCATATCAACCTCAATTTATTATTTAATCAGATAAGAATTTTTATAATAGTTTCGTATGAATATAATATGAATTTTTCTAAGAAATTTTGTTTTACAGCATATCAACCTCAATTGGTTATTTAATCAGAGAAGAATTTTTATAATAGGTTCGTATGAATATAATATGAATTTTTCTAAGAAATTTTGTTTTACAGCATATCAACCTCAATTGATTATTTAATCAGATAAGAATTTTTATAATAGGTTCGTATGAATATAATATGAATTTTTCTAAGAAATTTTGTTTTACAGCATATCAACCTCAATTGATTATTTAATCAGAGAAGAATTTTTATAATAGGTTCGTATGAATAGAATATGAATTTTTCTAAGAAATTTTGTTTTACAGCATATCAACCTCAATTTATTATTTAATCAGATAAGAATTTTTATAATAGTTTCGTATGAATATAATATGAATTTTTCTAAGAAATTTTGTTTTACAGCATATCAACCTCAATTGGTTATTTAATCAGAGAAGAATTTTTATAATAGGTTCGTATGAATAGAATATGAATTTTTCTAAGAAATTTTGTTTTACAGCATATCAACCTCAATTGGTTATTTAATCAGATAAGAATTTTTATAATAGTTTCGTATGAATATAATATGAATTTTTCTAAGAAATTTTGTTTTACAGCATATCAACCTCAATTGATTATTTAATCAGATAAGAATTTTTATAATAGGTTCGTATGAATATAATATGAATTTTTCTAAGAAATTTTGTTTTACAGCATATCAACCTCAATTGATTATTTAATCAGAGAAGAATTTTTATAATAGGTTCGTATGAATAGAATATGAATTTTTCTAAGAAATTTTGTTTTACAGCATATCAACCTCAATTGATTATTTAATCAGAGAAGAATTTTTATAATAGGTTCGTATGAATATAATATGAATTTTTCTAAGAAATTTTGTTTTACAGCATATCAACCTCAATTGATTATTTAATCAGAGAAGAATTTTTATAATAGGTTCGTATGAATAGAATATGAATTTTTCTAAGAAATTTTGTTTTACAGCATATCAACCTCAATTGGTTATTTAATCAGAGAAGAATTTTTATAATAGTTTCGTATGAATATAATATGAATTTTTCTAAGAAATTTTGTTTTACAGCATATCAACCTCAATTGGTTATTTAATCAGAGAAGAATTTTTATAATAGGTTCGTATGAATAGAATATGAATTTTTCTAAGAAATTTTGTTTTACAGCATATCAACCTCAATTGGTTATTTAATCAGAGAAGAATTTTTATAATAGGTTCGTATGAATAGAATATGAATTTTTCTAAGAAATTTTGTTTTACAGCATATCAACCTCAATTGGTTATTTAATCAGATAAGAATTTTTATAATAGTTTCGTATGAATATAATATGAATTTTTCTAAGAAATTTTGTTTTACAGCATATCAACCTCAATTGATTATTTAATCAGATAAGAATTTTTATAATAGGTTCGTATGAATATAATATGAATTTTTCTAAGAAATTTTGTTTTACAGCATATCAACCTCAATTGATTATTTAATCAGAGAAGAATTTTTATAATAGGTTCGTATGAATAGAATATGAATTTTTCTAAGAAATTTTGTTTTACAGCATATCAACCTCAATTGATTATTTAATCAGATAAGAATTTTTATAATAGTTTCGTATGAATATAATATGAATTTTTCTAAGAAATTTTGTTTTACAGCATATCAACCTCAATTGATTATTTAACCAGATAAGAATTTTTATAATAGGTTCGTATGAATAGAATATGAATTTTTCTAAGAAATTTTGTTTTACAGCATATCAACCTCAATTGGTTATTTAATCAGAGAAGAATTTTTATAATAGGTTCGTATGAATAGAATATGAATTTTTCTAAGAAATTTTGTTTTACAGCATATCAACCTCAATTGGTTATTTAATCAGAGAAGAATTTTTATAATAGGTTCGTATGAATAGAATATGAATTTTTCTAAGAAATTGCTGGTATTTTTACAATAAAAAATTATTTTGTACACTTTCGTAGGGTTTTGACCTCAGTTTGGGGGCTAACTATTTACCCATAGCTGGGACTCAGCAATTGCTATCACCCAGGGTCAGGATGAACCTGTGAACAACGGCAATTAATAGGTGGTTTGACCCTCCTCAAATCATACTGATCAGAGGCCTTTCTGCCGGATGTTGTTTATCGTCAAACCCAGGACGCGGAGTGCTACAGGGAAATGTCCAAGTTTTGATTAGGCAAAATATCAAGGGCTTATTACAAATATATTCTTTGGGAACGGGAAGACGGCCTGGGTTATAGTTGATACATAAAATGGGTTCGCCAGTGCCTAACAAGAATGAAACCTACTTAACACATATGAATATTGCATGATATCGCACTTCAAATCCATTGCGACTGAACACATCATTCAACGTGAAGGGCAACGTACACGGCTGCATTTCAGAGGACAACATACCAATCTGAAGAATCTGTTTAACATAAACGTTATGTTTAAGGTGATACATTTCAGAGTTTAGGAAAACACTAGAATCTAGTTTAGATCGATTCAAATTTCGAAGAAGTAATAAATCTGTCCTGACCACGGTAGTAACTGGAAAATATTCCGATAATGAAATAGGTGCTGGAGATTTGAAGAGAATTGCTGTCACGTAATCTACAGCAATAATTCCAAACATGTGTTATAGGCATAGAAATGCGTGAATATTCCCTCAATAAACATCAGATGCCATATTGTGTATGAGGGAGAGATCTATTAGTTTGAGTCATAAGTAATTACCGTTTTATAGAATAAATTAAAATGACGAACTTAGCATCCTAACTGCTCATCGTACGGGATAGTTAAGAATAAATTTGGAGTACACTGACATACGATAATGCTCAACGCAAAGTAAGGTTTCCAAAGATAAATCTGCACAACCAACATCAAAAATGGAGCACCATGGAAGAAAGGTGGGGTTGTGCATGTGGGGAGTTTATTCTTAAATAAAAAATAAAATAAAATCTTAAATTCACATGTATACGCCGAACAGTTGTAATGTGCCCCTAAATCTGTCTGTATTTCTGAGATGAGCTATTGTAACTATTTAACGAATAGTCAATCTGTATGCTGGCGTTTCTGAAGATTGGTTCGATTTCATTTGTGTAAACATTCTTCTCATCTTTATTTCCTGACAAGAAATATATTCTTATATTTCCATATAACCTCCACATGTCTGGGTGGCCCAGTAAAGTCAATAAAATCCAAAGAAGACACCACGATTAGAAGAGAATCCTATTATTCAATCAAGTCGTAAAGCGCAGCAAATTAACTAGCAGGGATTGCATTCTTTGCGATAGTTAAATCAATTTCCAAAACATTTAAGGCGTGCGCATTGTAAACCGACACACAAAGAAGAAACCCCAAATATCACCAAACAATAAACGGCTTTTGCATTAAAATTCTCGTCTATCAACGGCGGGGCAACAGAAAACTGTGGAAAAAGAACTTGACCTTTGCTAATCCCTGTCGATATCCGCAAGTGGTGGATTTAGAAAATGGGACAGATTCTCAATAACTTTACTGAGCGACCCAGAAATATGAAATAAACATAGAAGGACCATATACACAAATGTCATAGAACCCATCTTCAGAAACGCCAACATACAAATTGACTATTTGGGTTCGATTTGAAATTCAAACAAATATCACCTGAAGAAGGCCGGTGCGTACAACAGCCGAAACATTGTAAATGTAACAACAAAGATGAGGACAAGAATCTAAACAATGTAAATAGTGCCCATAAATGTTTGCGCTCATCTATAGGGAAACGTTTTTCTCTTTCATGACAACGTATCACAAGAATAACTCATTTCTTGGAACTCAGTTTGTTTATTCGACCTCACCAGCCATGTTCAGCTGATTTTGCATCAATCGATAACTGCCTTTTTCGATGACTGCAAAATGCTTAAATTGGGAGAACGTTCTCTAATGGAAATTAGATATTCTAGATTTCACTGAAAGCTTTTTCACATCGAAATCTTAATTTTACTAAAAAAATTATCAAATAATAAGTGGTAACAACACATTCCCATTTCTGGATGTCGTAATATCTCGAACCGAGCATGGTTTCAAGCCATCTGTATACTGTAAACCAACATTCACTGGACAGTACCTCAATTTCAACTCCCACCATCCACACAGCGTAAAGAAAGGGATCGTCCGCTGTTTACAACACCGAGCAAAAGTCATAAGTGGCGACCCAGAGACATTAGATAAAGAATTGGTCAGTATAAGTAGTACCCTACAACGTAACAACTACCTTGGCAGCAGCCAAAAAAAAAACTGGGATAGGCGGGTACAAGAGGAGGACAACAACACTCAGAAAACAGTCTGCCTGCCTTATGTGATGGGGTTATCAGAGAAAATACAAAGGAGCCGCGGTCCATATAACATCAGGACAACCTTCAAAAGCTAGACGACACTTCGCCGATATCTCTCCCGAGTAAGACCCCCCCCATAGAGGAGAACATGACTAAAGACTCTGTGTGCGCTATCCCGTGCAGGTGCGGAAAGAAATATAAAGGGGAGACAGAAAGGGGAGAGAAAGAACGTTTACACAAATGTCATCGAACCAATCTTCAGAAACGCCAACATACAAATTGACTATTTTGAATGGTCATGAAGCCTTACCTTAAGGGGGCTTAAGGTAAGGTTTCAAGAACACCAGAAAGCTGTAACACGTGGGGAAGGGGAAAATCAGGCGTGATTGACCACATATGGAGAGAAAAGGGATTTCACCGCCCTCTGTGGGATCAGGTTGAGATCATAGACAAAGGACACGTTTGGAAAATTCGTAAACTTAATGAATAAGCACATATGCTAGGCCACAAGAATCTCCTGGGCCGACCAAGCATATAAATGAACACGTTATGGGAAGCAGTAATAAGGAGTGCCAGAGAAAAGTGATAATAACATCAAAGTTGCAATATGAGCTCTGGTAAAAACATGTGATAATAACAGCATAAAAATTGCAATATGAGCACCCGTTAAAAAAGGTTACTGAGACGTTAGGTTTATAATACCAAGAAATTCATCCACAGATGTCCTCAAGGACACATGGCACAGTGGATAAAGGCGTTGGTTAGATCCAGTGACAGGATCCAAAAGAGTGTGAGTTCAATACCCGGTTAAGGCAGTGGAGAACTTGGAGAGGAGAATTAACAGGAGATAACTGATATCCATTAAACATGGCACGTCGAACTAGAACAGTCTACCTCAGTGAGCGTAGTAAAGGGTTCAGTTCGACGTTCCAACCACCTGAAGAAGGCCGGAATGTACAACGGTCGAAACGTTGTAATAAATATGGCGACAAAGATGAGGACAATAGTCCGAATAATATAAATAGTATAAGTGGTAACAAGTCATTACAAATAACGAGGAAGAAATATTATTTTATCAACTTCACCCCAAGTAAAGCATAAAGACAAGAGTCTACTGGGTGTGGAAGAATTAGAAACAAAATTTTACTAAAAAAAGAAAAAAGAAGAGTAATCAGGAAGGCAGTAGAGAGCGATTGACATAGCATTTAAATTTTCGAAGATTAAAGTCGGCAGGAAAGCATGAATAAACTGTAACTGTAATTTATTGCGTGAGCAAAAAAGAAACGAAAATGATTTGTGAATCAACGAAATATTCCCAAATCTTTTCAGGCTTTTTGAAAGCATTGAATAGATTCCTGGTAGAGTCATACTTTAAAATGATAGGACGAAAGGAGAACGAACGAGTTTTACATGTTTACAAACATTGGCATTAGCCGTGTAACCCACCATTCACACAGAACATTAAACTTTGCTCAATTGATCCACATCGATGCGTCCGCCTGTCTAAAGGTCGTAAATTGCTTGATCCAAGCCTCCGGATTCCAACAGACCGCACCTAACCAATACGCCTGGAAGAGAATTCCCTGGTGCCCATGCCTTTTCTTTCAAGTATGTTTGTAACGCATGTTCTCGTTAGTAGCAAGAATTCTTGCCTGGGAAAACAACACAAACTGTTCGCTAAAACGAATATATCTCCCGGCCTTCGTTTTTTTCTTTATTTTATCCTCTTAGAATATCTTCTGCTCGAGGCAAGATTGGTAGCACAGAAACATTCTTATTTTTACTATTTTCATTTTCATTTCTATGTTCCAAATATTTGGTGAATATTACTGAAAATCAAGTGACCGCAAGTCTCCCCAAATGTGTAGTTTCTTTCTCATCATCCCACCAGTTACAAGCAAGGAGATATCCAAGTGCACCATCTATTACTGGTACGACCTTAATCTTTATATTCAACATCTTTCTACTTTCGTGTCAGTTACTGGTATTTTTCGTATTCTTCGTCACAAGGTGGTCAGTACAGCTCCATCTCTAGCTTTATTTTCCTTTATTGAGAATCCTTGATCTTATCTGCTCCTAGAATTCAAAATTCAAAATATTTTAATAATTTTATTGTCTATGCTCAACATTAGTTTTTAGATAACACGATAAGTTCGCATGCTCGAATTGAAATTTTTTGTACAGTTCCCTGTTTCATTGTCCATGCTTTGTCGTGGCAATTTTCATATTCTTTTTTTTTTTTTGGGTGAGATTACTGCATCCACTAACTTTTAGAGTTTACAGTAACCTGTTTCTAGCATTGGCATTTTGCTGTAGTTTAAATTGATGCATTTATTATGCATTGCAGGAAGAAGGGATGCTACTTTTCTTTTTAGATGTCCTCTGCGTAATCATAACTCTTCGCTTGAATGAATGTCTATCTATCTTTTAAATTCTGTGTTAAATTTCCTAACTTTTCATTTTCCCTTCTTTCGTCGTTTTTTTAACTAACACTGGACTGTTTCAAACATAAAGAACGTTTCACTATTGGCACCATTTGTCTTATTCTGCCGTTTCAATACAAATGTTGATGCTGTTTAATCATCGTCCATCTTTTCTCTTTAGTGTCTGTTAGTACTATCTTTGATTTTTTTGTTTATCATCTTCCTGGATCAATACATTAAGGATCTTCTCATCAGCAGGAAATTGCGGTGTATAGCTCACTTGTTCCTGTTGAAGTATTTAACGCAATATAACAACGATGTTTTTGATGTGTTCTTTAGACTTTTGACACCAAGTGTTTGTCGCTTAAGATCAAGTGACACCATGTCTCACCAACTGTTGATGACTCACGTAGGTTTTGCTGATTTTGAGTAACACTACTACCCAGTTAGCTTCAAAACTACCGATTTCCTATTATACACAAACACACAGACACACACACACACACACATGCATACAGATGTATAGTCAAGATATCGCAGATAGAGTGTTGATGTTAAGAGTGCTCGATATGATATAACAGAGCTATTAAGGATGTCTTAATAAATATACATATTATCCGTCACCGGTAGCACGACTTCGAGTTTTATAGACAGCGCTATTTTCAGGTGCTGGGTAGAAACTGATCGTTTCACGTAACGGTCAATATGTATATCTATTAATTCACACACACAAACACACACACACACACACATATATATATATATATATATATATATATATATGTATATATATATTGTCATCCACAGACAGACTGTTTCGCTGTATCACAGCTCTTCAGTGTGATTAGACGTCTAGCTAGGATCGAAACTAAGAGGATATATATATATATATATATATATATATATATATATATATATATATATATATATATATATATATATAAATATATATATATATTATTCCATTGGAATCGTGAAAACGATCCAATTCATCAGTCCTACAAATTCAAAAAGAAAACAAAAAAAAAACAAATCCGGGAAAAAAAAAATTATTGAGAGTGTATGTAAGAGAGTGTGGGACGAACGCTAGAGCAAATGAGATCTATAGAGAGGGGTAACAGACGAGAGAAGAACAGGAAGGTCTAAAGATGAAGGGGGATTAAGATTTAACAGAGAGAAGTTTTAAAGAGGGGGTGAAAGACGGTTTAAGTGAGAAAAATATGTATATCTTCAAATGTCCAAAGATACACCGGAAAAGTGTATACATTTCTTGGTGACATACACACACAATAGACGATATAATCTTAAAGCTCAGAGATGAGAGAAATAGAGGAAAAGAAGGAGAAAAGGGGATCGGAGGAGGGTTGGGAACAAAAACGAATTGCGTTTATAAAAGGGCCGCTGCGTAATCAAGAAAATTTGACAAAGGTAGTATTGACAACAGGTTACAAATCTAATATAAACATAAAAATAACGATTATCTAACCGAGCGAGGACCTCAATTTCTATGTTCAAAAATACATGCGTATACACACATACACATTAACATAAGTACATGCCCACACACATACATACACACACACATATATATATATATATATATATATATATATATATATATATATATACACACACATAAACATATATATATATATATATATATACATACATATATATATAGATACACACATACACGCACATATATGTACATACATACACACATATACATACATACATACATATACACATACATCCATACACATCCGTTCGTACACATATATACATCTGCACACATATATACATACGGACATACACATACGTGCACATAAACAATATATACATAAAATCTTACACATCTCCATACAAATACCCACACCCACCTATCTAAACAGGTAAACGATGAATCCCTCTCTATCCGTCTAACTATACATACATACGTACATATACGCCTTTATACAGATATATATGTATACATACCTAAACATGCACACACACACACATAAACACATCTACATCTACCTACATATACATACATCCATATATGCATGTACACATATATCCACACACACATCCATATATCTATATATATATATAGATATAGATATATATACACACACACACATACATAAATACACATACATATATATATATATATTCATATATACACACATACTCACACACTCACACAAATACACACACATATGAATATATAACTCAAAATGTACAAGCTAAAAAATTTCTCAAAATCAAAAAATTAATTAAAAAATTTTTAAAATATTTGGGGACCATATCCATCCATATATACATTTAACATATAAAAATATACGGGTGGAATTAAATTAACTGATACCTCAAGAACATTGAGGAAGACAACGTTAAGAATATTAAAAATACTAAAAATATTAAAAACAGGTAAGTGAGTGAGTAACGTTTATCTATCTCTTACGTTTGTATATATACCTAGGTATATAAATATCATAATACTATCTGATTTTGCAACTCAGTTATTGGGGGAAACGACTACCTCATACATATATCACCACATGAAAAAAGATATACCCCCTCATACATATATCACCACATGAAAAATACTCCCTCATACATATATCACCACATGAAAAAAGAATAACAAAAATTTGAAATACATAGCGCATCACATAAACATACACAAAGGTACATATAGATAATAGTCATTCCGTTAAAAACTCATGTCTGATGTTATTGAACCAAGATGGAGATGTCACAAGCGACAACACGTTATAAAACCGTGTTTATGTTTTGAATCGTTTTTTGTGCCTATATATATATATATATATATATATATATATATATATATATATATATATATATATATATATATATATGCAAGACATAATATAAATATTTCAATACTTTCTTTTCATTGCAACATGTTACACTTTTCTTCTTCTTCTTCTCATTATTATTATTATTATTATTATTATTATTATTATTATTATTATTATTATTATTATTATTATTATTATTCCTTTCTCACACTCATTCAAACCAAAATAGTCTATGGATTGCTCTATCTATGACCCAATTTTCCGGACGTCTCATTCTCACCAGCTTCCTTATTATGCTAACCATTCCAGACCTGTTGTTGGTTTTGGATAGTCTCAGATTTATTCTGATTTCGAATTTCACTAAACTACTGAAGTTCCAAGTCAATCACTTTTTATGAACCCCAAAATAATTTTGACGTTCCGCATTTTCTTCTGTTGTGGTTCTTGGAGTTTTGATTCGCATTCCCTTTATAGACTATTTCCTTGTTTAATGTGACGATGTTTTTAACAGATTATTATTATTATTATTATTATTATTATTATTATTATTATTATTATTATTATTATTATTGGTGTTAAGATGATTATTATTGTCAATTAGATTAGTTGTATATAATGCGACAAGTAGAAAATTAGAAACCATAGAATCACTTGTGCTTCGGTTTAAAGTTTTGTATCATGCACATGTCTTCCTCTAGGAATTAACTGCCAATCAATTTGGCAATTCAACAGCATACATTGGAATGTAAGGGAAATTAAAACACGAAACAAAATGATGCCATTAAATATTTATTCAACTAAATATGAATCATTTTGTTGCACAACACTTCTACATTTTTCCTTCAACTTAAAGATTCCATCTCCCAAGAATTTCGGTAGTTTCTCGGCAAAGAACTCATTAAGACGTTTTTATGTCAGCCAAAGAATTAACATTTTTACTATCGAGATTATTTAGCAAGAACCTGAATAAATGAAAATCCGAAGGTGAATATGGTGGGTGCGTTAACACAGCCCAGCCAAGCTGCAACAATTTTTGCGGAGTCGCCAAAGAAACGTGAGGTCTGGCATTATCCTGATGGAAAAATGCACCTTTTCTGTTCGGCAATTCTGAGACTTTTTCGTGACTCGCTACCTTTAATTCGTCCAGTTGCAAGCAGTATTTTTCAGAATCAATTGACTGGTTTCTTGGCAGAAGCTCATAGTACAGGATTCCTTACCAAACCCACCAGATACACAGCATGATTTTCTTAGGATGGAGACCTGCTTTTGAGGTTGGCAAATTTGGCTTATGTCTCTTACCCTAGTATATCTTTCGTTGAACATTGTTGTAAACGATCTATTTTACATCACCCGTCAAAATTTGCTTAAAAAAGGGCGCATTTTCATTACATTTACACAATGATATCACAGATGAAATTTGATCTAAACGATTCTTATGACTAAGATCAAGTGATACCCAGACATCGTAGCGACTTGAATACACAAGCTTCCCCCAGTACCCAGTGCTCATGGATGGTGGATTTCGATAAATTTAATATATCTATCGATTCCCGCCTTGTGTAATGCGGATTATCTTCAATCAATGTCTTGATTTGGTCGTCATCTCTAGTGGCTCTCTGCCTGAGCGTTCTCTATCAATAAGGCTACAATCACCAACTCTAAACTTCGCGATTCACTTCCGTACAGTTCTGTCGGCTAAATCATCTTGACCGTACACAGCATATATCTTTTTTGTTGATTGCTAGGCATTTTTACATTTACGGTAAAAAAGCATGAGGAGTCTAAAATGCACCTTATAAAATGCACCTTATAAAATTCACCTTATAAAATGCACCTTATAATCAGCCATTTTCATAGGGATACAGGACTGACACAGCATTGTGCCAGTCTTCTTCAGCCTTACACTGACTGTCTCGGATTCAGGGGTTTTGAATTTGGTTTAGATATCTGTCGGGGAGATAAGAAGCCTTGGTTCATGACAAGGGGAGGGAGTGAGATGGGTTGGGATGGGAGTTTATTTATGACCAAAGCCTTTAGTTGTTTGCAAATGAATTTAGGTTCCTGCTAGGGGATACCAAACTATATCAACCGCATATATGTGTTAATAGGATTGACAATAAATTGTATTTAGACAATAAGAGTTTTATATTATTAAGTGATGGGGGATTGAAAGACAAAACAATTTAAAGTTAGAATAAATTATCTAAATAATAAATTTCCAAAATCTGTAATATCGAAACACCCAATGGAATAAAAGATGCTGTGAAACATATATATATATACATGCATACTTACATACACAAAAGTATGTGTACCTATACAGACACACACACATACCCTCATATATATATATATATATATATATATATATATATATATATATATATATATATATATATATATATATGCCATTTATTTATACCATTAAGGATCGGTTAAATTATTAGGAATACCAAACTGTACCCGAAATTATTTAAGAGGAAGATATTCAGTTAAAATTTAATGAAAGAGTGTTGCATCAGTTGGGGGATTGTCGTTTTTGGAGAGTTAGTAAGTAATAAGGTAAGATCTATATTCTTATATAAGTCTGAACCTACTTCTATGTCTACATTTTAACACTAGCTCTTTCCTTTGAGTTAATAGTTTGCATTGATTATTGAATTTTATTATTCTAATTTTTACTCTAAACACAGCGTGCACCAATCTCTAAAACTATTATTAAGGCTATGTTATTGGGAAAATTAGAATGAAAAATACAATAATATCTCAATCTTCATGAGACCCATATTTATCCCTTCTTCGGTAGTGACTGCATATTTTATGCAAGGTGTATCGATATGTTCTTCATACACACGGGCAGTGAGGAGAAACTCACTGAATTTCTTATGACCCTACACACAGTACATGACTCCATTAAGTTCGACTACGAAAAATCAACAAGATCGGTATCATTTTTAGACAGCCGCATTTACATCGATAAAAACAGAAAACTACAAAAGATACTATTTATTATAGTTTTAATCCTTTCAAGTCACAATAATTTTGATTTTCCCAAGTACTTTCAATCTCATCTGAGAGCATCTTCAAGGGTTGCATATCTATGGATGTGTTAAGCGTTTAACACCGTAAAATTTTTGATATTTTACCTCTATGGTGTATTTTAAACTAATATATGTCTAAACTTCGCACTTTTGAACTTACGGTGTTAACGCATAACATCTAAAAACCTTCGGCACTCCTTCATATCTCTAAAGTAATAATTGTTCCGGATTTTTCTCGGGAAACATTATTAATCGTACGCTAGGAATCTGTAAATTCCGGATAGATATTAGAGACACATAAAAAATGTCGGTCATGGATGTTGAAAGGATGGTCAGCAAACGGATAAAAAGGGCGGTAACTATCCAGTGAATCAAATCAAATTTCAGTGATGGAGTTACAAACTAGTGGTCAATGCACTGTGAGGTATATACAGGTATGGGTACCTCGTTGTCGACCAACAAATGCACTATTATTGACACTGTGGCATCGATTACTGTGTCTCACCTGAACGAGAGAATATATTCTGGTTGGAAAAGACACATTTCCAACTCAGTGGAGCTGATGATATAGTTTGTATGTGGAGAAGGTCACATACAGATTTTCTCAGTCAAGAGGATTATGTAAACCGGGGTTGTTCTTTGAAGTGTATATGGAACACTACAGAATCTGGAAACTGTCTTATCTAATGCGACATACGCACTTCTTGTTAGAACATCTCTGCACCCTTTTATGCTCGCTAAAATTCTTCTAGCTTAGTTATCGCAATTCGCTACTGGCGCACGGGCACGGAGTGGGTGATATCTCTTTTGACCGAAAAATCTGCGTAGCGAATTCGCTAGATGCCATAAAAGCCAGCATTTGGTAAGATTGGGCGGTGTCAGGGAAGGACGCAACCAGTACAGGAGCAAATTGTGATAACACAGTTACAAGCTATTTCAGCCACGTGAGACATCATTCCCCCGCTGAACCAGACTGAACCTCCCGTGCATATCGATCTTATGTCGCTTACGCCGGGTGGACAGGCTCTGTTCACTACACGCTGGTTGAATCCAGCAGTATAATGCTATCACAAGTGTCATCGAGTGATTCCAGAAATATTCGACATTTCCTTGCACTCCCCAGATTTAAATTCCATCGGGCATAGATGTAACATACTGAAAAACTCGGAAAATTACTTACTGCCACACCCATCAAGAACAACTCAGTTAGAGAATCTTTCCTGGCTAAATATCTCAACATAAAAACAACTGCATTTCGTGCATTCAAAAGGATAAGCTACGTGTATTAGCATTCACTTGCATTTTAGCAATTCTGTTTAAATAGAGAAATGCACAGATATATCATGGCTCGCCATAACTTTCTTTCCATTGTGGCCCTGAATAGTATTCTGAATAGTTTTTGCTAACGTTACAGAACCCGTCCCACCAACAATTCACATAAATACGTGAAAGTGAGATAAGTTTCTCTCCTTCTCTCTCTCTCTCTCTCTCCCCCTTCTGTAAATATATATATATATATATATATATATATATATATATATATATATATATATATTAACCATATCAGGGCATATATATATATATATATATATATATATATATATATATATATATATATATAACCATATCAGGGCATATATATATATATATATATATATATATATATATTTTATTTAAAGACATTTATATTATGTTTAACGTTCTTTTTATAGATACATGTATTTAAGCAAATGCTCTGTTTTATAATAAACAGTATTAAATAACATTTACCGGCCTGAATGTCCGAGAAATTTTCATAGAAAATTTTCGCTCTCCGAAAATTTTCTATATATATATATATATATATATATATATATATATATATATATATATATATATATATATATATATATATGTCCTGATATGGTTAAGTTTTCCATGGCCTAGTTGCTTGTCTCTTTCTGATTTTGAACAAAGGCGCCCATTTCGTTGCAATTTTTTAACGCTATTTATTGCTTACTCGAGCCATGCATGGAATTCTCAGTATCCTTCGGTAGAAAAACATTTGTGTCCAGTTTTCTTTTTATCTGTGGAAAGATTTTCCCGCATTTAAGGACAGGTAGATATAATCAAAATTATCATAAAATACATAGCCTCTATATATGTGTATGTGTTCTTTTTTTAAAAAGAATTATGCTTAATAAACTTATCAGGTTTGATCAATAAATCTGTAACCTAAAACTTGAACTTTAAGTTGAATTTACATCTAAAATCTTCACTAAATAATGTTTGATGCATTTTAATATTATTATTATTATTATTATTATTATTATTATTATTATTATTCACTGAATTTAAAAATAAAAGAAAAATATGTTGAAAAAATATATATTTCTGTATAAAATGAATGACAAAATTAGGCTACGAACTTATTGATTTGCTTTTATTGTGTATATATTTGTGTGCGCGTTTTGGTAAGGACAATGTTTATATCAAACTCTTAGAACATTTAAGTATAAGTGCGCGTTTCATTTGTTTCTCTTCCGGTTTGTGGTGCGCATGCGCGTGCGTATATGCGTGTCTGCGTCGAAGCTTCCAGCGGTTTATTGAGGGAGGAAACTGCGTAGAAGTGGCATAAAATGAAACATAAAAACCGTCACAACCTGAAAGAAGATTCCGCCTTTATGTAAAGTAAGAAACGTGAGTTATGGGAAAGATTTTAAAGCGAAAAGTAAGACAGAGGAAAGGCGAGCATGTGGAAAGCGGACGCGTGCTGGCCAATGAATGATTGGGGCACGTTTTGTGGAGCTCAGTTTTCTCAACAGACGATTAAATACGGAATGAGAAGCGTTTTATTTGTTTTTATTTTTTCGTAATTGGAATTGCAGTATTGCATATGATTAGAAAATATATTCGTGCAAATCAGTGCTTTGAGATAGAAATAAAAGAAACATTCCAGAAAGAAAGCAAAGTAAAAGAATAACGGGGAAAATATAAAGACAAGAGCGACGTGAATAAAATACACCAGAAAAACAAAAGATACGAAAAAACAAAAGACATAAGAAAGAAAGAATGAAACAAATTGTAAGAATAGAAAGAAAGAAAGAAAGAAAGAAAGAAAGAAACGATCCAAGAAACATAGATAAAAAAAGAGTTGTATATAAGATAAGTACGAGAAGTATATGTAAAAAGAAAGAGTAAGAATAATTACGAGGCTGAAATATTAAGAGAATGCCGGTAAAAAGGAAAGAAGAAGAAGAAGAAGAAGAAGAAGAAGAAGAAGAAGAAGAAGAAGAAGAAGAAGAAGAAGAAGAAGAAGTGTGGAAGTAAATGTAAAATTAGCATAAAGAAGAAAATGAAAGAGTATCGAAACTTTTAAAGACCAATATATCAAAATAAGAAATTGACGTCAATAAGACAATTGTTGAATAAGAGATGGATTACAATTGATAAAGTAAACAAAGGATGTGAACAAAAAATAAAATAAAAAATCCCACCAGAGATGGGAAGCGGGCAAAATCTTTGTAAATCAAGTCTATTACTTCCTTAAATGCTTATTCGAAAGAAAAAAGAAAACTGCAGTTTGAAATCTTTGCAGTGTAAACTTAGAAAAAGTAAAAAAAATGTTGAAAATGTTGGGATAATCAATGATGAAGAAAGAGACAAAATACAAATGGTGACTTCTAGGCTTTCGAATACAGTTTTCAGCCACTATCCAATATATTTTTCAATTTTTTTAAAACATGACCAATGCTATTTGTTCCACTGGAGTAAAAACAAACCCGATTTCAAAGATTTCTCTAATCCCACTACCTATACGTTGTCCTTGGTCTGGGTTAATCTGGGTGGATTTTAAATTCCTATCTTTTATGTTTAAAATAATAATTCTAATTTCTACTTACACTGTCTGTATCCAAGATCATATCAACATATTTACCCTAGTTTCCAACGAATTACAGGTTTTATTTTTTCATACCTCTATTTCGATATATTATCTATTCAAACTTTCGGTTTCATAATAATATGTTATACAAAATATTTCTTATTTCACTTCATATTTCTTGTTACACAATGTTTATAATAGATAAAAATGTTATAATAGTAATTATAGTGAATGTAATTCCAACCCCTACAATATTGCTCAGAACTTTGACGACCTGAACTGATGGGAAGCGATTTGTACCCCCTGAGTGTAGAATTATGACAGTGATGGATTATCTTTCTTTAAATTTTGACATAAAACAAAACTATGCTTGAAAGCAGCAGTTTGGTTGTCGTAGTAGATAAACCAAGACATCTGATGTTGTCCGAGACATCTCTTTCTGTCTGTCTGACTGTCTGTCTCTTTCTCTCTGATTCTTTGTGGGAAAATTGCCCTTGAGTCTGTTAATGCAAGAATTTCGAATGATGATGCTGAAGGCAATAAAACATTCTTGAAAGATTGAAACTGCATCCATGACCTAATTTACATCACATTATACTGGACCAACTTTTTTAACAGCGAAAGAGAACACTGTGCAAATCAAGGTAAAAATTAATCACTTACAGCTTAAAAAGTGGAGTACACCATATTTTTTAAAACTTATCCTTATAATTTTTAGATATTAACAGTCTATCTTGCCAGAATGACTAGGAAAAATTCAGGCAGCGTAGAAATAAAGGAAAAATTAAAAATATAAACACGAGTGGAATGTTGAAAATGTGTCAGGCTCTTTCCACTAAAAACCTGTTAATTTGATATTTCGTCAGATTTTGAGGGCTGAGTCAGGCTGAAAATTTTTCAGCGCCGTCTCTTATATATAAATAAAGGAAGAAAAAAAAGAAGAACACATCTTGCCGTCCCGTGACATAAAGTACCACTAAATCCAGGTAAGCCAGATTCAAGTGGGACTGGGAATTGGCTCCCGGGTTGGGAGCGGCGACTAGTGATGGCCAGTAATCGAAATAAAATCGAAGAGAGAAAGGTTGTCATGACTGACATGTTTGTTTAGCGACCGAACTGGTGAATTGCAGGACATGGCTTTGCCGTCAGTGTGGCGGAGAGCACGAATATAGCGATTGGGTAATTTGGCCTTCGCCCGAGTCTGAGAATTTCAGGTGATAGAGTGGCTGTCCCAGTGTGAAAGGAGCGAGAAGAAAGCGCAAAAGAAGGAATAAAGTCCGTAATAAGGACAGTGGCAGGAGGAAATAGTGAATGGACATGAGACGAACATATTGAAAGAGAACATATTGAGAAATCTTATGAGATAGCCATACTGTGAAAGAGAAGAAATATGATAGAGAGATTATAGAAAAGCAAATAGATATAGGTAGAAGTTCTTCGAAAGACGTATCATTTTGAATATTAAAGAGAAAAGGTGAAGATAAAAACGAAACAAAGCTTTTGAAAAGAGATAAAATAGAGAGAAGGATATGTTCAACTAAAGAGATGGAAATAAAGAGAAAAGGTAAAGAAGGTTTTAAGAAAGAAATATATTAAAGTAAAAAGTGAAGACAGTTAAAGGAACAGAATTCAGGGGAACAGAAAGCTTCAAATAAAAGCGAGCAGAAAGAAATAGTGAGAGAGAGGAGTGAGAATAGAGAGAAATAGTACGAGAGAGAGAGGGGGGGTGGAAATAGGTAGAAATAGTAAGAGAGGTGAGAATATCTGGGCTGAGAGATAATGAAAGATAGTAGAAAGAAAGAATTCTTTGAGAAAGCAAAATTAAGATATACAGTGTGTCTATAAGTACGTGTTCAATTTTAAATGCTTGTAGCTTTGTAACTCTACAAGACAGAAACAATCTGTAAAAAAAGAGTAAGAAAGAAGTATTTCAATTTATTATTGGGATTGTTCATTTTAAACATGTCCACCATCATGACGCATGCAAAAGGTTGTCGCCCCACACCCTCACTGGTCGTCCTAGACGTCTAATACCGCGGATGATCGATTAGGTGATCTCTTCAATCCAAGTCTTGTTTATCCCTCTTTGTGATTTGCTTTGATCATAAGGCGGCCAAGATCGAATCGTCATGAGGTATCATTGTATTGGGCTGGTCCAAGCAGGGCGAAGACGCAAGGAAAATAACATTCGAATAAATTAAAAAAGTAAATACTATTTTTATATCAAGTCCTTCGTACAGTAATTGGTTAATTGTTGTTAACTCCAAGAGTTCGCATGCAAAAAATTATCGGCCCAACTCGCTTCTAACTCGGACGTGACACTTTGTTGACTTTGTAAAGTTTGTTTTGCTGATTTGGTAAAGTTCGGCACAAGCCTGATGTCGGAGGTTCTCTTCAGCAGATAATCACGTGGGATGTCTCGCGTTTGCTGGCTGGAACGAACTCTCGGGACTATCTCCGCCTTCTTGCTTCGAGTCATTTGTATTTATTGACGTTCGCCTAAACCGGCGTGGGGCGCGGCGCACTTGGAGAAATCGGTATTTCCTCCACCTGACATCTTCATTGTTTAGCTCCTGGGAATTAAATTGTTTCATAATTCTGGGGAATTCCCTTCTTCAACGGGTGATGGTTACAGGCATTACTCCGCCTCAAAACTTCCACTTCCACTTATTACCATCTCCCACTAATACTCCTCAGTGGGCGTGGGTAGCTCCTCCACTTTCTTTGGTGTCTCATCTCTGCCCACCACTTCGACTACTCTCCAGTAAATGGTTGTCGACTGCCTCGGGGTGATGACAAAAGTTCGTCATTTTCGCAAAAATATGTTTTCCATTCATAGCCCGTATTTTTAGCTCTGTGTGTGATCGATCAATGTGTCAATCATTGTTGCCATTTAACTTGTCGCCACGTCAATCCTATGTATTTCATTGTTCAAAACCCCAACACACAATTCAGATGGTTGTCTACATGAGAATTAAAATCTTCAAATTTTCCCACGGGGTTTATTCATTAACCCTTCTTATTTTTTGTCAGGGGTTTGTCAATATATGACTCCTTTATAAAAAAAAAAAAAAACTACTTATGATTGCCAGTAATAGTGTCACAAGTAATACCATTCTGTAGTTCTTGGGAAAATATTGCAGCTGATTTTCAGTACTAACAAATATTATCCTCGCTTGGGATCGAGATTTTCACATATCTCTGCAAATGGTAATGGTAATATTAGCCGTTTCTCTAAAAGGAAATAATTGGCATTCATTGACCGAACAGACTGCACTGTTTTCCGTTGGAATTTATAAAACTTCTCTCTTAAAATATTTTTAGGAACACGTGATATGGTTTCTGATATTTGGTATAATTTTTGTTTGTGAATCTGTAGCGCCAGTCAATAATATTCAAAGAAGCATGATCTTTGCTAAGGCACTCAGTCTTTACTCATTCGAAAACTTTTTTTCATCATTTTTATACAGGTGACAATTTAGATATATTTGATTAGGTTTGGTGCCCATGCATGACATCCATGTGAAAGTCTCGATCGGACGAGGCTATTTAAGAATATAACTCGAGTGTTTAGGTTGATATTTTGGTTTCCTAGCAATTGGCAGTGTTGCTCAAAACTCTGTCACAACCTATTCTATATTCAATTTCTTTTTCTCCTTTAGTTACTTTCTTATAGGTGATCCATACACCGAGATATCTTAAGTGTTTAGGATTAACTAATTTCACATCCTGCATTTTATGATGGATACAGGGTAGGTGTCATCAGTGCTTTCATTTCAATTCTAGGTCATCGTCTCCGTTTTGGAAAGGTTTGTCTTGAGTTCCATTTCTTGGAATACTTGTTAGAGATGCTGATTTTCTGTTCAATATCATTCTTATCCCAACTATGTAATCAGCATAGCCCCTATGTAATCAGCATAGCCCCCACTCTTGTCAGTACATTGATCTCAGGAAGGAAAGCAAGATCGTTGTCTTCTATCGTTAGACTCGTTTGGTATGCGGTATGGACTGTTTAAATGGTCAATGACCATCTCTTCACATCTCTGTAAATGCGCAAGACATAGCAGACTATTCCCTACGCATTTGCAAACACAGATGTGAGGAAGAGATTAAGTAGATTGGGATTTTTATTTTCTGCTGGGGTTCCCGCCAAACTGTCTCGATTCTGATAGATTGATACAGATTGAATGTTATACCTCGGGGTCTTCCTGGCTTTATTTGAGCGGAAGCGAGCTCTTTTGTTGGCTAGTGTTGTTTGTTTAGTTACAAGTAATCTGCGATCGGATTTAAAGTAGGAGTTGTATACTCTAACAACTGTCACAAACCTTTTGGTACATGAGTGAGAGTTGCTGAAATAAATAATTTTTTCGTTACATTCTCTGGGCTATTCGTTGTTTTACGGGATGATCAAACCATATGTTAAGCGAGTAAATTCTTGAGTAACAAAAATTTAGTTTTCCATTGCTGTTTGAGGCTTCCGCATCAAAGGCTGATGACTTCTTCCCATCTAAAATTACTCGAGGTAGCATTAAAATCTCCATCAATGCGCAGTTTTTTCAACTATACAAATTTTACTCAATACTGTGTAGAATTTCTCTTTTTCCGAGACAGCACTTTTTTCAGTTGGGGCCTAAGCGGATATTACTCCGACCTTACTGTAGTGAACAAAAATACCGGAAGTTATCATTTACTGCTGCATGATATTGTCTATTAGAATATCCGGTGATTTGATAATTGCAATTCCAATGCTATGTTGTCTTTTCTCCTTGTAGCCAGCCCAAAATAAATTGTATTCCAAATGTGTAATTGAATCGCAACCAAGTCGACAAACATCTTGCATGTAGACGACAACAATTTTTACTTTACTGAATTCTTCTAACAAGAAGGACACTCAGAAATCATGTGAATCTGATTGGATATAGATTTATCTTATTTTTCATTTGAAGAAATTTAGAAATTAAATTTGTTGTCAATATTTTAGTTAATAGGTGAGGTGGCTGACTCGAACTTTTCTTACCTTTTCCTCTCCTTTGCTTACCAGAATAACATTTTTCGACCTCGGCCTGGTGTTTCAACGAGGAACGCGTCTCTTGAAACCCGCGTGAGGACGATGCGGTATTTCATTATATCATTATGCGTTCTCATGAAGTTAACAACGATTGGTTTAATATCAGAGTTTCCTTCTCCTAGATAGATGACTTTTAAGATAACTAATGAGTTCAATCAACCCATTTGCTTTTATATCAAAGTTTGCTTTCTTCTACATAAATTGTCTTCAACAGGGTTGTGTGTGGTATGTTTTTGGGGTTGATGCTAGAGTAGTATTCAGTTACTTACTCCACGGTATTTTTAAGTTTTTACTGCAAAAGCCATAAAAAAGATGCAATGAATTCAAAGAGAAATTCTACAAAAAAAAAATTCAATGAATTCAAAGAGAAATTCTACAAAAAAAAAATTCTGAATTCCATGTAGAGGCCATTATGACTTCTCATTTTTACGTCAAAGGTTCCTTCT
Organism: Acanthosepion esculentum; assembly: GCA_964036315.1. Lineage (NCBI taxonomy): Eukaryota > Metazoa > Mollusca > Cephalopoda > Sepiida > Sepiidae > Acanthosepion > Acanthosepion esculentum. The sequence continues at coordinate 71,177,202 of OZ038497.1, read as the reverse complement.
TTCTTTTGCTACGTCTTCGTTGTCGAATAACAATGATTTAAAGTTGTACGTGATAATTTTGACTTCGCTTGTGCTTATTTTTATTTCTTCTTGAGCTAAGGAGATGCCATTATCTAGCAAGGGTTCGGTTATAGAACGTTCACAATATTATATATATATAGCTGTATGAATTAACAATTAGGCTTGTTCTTTCAGATTACGGATACATTCTATAGTCGTTTTTGCATTTTTTGTCATTAGTTCTGAGTGAATATATACATACATACATACATACATACATATATATATATATATATATATATATATATATATATATATATATATATATATATATATCAAATATGTGGTACAGTTCAAATTATATTACAATGAATACAAAAAGTAAATTAGTAAAGTTAATGATATAAAATGGCGAAATCCCTTCGCTAACAAACTTTTAAAGATGCATTAACCTACCAATCCCTCGATGAATATTATGATATTTGTTTTTTAAAAGTAGAAGCTGTATAAGTTCTTTCTTAAATACGCAAGTACTTTCGACTGTATATTCAGTCATCTTCAGGCAGGGGAATTTCTTTGTTTTTGGTGAAATTCAGGTAGCATCTGAAACGAAAAGTATATATATATATCTATATATATATATATATATATATATATATATATATATATATATATATATATATATATGATTAATAGAGAGAAGTTTAATTTTAAAGGCGTTAAAATTAACTGGCTATCTTTTGCCCCAGTTAACGACGCACTTGAGGTCGTTTTGTACATCGGTCTGCCATTTTGAACTTATCGGTCTGATCAGCCTTACTATCGAGACAGGGTTAAATGGTTGTGTCATTAGCGAAAGTTTGGATCAGTTCAAAAGTGTGTCCGGAGTCACCGTAAAGTTTCAGCTTTTGGAGAAGTCCTGTATGCCAAACCATGTCAAAGGCTTTCGAGAAGTCCAATGCTACAGATCGGGCTTCACCGTTTTTATCTAGAGTACGACAGACTTCTTCCGCATTTGTCGTCAGTGCATCAGCTGTTGACCTGGAGAAACGAAAGCCATATTGCTTATCTGACAAAAAGCATTACGATGTGAGATTATGAACCAATTCGGCATTGATTCGGGCTTCTAGCAGTTTTCCCAAAAGATTTAGAAGGCTAATAAGGTGATATTTGATAGAGTCGGACAGTTCCCTAATTTTTCATAAAAACTGGAACAACAGACGATGACTCCCAGCAGGCAGGAAAACAGGAGGTAGAGAGGCGCTTATTATACAGTTTAGAGAGAACATGAGCCAGTTCGAGAGCATTTTGCTTAATGGCATTTGCAGTAATACCATCGAGTTCACATGCTTTGTGGGAATCTAGGTTATAGATGGAAGGTGTTATATACATATCACTCAACAGAGACTCAGTTCTAAGTACGAAGTTAAGCAGATATACTCCAAGTGAATTTACAGGCAAAGCATTCAGCTTATCAGTAATGAATGTTAACACCTCAAATTGATTGAAGAGGTGAGCAATAGAGACTTTTTCTTTTTTTTTATGTTCCATATCCTTTCAGAACGTAGGCGAATATGGCTCTCGACCTCCCGCTATCAATTGCAGCTCTCAGCAAGTTCCTTCCCTCTGCTTCCTCCCGCAGACAACGTTCTGTCATCCACCTACCCAAGCTCGTCAGGTATGTTACGCGATGCTTTCCCTTGTCTCTCTTTCCATTTATTCGACGCGTGAGTATCTGATTCTCTAGGCCCGTCTTCCTCATTATGTGTCCCAGAAACCCCAGCTGCCTCTTTCTGATGTTAATTATAAGCCTCCTCCTTGTTTGCAACATCTCTAAGACCTCATCGTTGCTCACACGCCTGGTCCATCATATCATTCGTATCGAGTCTATTCTTCACCTTTGAGGAGATTTTCCAACATTTGCTGCTGTAAAGAAGATCTCATGTCACTGCACAGTATTCTTTTCTTTGTTACGAAAGAAATCCTTCTGTCTCGCAATATTCTGCCCAGCTTTTGCAATGTGTTCTTGGCCATCACGATACGTTTACGGATCTCAGTGTCGCACTTAGCGTCCTCTGTCAAGACGCTTCCCAGATATTTAAACTTCCGCGTTTGCTTGATTCTAGTCTTTCCGACCTGAAAATCACATTTCGGGCTCATATTCTAACTGATGACCATTCATTCCGTCTTCTTGTAGTTTATGCTTAGTCGCTTCTTCTCATTCTCCGTCTCTATCTTCTGTAGCAGATTTTGTAATTTCTTTTCCGTGTGTGCTATCAGTACTGTTTTATCATCAGAGTAGAGACACTTATTTAATAACCTATTACTGAGCCTCCAATAATCACGAGAGCCAAAGTTGCAATACGTTGTCTCAATCTCTCGGCAAAGAGCGACTCGTTTACATTTATTACAAGCAACAATAAAGAGAAGCCTCTTGTGTCGAGAGCTGTCACGGTTGTAAAACCGAAAATAGTGGTTCCTCTGTGACATAGCGTGCGTGCGTGGTGGGTTGAATCATGAAAAGGATTGAAGTTTCACCTGGTATTCCGAGAATATGTCGGCATTGACCCAAGAAGAAACATCATTGGCGCAATATATATATATATGGCGTATATATATATATATATATATATATATATATATATATATATATATATATATATATATATATAAATCAGTTGCCTGAGGATTGCACTAGCATGAAACAGACTGTCGCCTCTAAGTGCTGACTTCCATGTTCACTTTTATATTTACACACGCTCTATCTCTGATATTGAGCACTTTATCCCATAAATATAGCACACTTTAAGACTATATTTCTTTATATATATATATATATATATATATATATATATATATATATATATATATATATATATATATTTAAAGACATTTATATTATGTTTAACGTTCTTTTTATAGATACAAGTATTTAAGCAAATGCTCTGTATACTTGTATCTATAAAAAGAACGTTAAACATAATATAAATGTCTTTAAATAAATTGTCGGACTTTGTCCAATTCTAAAATATATATATATATATATATATATATATATATATATATATATATATATATATATATATATATATATACGAAGAGAAAATATGAAGGTATATTGAAATAAAGATATCTGTCAAAAAGAAAGAAACATATTGAAAATAAGTTAAATCCAACAGTTACAACATTAGGGCACAAATTTTAATAAATCTAATATTTACAACATCCATCCAGCTGTTATTTTCATGATATAAAACTTCATTTACTATGCATATATGACAAAGCATACATGCGTGAAATTACTCGTTCAGTTGATGTCAGAAAATAAGAACCCTATAACCAAAGGTGAAATAGAAAATTTGGTATACCACCATAGAGCGACTGGTTGGCACATAGTAACCCCCTAAATGGAAGTTCAGATAATTGATTACAGTCATCGTTTCAGAGTGAAATTGTTAGCCGAAGCGGTATTATTTAATGCAAGTTTCAACACTATATGCTTTTCTTTGCTGAAAATTCTCCCCGTAAAATTGTGGCATTTCTGTGATATTTGATTTATCAGCAGACGGATTAGTCTGGTTGGCATGTTAATGACTTCTTTCCACCAACGTTTTCGTTTTGTTTTGTTTTTTTCCTGACAGTGGTTTCCTTTTTCTGAAGTTTCTTTTGCAGAATATATTTGAGGAAGTGTGAAGATATGATTGGTCAAAACGTTCCGCTAACAAATGCATGTGTTTAACAGAAAAATTTAATTATATGAGCATTTGTTTCAAGTCATTTCAAACTTCTTTTCTTTATCGCTAGAAGAGAAAGGAAAATTTAAATAACGGCTGTAAAGAAAGGGAGAGAGAGAGAGAAAATAAAACGAATATTTGGCACAGAAAACATGTCCATATAATTTAATAAATACACTAGAGAAAGAAATATACGGAGAAAAAAATAAATACTTCAAATGAGAATAATGCCCAATAGTTTATTACAAATATACCCATCTGAATTAAGCCAGTAAAGAGATAGATAACGTTTAAAAGCTCGTATAAAAAATGTATTATAAACATTAAAAGAATGAGAAGAATAAAATAGGGAAGTATAGAAGTAGAGCCATATTAATTTAAACAATTTCTTTAGAGAAAAACTAAGTGATAAATGGTTGAAAACTATAAGTAAAGATGGAAATATTGATAAAAATAAAAAAGAAACAATTTGCGTAGAAAATATTGCTATATATTCTCACAAAGAAAACGGTAAAAATAAACAAAACTTTCAAAGGTATTGTATCCGCTCTAACCTAAAAGGATGATAGATAAATTTGAACAGTACATTGGCTGTAGGTTATGTGATGGCTGAATAAATAAAGCAATAATGTATATGCATTATTTCACACTGAAGATATATTCAAGAAAATGCCTCCTTTTAGTAAAATATCTATAACTTACCAGAATATGTTGCATTCTTTTAATATTTCATGATGAAATCATGTCTTTGATGGCGTCTAGTAAAAACAAAACCTATCACCAAAAATATTTCAGAAGTATTGAATTTTAACTCTATTCTGAACCCATTAGATATTACATGACAAGTATTATCTGAAAAATGTGATGTTTTATAACACGCTGGGATTAGTTTTTATTTGGAAAGGTAATGCTTTCTTTTCCTACGAGGAAAGAAAAAAGGAATTTAAATAATAATTGGAATTTTCGATTGAATTTCTTTGTCATACGAGATTTCAAAAAGTATAGGGAGAAAGAAAAGTAAAGATTTATATTTTAATAAAAGCAATAGACGAACAAAAGTAGACGACATAACATAACTCAAAAGCTGATATGTATTTATTTTGAAGGAATATATTTATTCTTGAATAGTCTCTGGCAGAAATGCTTTTGTTATAATACAAAGAACATAGAAATGTTTTTAAAGATGCGAATGTATCTAGAAAGAGATGAAAATGTTCTTGCAAGCAACGCAAAGGAAAGGTTATGATAAAAAGGCTCATCAGAAAGAAGTAATTTGAACGTATACAGCGATTCGGTAATTTAGAAACCAATAGATGAAAAGATAAAAACGCATACTTACCAAATCTATATCAATGCATAATTCTATCATTTCACCCTAAGCAAGGCGATAATGCCCCTATGACGCGGGCGTAGCATGGAATGAAAGAGAATGAAAAGAATCTCGAGAAGAAAAGACAAAAAGGTAGAGGCTTGAGGAAGACAGAATATGGCAATTGACGTTGTATTTAATTTTTTAAGATTGGAGTTAGCAGGGAAGCAAGTAATCGGAATGGAGTTCCGCAGGCGAGAAGTGCCAGAAAAGAAACTGTTAGAATGGTATCACTGTTTAGTCAAATATATATAAGCTTGTGGGTATATTTGTTGTATGTCCAGTGAGATGACACATCCTTGTTTTACACCTGAGAGGGATTACTATTTTTATATATACTGAATACATTTATATATATATATATATATATATATATATATATATATATATATATATATATATATATATATATATATATATAGATATATATAGATATATATATATATATATATGTATGTATGTATATAGCCAGTAAAAAACATGAGCGTATAAAAGCGTTCCCGCTTTACAAACCAGATGACAGTATATAAGAACGAAAAGCTTTTCAATCATAATATAGGACTAATATTAAAATGATTCGTATCTAAAGATATGAATGGAATAATATCTTTGTCATCTGGTTTAATGCTATGAAGACGAGAACTTTTCTTTTCAAAATCACCTTGTTTATGTGATGAGACAGTGCCGTGCATAAAAGCAGACTTTCTGAAATATTTTGGCTTCTTCTCGGAAATTGCTTCTACGCATGCCCTGAAAACTTCAGTTGCACCCAGAAAGGAAAACTATTGCATATCTAAATAAAATGAGTCGCTTTATTACAGTGGTCGGCTTGTTCATCCAAACCATAAGGCAACTGGAAACTTGTAGGGAATTCTGAAGAGCAATGTTTACATAGAGCGATTTACAAGTATAGTGAACATTGGGATTCTATTCTGTAATTAGTCTTTAAACAAAGGGGGCAAAATTAACGGAGGTACGACTTTTAGAATTAGACAGAAAATAGTAAAAGAACAGGTGCAGTTTCATGAAATATACTGAAAAAAGGACTGCGATATTTATGCTCACAATATCAGAAAAAATCAATACAAACACAAAAGGATGTATACCTATTCATAGATTATGTAAAAGAGCTTGAGATATTCCATCACAAAGAACAGATAAAAATGTATTCCGTATATATAAAAATAGTAATCCCTCTCAGGTGTAAAACAAGGATGTGTCATCTCACTGGACATACAACATATACAATGAGACCATTCTGAAAGGATTCAAAGTCCTACCAGGATTCATAACAGGGGCCTCAGACTGAAGAACATAAGATATGCTGATCACACAGGGTTCATAGCAGACACAGAATGGAAACTACAAGAACTCCTGCAAAAGTAGTTAAGGAACCCGGGGAGAAATTACTAAATATCGCTTGCAAGAAAACAAAAGCCACGATTGTCAACAAAAAGGAACAGACCAAAAATGCAAATTACAAAAATTACCAAAATCAAGCAAGTACAAGATATTGAATATTTAAATTTCTGGGAAGTGTTTTAACAGAGAACAAAAAAGTTCGTCACCAAAATTAAAATGTTTTGGAATAGCGAAATATGTTTTCCAAATGCTAAGCAATGTACTAAGGAACAGAAAAAAATCATTTAAAAAAAGCGTAGCGAATTATTATGCAATGCCAGTCTTCCTACATATCAGTAAATTGTAGGCCATCTTCGCAAAGATGAGGAAGAAACCTGAGTTTATAGAAATGTGGTTCTACAGAAGGATGCTGAGTATAACATGGACTGAACATGTGAGCAACAACGACGTTTTAGAATAAATGGACACAAAAGGATACTTACGCTTAACATCAAGAGGAGGAAACAGAGCCTGGAAGACACACTGAAGGCAAGTGGGACAAACGAAAACGATGCATAACCTACCTAATTAGCTTGTATAAATGGATGACATAATGGAGTTTAGAGGCGATATCGAAAAGACAGCATTTACTAAGAGCTACAAAGGACAGGATGTTGCGGAGAGTCATGCTCGCCAATGTCGTCAAGAAGAGTCAGAAATGTTAGAACTAGATCAAATGGGAGATTGGCTTCCAGGCTATGTGCATCTAGAATTTTGGAGAATATACCCTAGCATAATGGTTTGCCACTCGTAACCGAGTATACCGCTCTACTAGGGCGGTTTGATTATCAGATGTCTGCTTTGGCAGATGTGTGTTTGTTCAACACCCACAGAACCCACTTGTGATTCATTCTGAAACTATGTCGAGTTAAAGTTTCTGGGAGAACGCTCATTATCTGTTGTAATTCTCTGAACAAGACTAGTACGATCAAATCCTCGGTCACGATGGCTTTTGATCTTCGTGATAAGACAACCATCGACAGTAACGAAATAGTACCGTCTACTAAATTTCACTCAGAGCGCTTGGGTTAACCCCTGTTACTGTTTTCAGGTACTCCAAATGTGCCTTATGCTGAGATCGCCTCCCCAGGCCGATAACATCAAGAAGTCACCTTTTTGACAAATGAACACGGGTCCTAATGTCGGAACGTTCTAACCACTCGGCAACGCACCTATGCCCTTGTATAATCAGCATACATGTCTACAAAAAATCGGAGGAACTATACTCTTAGGTAGATTATTAACGTAAAGTAGAAAAAGAGTTGGACCGAGAAGCGAGTCGTTATGTAGATCACGCTTAAGACTTCCTCCAGGGACCTACTCGTTGGGAAGGACTTGCTAAATGAGAAGACTCTTTCAGTGGTTCCATAACTGGAGGGCATGTGTAGCAACTCTTTATGCTAAACCATGTCAACGGCCATCGAAATATCTAATGCGATCGTCCTTGATAGGCATTTGTCTAGTACCTCATTGTGTTTCCATACGTTCAGTAATAGTGTCAAACTTATAAATCCGGTGAAATTGGTTCTACATCGTAAGAGTAGCATATAAAATTCCATAATTAATGAATATTATTTGATATATCATGAATAATAGTCCAAAGCTGGAGGTGAATCCCATCATTAGTTTCCTCAACATCAGTCAGATCCAAAACCTACAAATATAGATAGTAATTGCTTTTACGGAAATAAAAAAAAATTGGAGGTAGACATAATAATAGAGGATTATTGTGCAGATGTGCATACACAGCCGATTGGTTAAACTATGATACCAAGGTTCGAACATCATCAATTACCAAGGTGATAGTAACGACGCTCTGGTAAATGCCAAAATGCATGGTAACGATACTATGTGTTGACTCTTGTGAATGAAATTTGGTAGACAAAACTGTTCGAAACCGGTCATTATTTGTGCAAACACGAACAGATTAGTCATCGTAAACGGGGGCCGTGTTCAATATTTATAACCCCACATGATAAAATGCTATCTACCAGAGATTTCAGCATAGTCGAAGTATAAACTTCAGGTTGGTTCTGTGGCTGTTGAAAAAAACACAGTTGTGCCCCGACTAGCCACTAGCAAACTCATATATTCCCGAACTCGCGGCCAGGCATTGCATAGCATTATTGTGCAAACTTGTATGCTTGTAAAATAAAACAAATACCAACAAATGCTACTTTAATTTATTGTTTTAAATGAAATATCATTCAAAGACGATATTGCAACTGACATTTTGAGAGATACAAAAATTTAGCCAATGAACTCGGGAAAGAAAAATACCTCAAAACATTAGAAAAAAATATTAATACTTAATTTTATGAAAAGAAAAATAATAATAAAAACAATTGGCAATTATCGTTCTATCACTAATTATATTCAAACGTAATTACAAACAGATTAATCATTACTCTACGTAAAAAACAACCCCAGACAGTTGCTAGGAGTGGCAGCTGAATAATAAACAATAAAACAACTGGTCGAAAATTAACATAAGATAAAAACACCATAATAATACTACAAGAATGCAGGTGAAAGCTGCATAAACGCTTTTAAGAATATACGATAAAAGAAATTCAATGCTTCGATTACTTAAAGCCTTATAAAATAAATACTGGCAAACGAATGATTATAATGAATTTTGAGATTTTAATGAAACAAGCAAGACTTGAATGTATCGTCGAGAAAACGAACCTGGTAAGAATACGAATAAACCCCAACGGAGGAACTTTTACTCATATAGGACTCATTTGATGAATTACAAGAAATGAGAACTGGCATAAATAATGAAAGGTTGAAAGTAGAATTATAAATTAAATTAAATTAATTTAATGTAATGTTCAAATATAATATAGTGTAAAATCATAGAAATAAGCGAATAAAAACAGAAATATATTCGGAAATACACATACCTAGGAAAGGTGATAATATTAAATAAAAACAGCGAAAATGAAGTAAAAGGATGTGTAACAATCTGATCGTGAGTTACAAGGAAAATAATGGAAATTAATAGAAATGCTTGAAAACAAAGATAGAATTTCACAAATTCCATTTCAGGGTTAAATTTAAGGGGGTCTCGAAATGCTTATGAGAAAATATATAAAAATGGGGTAAAAGAAAACTTATGGAATTGGTCGTGGCAAAGGATGATGCCGAAAATGCAATTTACAAATCGGGGATACTAACATCAAACAAGTACAGAAATTTAAATATCTGGGAATAGTTTTAACAGAGTACGGAAAGTGAAACATTGAGATCCGAAGACCTATCGTGATAACCAAAGATGCATTCCAAAATCTAAGCATAGTATTAAGAGACAGAAACATTTCGTTAGAAACAAAGAAAGAAATATTAAACCGTTACGTGATATCTGTCATCATATAGGGCAGTGAATGCTGGACAATCTCCTCAGAGATGAAGAGGAGACTTGAAGCAACAGAAATGTGTTCTGCAGAAAGACGCTGAGCATACCGTGGGCCAAATATGTGTGCAATGACGAGGTTTTGAATAAGATGGAAACAAAAAGAATATATAACATCAGGAAGACGCAGTTGAGATTTATGGGGCACGTAATGCGAAAGGTTGGCTTGGAAAACCTGATACTCAAAGGACAGATAGAGGGAAAGAGGAGCAGAGGAAAGTAGCGAATAACATACTTGATGAGTTTGAGAAAATGCATGGTAGAACAGTGTTTGGGAGAAATAAAAAAAATGACAAAATATTTTAAGTGCTACAAAGGACAGGAAGATGTGGAAGGCCATGATTGTCTACGTCCTGATGGGTCACGGCATATAAAAGAAGAAGAAAACATTACTGATGGAGCAAAAGTCGCTTGCTTTGTGCAGTAGAAAAAGGCCAATTAAGAAATATGAAATAGAGGAGTTTCCTGGTAAGATATATCGTAT
>OZ038497.1:71129296-71164296 GCA_964036315.1 Acanthosepion esculentum | reverse complement strand
TCACTTTTCCTGAGGCTAAAACTGTGAGTCTTAGGAATATCTTTCCCCAAAGCGATTGCTGTTTCCTTTTGATGGTTTTGTCGATTATGCATACTTGCTTGCGCTAAAGCAACGTCATCATTCTGTGCTAATATTGTCAGAGAATTTAAAATGAGTCATCGTCATTACATCACATTTAGGATTCTCGTCCTTTCTGTTTTGAACTGTATTATTGAGAGAATCTTAACAAAGAAATAGTCGTTATTCCTGGCTGTGCTTGTGGTGTAATGGTTAGCGGCTCATAATGAAAAAGTCGGCCATCCTGGTTCGAATTCCTGTTGAGCTCATTAAATTTACTTTCGCACAAATGCTCTCATAGAACGCATGAATACATAGATTGTCTCTCAGTTTTGTGTTCACCAGTAGAAAAGTTTTGGTTGGCAATCTGTCTATGAGAAAGTTGACGCAGTGTTCGAATCCAGCTGGACATGTAGTTCGCAACCTTAACCTGCATAAACCTATTTGCAAAGAAAACCACAGCTTAGTGTGCTGAGGTGATGACTCCATACTCAAGATATTATTGAGATGCTTAGACTCACCTTAAAGTGTTTATCTGTATTTGGATCTTAATCTTCCTCACTTAACTGAATTGTGACTGACATTGTTATAATTGCTGCTTTTTTTCAATATATTTTAACCGATTCCTTCTTAGACGTCTCCCATTGTCTGAAAATTTCAAGTGAATCATTTTCAAATTATTTAAATTAACCTTTTTGCTTTTATTGTTTTCTGACGTGACAGCCAATAAGAACTTTGGCCATTTTAGTTTTGTGCTCAGTCTTGAGAGCACGACCCATTAGTTCTTAATTTAGTCGACTTAGTATAATTCTTCTTTTTTTACTGACATTTCTGTGTGGACGTTCACCGATCGTTCTGCTTCCGTCTTAAGTGCTGAGTCTTTGGTATTATTCTACGACAAAACGATCGTAGAATTTGCAATAAAAAAAAACGTAACACAAAAAAAGATGAAGGAAATATCCGCCATAATTAATAACACGACATAAAATATTATTCCAAACGTTTTTATCATAAGATTTTAGCTAGTGGACACTCCAATATTAAGAAGATGTACAAATCAACTATTTATGTTCAATGGACAGAATATGGAAAGTTCTAGGGAAAATGCAAACAAAAAAAACACTTATAATTAGAATAAGAGACAATTGACTAGGAAATATAATGAGGAAAGATGGCTTGCAGAATTTGATGCTCACAAGACATATTGAAGGGAAGAGGAACAATGGATAGCAAAGTATAACCTACCTAAGGAGCTTATGTAAATAATTATCAAAACAGGGATTAAAAGAAATAACAAAAAAAAACAAATCTTGGTAAGAACTACAAAGAACAAAAAGGCGTAGAGAGCCATGGTCGTCACGTCCTGAAGTGATGTAGCATATTGAAGTATTATTCTACTTCAATATTCTACATCATTACGTCTCTTATTCTAATTATAAGTGTTTTTTGTTTGCATTTTCCCTAGAACTTTCCATATTCTGTCCATTGAACAAAAATAGTTGATTTGTTGATATAAGGGCATCAACAATTCATTGTTACTAGATTCTTAAAAATAAATCTATTTTAAAATAATTTTATCATTTCATAGGTACGAGTAATAGTAGACTAATCGTACAACTTGTGCGAATAATCTTATAGTCATAATACAGTAATCGTATAGTAATATTGTACGAGTAATTTTATAGATATGTGGAATAGTAGATTTCAATAGGAGTAGATAGGTTCGCCTATCGTCGGGTTCACACTCCTCCCCAGTCTGTTCAACAGGAGTAGAGATTTATCCCTAGTTTCTTGTTTAAGATTGGGTTTCGGGTTCCTTCTAAAGTTTTGTCATTCTCTTTCACTCCCAGTAACCAACGGCGTCGAAGTGGCATTGTCGCTTTGTTTGTGGTGAATTGATTAAAAAAAAAACCGGAATCATCATTTCGTTTTGAAAGGACCCCGTTTCGAGAAATGAAAGTAAAATTAATTATATACACTTTGCAATTCAGAATATTATGCTAATTTAAACCGTTTATAATTTGTGTCGGCTCTTTAAACCTGCAGAGGAATGTTTATTATTCGTGACAGATTTTGGTGGATTTATTGCAATCATCCTCATTGTTGCTTCACGCGTGGCACATGTGGATGTAATTGATTCATTTGTTTGTTTTTACGGTTTTTTCGATCTTTTTGAAGTTATTAAAAGCCGAAATATATTTTTTAGATTGTCAGAGTCTTTGGGGGATAATAATGATTTTCTCATACAATTCATACTAATTAACCCATATCTGGGAGAAAAGGTGGAATCATACCTTTCCCAATTTGCACATTTGAATATAACGAACGGGAAAGAAATTTGAACTCGACTCACCGATTTCTTATTCCGAGCCTTTATCTATTACACCACTCGTACATTCAAGCTTACAGCACCTGATATCACCCATGTAGGCAATATCCAGGCTCGACGTTGCTTAACTTCAGCCATCGGATGAGAAGCGGTGCTTCAACATGATATGGCCGGAATACATTACCGATTTAATAATGTGTGTTTTTGTTGGAATTATTTGGAAAATAATTATCTTTGTTAGATATTTTGTAAATAATAAACTTTTTCTCGAAAAATTCCAATAAAAATCAATAGCAATTGATATTTAGATATTACTTCATTGTAACAACGAGATAGGATATCTAAGAGTGTCACAAGAATGACACTGCTTGTAGCGATTTGGCTCATACGCACGCTCTTATACCTAAAATTACGAGGGGTCATATCCTAATACCATTGAGGTGGGTAAAACAAATTAGGGAGTTAGATATTATTGGTATATATGTTTGTGAATGAAAAGTTCATATTTTGCTAGAAAAGAGTTTTTCTTTCTTAAGTCAATAAATCAGTATTTAGTGCATTTAACGATAAAAAATATTCTTTACAAATGAAAATGGTCAATGGTGTCATTTTCTTCTGATGAATAATGTGACAACTTTATTATTTCATTGTGAAAAAGGAGCTTCTCTTTTTCATGTGAATAAGCTGTTTCATTTCATGGTCTTTCTCTTTAAAAAATATGATGCATTGTGGTCTGGTTTGCCGGCATAAATTTAAAAAAAAATGACTTTAATTAAAAATAAGAAATAATTTTATTTCATATATTTATCGGCCAAATCACTTATATTATTTTTTTAACAAAAAACATTACTTTGACTCTCCTCTATTGCAAAGAGTTGGGAATAAACATTTTCACTATTCTACATCCTTGTTTTCTATTATTTTTCATTTGATACGCTCAATATATTCTTTTCTGGTGTCTTCCTATTTCAAAGTGGCTTTGTACGAGGGTCATTCAATAAATAAGGTGAATATTTCGGTATAAGGACTTCTAATACAGATAGAACCTTCCTTTTTTTTTCAACGTAGTCTCCCAGCACTGTCACACACTTTTCCCATCTGTGCACAAGCTTCCGTATTCCCTCAGCGTAAAAATCTTTGGACTGATGTCTCAGCCAGTCGCTCACAACACTTTTGACTTCATCGTCACTTTTAAACTTCGTGCCTCTCGTGAACGCTTTCAAGGGACCAAACAGGTGAAAGTCAGAAGGGGTAAGGTCTGAGCTGTAAGGGGGATGAGGGAGCAGTTCCCAGTCCAGTTCGTTGATGGTCTGCACCATTTGGGCTGCTGTGTGAGGGCTTGCGTTGTCATGATGCAAGATGACTCCTTCTGACTGATGACCCCAACAGATAAGCTCAAAGTCCTTGCAATGTCATCCACTGTCCCCCTTCTGTCAGACTGAATGAGGTCATTGACTGATTCGATCACCTCAGGAGACCTCACCTCTGTATGCCTCCCAGGTCTGTCTTCATCCTGAACACTGCTCCGTCCTTCTTTAAACAATTTAGCCCACTTGTAGACATTTTTGTTTGGCTGAAACATGTTGCACCATACACAGTTGATATTCTCCTATGAATTTCAACTGGTTTGTACCCTTCATCAACCAAAAACTTGATAACTGACCACTGTTCAATCCTGGAGCATACTTCTCGGTCGGCCATCTTTGTTAATCGCCAAAACTCTCAAAGTTTTTTTTAATCTGCAAAAGAAATTAAATCCATGTGAAAAAGAAGTAAAACAAAAAAAAAATAAATAAGAGTAAGCTTCTATCTGTATTAGAAGACCTTATACCAAAAAACTCAACTTATTTATTGAATGAACCTCGTATATAAAAAAGATAAGTCACGAAGCGTAAAACCGGCATATAAATGAATATTTCTTTTGAAACGTCATCGAAGGACAAAAGTAAATAAACGGACTAATCTTTTTTTTTTAAATCATTTTACTCCAAGCAAAGTATTAATGCTACTATGATGCAAGAATATGAGAAAAAATATTAATGATAAAGAACAATAAAAGGACAGGAATTAAGAAGACAGTAGATAGCGATTGACATTCATTTAATTTTTTAAAGATCAGTGTTGACTGAGAAGCAAGAAGTCGGAAAAGAGCTCCACAAGCGAGAAGTACGATAGAAGAAACTCTTAGCATAGAACTTTTGGTTATGTCCAGCCATTTCATCTGTAAAGTGATGAGACTTTTTCGTTAATCTAGTACTGCACTCATAAAGTCTGAGGAAAATTCATCAGAAAATTTATTATGAAAATATTTATAAAAAAAGGCACAGGGAAGCTACATTACAGCGGTGGGAAAGTGATTGAAGCCGGGATGACACATCAAGATCAATAGCATTGCAAATTCTTCTTTGAAATATATCAAGAATCTCAAAATATATAGCAGAAACACCAGACCATTTGTGACAGCAATATTCAAGGCACGGTCGAATTATAGATTTATAAATATGTAAAATAAATTGTCGAGAAAAATTGTCTAGCACAGTGAGCTCAACACAGTGAGCCAACTTTCTTAGCAGCATATCTAGCAATTGATTCAATATAATCTTTCCATTTCCTGTCAGCGGAAAAAGTATTCTGAGAAAGCACATTTAGTCACATTTCAGGAAGTTTCATCATCCATGCTGATGGAAGATAAAAAGGGATCGCTCAGGCGATTAAAGAGAGGAGTTACGTGTTGTAGGTGTTAACATTAACAAGCCATTCCTTGCCCCAGTTAACGACAGATTGTAGGTCATTTTTTAGATCAGCTACCAATTTGATCTTTTCGAACTAATGAGACTTACTATTAAGACAGGGACAAATAGGTGTGTCATCAGTATAGATAGAGAGTCGATAACTGATGACGTCTGAAGATATGTATGAAATAACGAAACGTTATTTAGAACATTAAACTTTTCGAGAAGGCTGGAGAACATATAGGTCTAATCACTGTGTTAAAACTACAGAAGACGAAGAAAGTACTGATAATTAATGACACTGGATTCCTTGTGATATTCTTGTAGCGCCGATCTTGCTGAGTTTCTGTTTCTATTCCGACAGCCATCATTGTTAAAAACGGCCTCACTGGAATAATCAGAAAGCGATAAAACAACACAGACGCCAAGTGGGAAAAGTTATGTTAATGAGAAATACTTTAAGGACAGAGATAAAGATGCAGGTCCAGGCAGAGCTGGTAATAATCGCATAACAAGATAGGCTAAGAAGTCAATGACGTCATGAGCTACACGAGAGACTGCGTAGTAAGAAAATAGGAATTTCAGACAGAAAGAAAAGGAAAAAGAAAACTCACACTGTTTTTTAACGCCAAATAAAAACAAATCACTTTGTTTTGCTATAGCAATATAAAAATATTTTTCTTCTACACTATTTCATGTGTATCAGTTATATTTTGCTGTTCTATATATCGATCAGTCTAACTACGTCTGTTCTTCTAGAAACCGTTCTCTCTCCTTTGTTCAAAATATATATTAATTATAGAATTATATAAAAGTTTTAACTGTCAAGGGTGACAATGAGTGTAAAAGAACTTTACGCCAATCCTAAAAGAGTTACGATATTTATTAGGGGACGTTTACTGAAGCTCTCACTTATGTTTTCCGGAAATCTTCGTTGCATATCAACGAAAACGTCTGACGTCAAATTATCTAGTGATATGATAAAGAAGAAAAAACATCTTTTGTCGGCCTTTTACGTGTAAATTCGTCCGTACGTCGTTTCTTCAAACATTTATTTAAAGACATTTATAATATGTTTAACGTTCTTTTTATAGATACAAGTATTTAAGCAAGTGCTCTGTTTTATAATAAACAGTATTAAATGAACATTTCCCGGCCTGAATGTCCGGGAAATTTTCATAGAAAATTTTCGTTCTCCGACAGGTATCGAACCTGTATCCTATACGGAACCATCATTTCGCGTGATGTGCTTTAACCGTTCGGAAATGATGGTTCCGTATAGGATACAGGTTCGATTCCTGTCGGAGAACGAAAATTTTCTATGAAAGTTTCTCGGACATTCAGGCCGGTAAATGTTATTTAATACTGTTTATTATAAAACAGAGCATTTGCTTAAATACTTGTATCTATAAAAAGAACGTTAAACATATTATAAATGTCTTTAAATAAATCGTCGGACTATGTCCAATTCAAATATATATATATATATATATATATATATATATATATATATATATATATATATATATATATATATATGCGCGTGTGTGTGTTTTCAATAATAATAATAACAACAAAATTGCAATATGAGCTCTGTTAAAAATATTTAGATTTATAAGTCCCAAAACTTCATACACTGGTACAGTGGATATAAACGTTCGTTGAAACCCGTGAGATGACCCAAGTTATTGTGAGTTCAAAATCTTGGAGTTGAGTTGAGTTAAATGGAGATAACTGATACTGAAATGTCCGAAAGAGGCATGCACGTGGGACTAGAACAATCTGAAAAATAAAGGCTCCAGTTCGAAATTCCAATCACCTGACGATGGCCGGAGTGTACAACGGCCGAAACGTCATGAAAATGAAGACGACACGCCGAACAATGATAATATGTGCAGTACCCCTTCAGGACGTTGGTGATCATGCCTCTTTAAATATCCTGTCCTTTCTAACATTTAGTAAAATTTTCTTTTTGGTATCTCTCCAAAATATTTTTTGCTATCCATTTATACAATTTCGTTAAGTACGTTATTCGCTGTTTTGTCTGTCCCACTTACATTCAATATGCCCTGTGTGTGCCAAATTTTCTAAGCCCTCTTTCATCATTATGTGTCCTAGAAATTCCAGCTGTCCCTTTTTGATGTTAAGTATAACGAACCCTTTTTGTTTCCAATTTCACTAAAACTTCTTCGTTGCTTACATTTTCAGTCCATGGTATTCTCAGCATCCTTCTGTAGAATCATATTTCTGTTGCTTCAAGAATTTTCTTCATCTGTGATGAGATTGTCGAGCATTCATTGTCATATAGGAGGACTGATATCATATAACATTTAAGTAATCTTTTCTTTGTTTCTAAATAAATTTTCCTATTTCTTAATACTTTGCTTAGCTTTTAAAACGAAACTTTCTCTATACCAATGCGTCTTCTGATGTCTGTGTCCTTCCCCCCTCCTAAATATTTAAATCTAAAAATTCTGTTGTGAAATTCTTAACTTTAGACATAACTACTTTTGTTTTTACTATTTTCTTTAGGTTTTTCTAATTGTATCAAATCAATACTTTATAATTATCACTTATTAGAAAATTGAACTTTTTAACTTTTTGTCAATAAAAATGTGTTTTTCATTTGTATAAAATAATACATATAAATGCACATCTTGTTTTTAACCCTAGCGACTTTGTTTACTGAGTGACTGAGACTGTTGCTAATTTTGAACCGGTTGAAGTTCGATTCCAGTTGATGTCAAATATAGATCTTCAGAGCAAGAGCTTCACTAATTGAGAAATAGGTACAAGAAATTATCTCCGCCTTCCGTTTGACCCTTACTGTGTCTTGTGACAAACTACTTTAACTTTAGTAAGGATGGAAGTATTAGTTTCATGGTGGAAGTAATGCGGACTTCCCACTAAGACTATTGATCGTCGTTTGTGGAAAAATAATAAACAAGGCGTCAAATGCTGGTTTCCACTTCTGCACACCTGAGGTGGGAGATTGGCCTAATGGTTTCTCGCCGTTGTTTTTCACTTGATGAATATTTTTCATAATCGAAGCTAAATTTGTTCTTTCCTCTAAAACATTGTTCACTCAAGAAAAAACTCTTAGAAAAATCAGCGTATTAAATATAGTCTGGTATATAATTTGATAGAATATTCATTTATTTCGTAATTTTAATAATTTGCAGATATGTTTATATCATTTTTTAAGATTGTTTTTCAGTTTTAAGTACATTTGGGATTGCTTCTTTAAACGCTGAAATATTTGGGATTGTTTTTGTTATAGTTTTACATTTCGTGACAGTTGCGATATTTTCTCTTTCTGTTTCTTTCTTGTCCATTAATTTCTTTCTTATTCTTTTTCCTTCATTTTTCTTTCTTTTTTTGTTCATTAATTTTTTTCTTCGTGCTGATTTTCATTTACTTTGGCTTTTCGGCTTTTCTTTCACCTGTTATTCATTCTTTGCTTTTCTCTTCACACCTTACTTCCTTCATTTTCTTCCTTCATCCGTCTTCATTTTCTGTAGTTCTTTTCGGCTATCTCCAGTTTTTTTCTTTATTCTATTGTTTCTTCAGAGTTTTTTTCTTTTCTTTTATTCTTTTCTCTATTTTCCTCCAGTTTTTTATTTTTACTTTTCATTCAAATTATTTTATTGATTCTTACTTAAATTATTTGTATATGTATAAGCAAAAATTATTTCTTAACTCATCATTTTTGTTTTCATTCTAATATTTCATATAGGTCTCAAGTTCGGTCATGACCTCAAAGAGAATTACGATATAAAGATGCTGGAAAAAATCTTTGACCTCTCAATCAGTCGGAGTACCCGATTTCTCTTACCATTATTTATCGTTACTAGCATTAGTTTAGACAAAAATGGGGTATTGGTGCTATATCTGAGATAAATGTGCCCTCTACTCTCTTACCAGCCATCAGCATTGGTAAATTTTCTGATCATCTCAATGTTTAATTCCACCTGTTCTGGCCTTTACTGCTAGGACACGACATGTTAGGATCGCGGAGTCGAATCACCCGCATTCTCTCCGTATTCCGAATTTAACGAAAAAGTGCTAATCAGCTTTTTCCTACGAATTGCCACTTTGGGAAACAGACTCCCGCATGGATATATTCCTAAACACTACAAGCTTAATCTTTCAGTCAAGGGTCAGTCGTTATCTACCGTAGTAATCCTAATAATCTTCACTTCCTACCCCCTCATATCACGCTTCATCCATCAACCATTTTACCAGTAACTCTCAAGTCTTGTATTAGATGAAGTTTAGCATTAAAAACTATATTCGTGGCTGAAAAGTCTCTTACTTCATTTTAAAAAGTTATTTCCCCAGGCATTTTTAGTTCCTTCTCTTTCCTTATCATGTTATTGTTGTCTTCTTTCCTGCGGTCTTTCTTTTCTCCTTACTATTCATGGAATATTGATATTTTTCGAATCTTCCCTCTCCGTTTTTATTTCAAGTCTTCATAATGTACATGTTTCCTTTCTTTCATTCTTGCTTCCATTTTTCTTCCGTCTTTTTATACTTGTTCCATATTTCCCTCTGTTCAACACGCGTATTAGCATTATTCAGAACACATGCAAAAAATCCCTTATCAGTTCGTCTGCTAATAAAGCAGGAATAGACTCGAGCAATATAGCGACCTTGAACATCTATAGATATCAGAACGAGATGCATTGTGGGAAGGCCACACATGTTCTAGCTTCCGCCATATTGGCATACCTGGAAGTCAAACATGCGCAGTAAGATGCGTCTTTTGGAACTTTATAGACACTCGGTAAAAATGTTTAGCAGTTGGCGGTATCAGATGCTTTCCGACGTGGAACAATGAAAAGTTATCGCGTGTATTGTGCATGTGGAGTAGAAATATATACGGAAAGCTAAGAGTTTGAAAATTACTTAAACGGAAGGTGTTATGGGGGGTGAATAAATATTGAATAACGAAAGATGGGTGGATTCTTGAAACGGTAGAAAGCGAAAAAACAGGATAAATATGGTGAAAGCTGTGAATAGTCCTATGCGAATTTTTGTTAAAGTCCAGAGGTAAAAAGGATTTAATTTAAAGAAAAAATTCTGAAGAATGATGAATCTGAAAAAGTGGGGTGAATGAGGAAGAAAAATTAAATTTGTTAAATTAAAGAAGAAACTGACATAATCCATGCAAAATGCGTGATGTGCTGTTAGCTATTTTCGCTAGATTAGTGGATTGATTTATTTCAAGATGTCTTTCTTACAGACATCTGCCATTCTATGCATATAATACCATGATTATATGTCTGTATTCTCTCTCTCTCTCTCTCTCTCTCTCTCTCTCTCTCTATATATATATATATATATATATATATATATATATATATATATATATATATATATATATATATACGGACAAAACAATTACTCGGGACAAAGATGCATTTTTGTTTCGATGCGAAGGCATCTCGACTGGTGAGAACCAAAAGCACATTCGGTTCTCACAAGACGACATGCGTAGTTTGTCTTTTTTTAAATGCCGAAAGACTATTTGTCGTTTATAAAACAAGACGACATACGTTGAACGGATGTCATAATTATTTGAAAAAATCACCCCTACCCTACCTAGACATAAACACTTTTCGAAAATAACTAAAATTTGATGCAATAGGTGTTAATAAAAATGAACACGCTACGGCCCCTATCTAAATGATTGCATTTCTCTATATCCTTGGAAACAAATTTTATGTGCTTTTAAAACTAAGTAAATTTCAAAATAAGTTATTCCAAAATTCGCTTGAAAATGAAACAGAACTAGTGCTTTTAATTTAATTAAATTATCGAATTTGAAGTTGTTAGTTTCTGTTTTTGAAACATGGTAATTCTTGTGTAGCGAAAGAACTATATTTTTAAATCAGTTAATTTATAATATATATATATATATATATATATATATATATATATATATATATATATATATATATATATATATCCTGCTTAGACTTGAATCAATATGTGTGAAAATAATTTTTCAGTAGAGATTTGTCAGAAAAGGAATCATTTTCTTTGCGGCCTTGCTTGCAAATACTTTCAATCGGATTAGGCGATCAATGAATGCAAATATTCAGCAGCGAAAGCCAACCTCTCAGTAGAAACACCAACTGCTCTTGATAATCATTGTTAAAACAGAGTGAACGTTAATAAGACTTGCAAACTTGACTAATTTCCTATCAGAAATAATCATCTTCACACATTGCGTGAATTTGATTGCTTCACTGTCTGTCTATTTTAATATTTTCGTCGATTTCTTTTTTTTTTATTTGTGTTTTTTTTCTGTTCACTTTTGTTAATATGTCATTATTTTTTCCTTTGTTCGCTTTTTATTTTTGGTCCTTTCTATCATTCTTTTCTTCATCTTTTCTTTCTTTCTTTCTTTCTTTCATTCATTCATTCTTTCTTGCATCCTTTCTTTCTTTCCTTCAATCTTTCTTTCTTTCATCCTTTATTTCTTTCTTTTATCCTTGTTCCTTCCTTTCTTTCTTTCCTTTGTCCTTTCTTTTTGGGTTGTTACATTTTTATTTCGTTTTTCTCTTCAAAGTGATCTTGCTTCCTTGCATTTTTGATTCCTCTTTCATTTTTATTCCTCCATAATTTTCATTTTGTTCCTATCCATGTACCAATATCTGTATCTGTTTCATAGATAGATAAATAAACAGATGGATAAAAATATTCCTTTTCGGTCTGTAATTGCTATTTCATTACATAGAGCACCTAGAATTTTATATTATCTTTATTGCATTATGTTACCTACCGCATCTGTATTATTTTATATTTTATGTTACATTGCCTTTATATTTTTGCATTATAAATACCATCTTTATTATCCTTGGAGATGGTAAGAAGGCGATGATAGTTCTTTCGGGATACATCGAGTTGTTACAACCATATTCTCGTGGATCATGTAACGGATGTAACTGCAAAATTGTCCAAATCGTATAACTTTACAATTATCCATCAAACAAAATGTTTAATATCTAAAAAAAAAACAAAAAAAAAATCACTGAACTAAATGAGTTTCTTTTTTCAAGGTTTTCTTTTAAGACGTTTAGCCATCTTGATACCATTTGTTGCAAGAATCACTTAAAAAATCCTTTGGAGTTATTCAGCTAAAAAGAGAGCGTGTTAAAATTGTTTTGTATCAGACCCACTGAGCAATGGCGAGATGAAAAAGATCATTCAGGCCTTCAGTAATGGTACCAGCATTCATACTCTGGCTTTCATCTTCAAAGTTCATTCAAGAACCATGAATGACACGGTGGATAAGATTAAAAGGGAGGAAATAGTAGAGAGGAAAACTGGACTAGGAGGTCACAACAGGAATAGGGATCATCAGTTCAACTTAAAGCTAAAGAGATCAATTAGAAAAGATCCAACTCAAAGACGTTTGGCACGTGAGATAGGAGTTTGACCTATGACAGTCCAAAGAGCAGTGAACAAAAACTTGAAAATGAAATCGTATGTGGAACCTGTGAGGTATATTGTTACTCCAGGACAGAAAGTTAGAAGGTTAGAGAGAGCGAAGATCAAATTTGATAAGGTGGAAAATGACCCTGGGATGAATATATATATATATATATATATATATATATATATATATATATATATATATATATATATATTGAACTTTATTTCAATAAGTCATGAGCTTCCTATCCTTAGCTATGATTTATTAATGATGAACATGCCATTTTCGGTTGAAGAATAATTATGCATTATTATTGCTGAAAGTATTAAAAAAGCTTC
The DNA here is from genome assembly GCA_964036315.1 of Acanthosepion esculentum. Lineage (NCBI taxonomy): Eukaryota > Metazoa > Mollusca > Cephalopoda > Sepiida > Sepiidae > Acanthosepion > Acanthosepion esculentum. The sequence continues at coordinate 71,151,396 of OZ038497.1, read as the reverse complement.
GCAGAATTCCAGTAAGATATCTTTAATCATTTCTAAGATAAAACGGTTCAAAGCTTAATCTAACAAATGGACAATTTTGCTTTTACACAATTTGAACAATTTTGCTGTTACACCCGGTAAGCGCTATTCTGTCTACATCATTATATCTGTTCTTGTTGGAGCAATGTCTTATTATATTATTTTGCACTTTTAAAACCTCTACTTACTCCAACCTCTTCTCCTTCCGTTTTATTTTAAAAAAAAACATACTACCGTTTTACTATATGTTTTTTTTATTATGCTCTCTAATAATACACATACTCTCTCTCACACGCACACAAACACACTTATATATATATATGTGCGTGTGTGTGTGTGTATGTGTGTGTCTTTGTGTGCGTCTGTGTGTGTGTGTGCGCACAAATATATGTTTCATTGTGAAAAAGGACTCCTTCTGAAAACTCGCCACCGTAGTCGGTAGTCTCCACAATATCTGACTGATCTTGAATTTTCCGATGATCTTGCATTAATTTCTCAGTGTATCAAAGATGAAGAATACTTGCTGCTTGAGCAAGCAGCGAACCAGGGAGGTCTTTATTGCAGTGTGAGTAAGAGAGAATATATCACAATCTCCCATGAACCATCCGAGTTGAAATCACTCAAGAATACATCCATTAAATGAGTTGAGAACTTCAAATAGTTTGGATCTATTAAGATTTCCAAAAGACTTCACTATCCACAAAGCTTTTGCATGGGATGCGTGTAACAAATGTCACATGATTTGGCGCTCGAACCTTCAATCCTCTTTAAAAGTCTAGACCTTTCGAAGACTAATTGAACCAGTCCTATTGTAGGGATCAGAAATTTGGATATATCTGTTCATCTTGAAAGACGGCTGGATTGAACATATACTAATCTGCTTAGAAAATCCCGAACAACAGTTGGAGATCCCATGCAACGCTTAATACAATTTACGGAGAACTGAGACCAATCTCTCTTAAGCTCAAACAAAGGCGATTCCAATTTGCCGGCCACTGCCACCAAGCGGACGGGGAGGTCGTCTCATTCTTACTTGTATGTCATCCTTCTGGAGGTGTCTTCTCATGAAAGTTGACTTTCCCAGACACCATGGCTCGGGATCCAGTTCTGGACACTGGGGATCTGGGGACAACACTGTAAGACCGAGCAGTGTGGAAAGGGATTATTAATAGAGTTCCGACCAACCACAGGAGGAGGATGATGAGGAGGAGGAGGAGGACGACGACGACGACGATGGAGAAATATGCTTCTTACCCACGAATTACGTGATTTTTTAACAACGCACACGAACCGATTATAGTCCGGATTTCTATGGTAACTTCAGTGGGACGTACCCTCTTATGAGAGTGTTGATGAATAGGTTCAAAGGAGACAGTTACTAGTTTCTAGGGTAAATTATTTTTCACGGACAAATTTTTCAAACATTTCAGAAAAAAATCCACGTTTTAATGATGACTCTTTTTCTTTCTTTAGTCGCTAAACAAATGCACATGAAATGACTTCGATATATAAATAGGAAGAAGGGGAAAATAGGAAACGTTTATAAATTATAAATTCTATTTGCTCCTCGTTCTATCATTTTCTCGGGTTTAATCCATGCTTGATCCCAATCATCTATAGACAAAATAGATAGACAGATACACTGAGAGATATATTAAAACGTCTATATTATTTGTAAGCGACACTTGAAAAACCAATGAATGTATAGTTTAACATTCTATTCCAGTAACATTTACTTCTTGATTGAGGCCGCTATTCTTTACCTTCTGGCCCAAGTGATGTGTTTCAAAGGACAGAAACACCAGTTCAGATACCTGAAACTGAAAGGTTTATCATAACCACTATTTCATTCTTTTTCCCTGACATTTATCCCTGTGCCAGATAATTCAAAGTTACTTAATTATGTATACTTTTACTTTTAATCATTTCACGCCGAGCAAGGCGATAATGTCTCTCAGACGCAAGCGGGTGCTGAAGAAAATAAGAAGGATTTAGTTAGGAGAAAGGACAATAAAAGAAGAGTTGTCAGGAAGATAGGGGAAGAGGATTGACGTTGCATTTAAATCTTTGAAGATGGTAGGAAGAAATCGGAAGAGAGTTCCACAGGTGAGAAATGAAACTATTAGAATAGAACTTATATCTAGCGCGTTCAACGAGAAAAAAAAGACAAAACCTATTTGTCAATGTAGTACGATTATTCATAGAGTCGCGATACCAAGGAGGAGAAATTATTAGAACAATTGGCATGAAAATATTGATAGAAAAGGTAGGGAAAAGCCACGTTAAGGCGATAGAAAAGTGACTGATGGTTAGTTAGGACCGACAACATTGCAGACCATTCTTTGGATTTTGATATTCATGAAATATTGCTCAATTTATCTCCCCCCCTCCACCTCTCTCTCTCTTTCTTTCTCGCTCTCTCTTTCTCGCTCGCTCTGTCTATCTATTTAGGGTTAGTTAACTGAGAACAAACATTTATGGAAGATCGTCTAAGGCAATGTTATGCGGCATATGTTATAGTTTTACCTTCCCATACATCTTTTAACATAGCAGATTCTAATTGTATACAGGAAATGAAGAAGAAACTCGTGCTTGTTGCACTGGCTTTAGACAACTCAGTTTCTTGAAATTAGGCAGGTGTTTTCACTCGATTTCAGGAAACAGCTGGATGCCAATGACAGAGACATATCTTTCTTGACCAAGAAAATGAAACGTAGTAATGAAGAAGTTATGTCGTGGGAATGAAACAGTTGAGGTTTAACTCATTTTGCTCGATTTGTTGGAGGCCGTCATTGGGAATTTGATGTCCAACACGAGCGAGAATCAGTGTGACCGGGCATGCGCAGACGCTTCTGATGTCACTAAGAGTCTGTCCTACAGTTTTACGGTGTCTTTTCCCCCTAAATAACCGTTTAGTGTACATTTTCTTCTTGAAAATATTTTTCTATCAAAGGAATATCTTTGTTATCCTTTATATTATTTCTTCTCAATTATCTTAGTTCACTTTGTATATCCACAGACGCGCGCACCCACACACACATACTCACACACAGACAGACAGACAGATAGATAGATAGATAGATAGATAGACAGACAGATAGATAGATAGATAGATAGATAGATAGATAGATAGATAGATAGATAGATAGATAGATAACTGAATAACAAAGAGGAAAAACATAATGTAACGTGTTTTATCTTGTTTATTTCGATATTCACAAAGTTTCGGCCGATGCACACTCTAGCCGTCTTTGGGTGATTTAGATCGAACCCTTTATTTAGTGGACTAAATAAAGGCTTCGGTTCGAAATTCCGACGTGTGTCACCTGAAGAAAGCCGGCCGAAACGTCTTGAATATGACAATAAAAATGAGGACAACCATCCAAAGGATTTAAATAGACAAAGAGATAAAAAAAAACAGAGAGACAGAAAGTAATCAAAATGGCCGTGTAATTCCTAGCGTCTAAATAAATTGTTGCCTTTCAAATTTAGGTTTAAAGTTCATATTTCAGCAGCAATCTTTCATTATTTAGCCCCTCTACCACTTGACTGGTTGACGCAAAATAATCTTCCTAGCTAGCATTTCCATCAATTTGCAGACTAATATTAGTTTTTATTCTCGGGGAAAACAATCTTCCTTCTCATCATAAATCGATAAAACCATTACACGAAGATAGCTCTTCCTTTCACTGATTCTGAAGAAATTTTGATATTCTTTATAAGTAGAATGTTATTACAAAATTATCATCCATTTATATGCGATTTGAAAATAATTTACGAGTTAAAGAATATAATTAAAATAAAATTATAAAGTTTTATTAGTGAATTTTTAAATAACTGAAAATTACTTTTCCACTTAATCATCGGAAAATATTCTACAAAAAGTGGAAATTTCCCAGCTTTAACAGATTCTATTGTAATGTGGAAAATCTTTCACTATGTCACATTTTATTATGCAAATCAAAGTTTTCGAACTAAAATTGTCTTTAATCAATAAATATTGTGAAAACGTTCAGGATATTCGTATAGTTACATCAGCAATATATATCGTGCATATTTCAGATAATAATATTAACTCTTATTAAGTATATTAATAATTTTCTTGGAATGTTTATTCATAAATAAACCAAAAAGATATAGTCTACAGAATCATGTATTTGATTAACTCAATATCCAATTAGCCTGAATAAGTTATTATTTTATTATCATGCACCTTGACTTTCTATAATGCCCATCAACCAATCAATTATTGATTTTAAAAACATTTCTACTATTTCGTCTTTAACTTTATCTGCAGTAATTTCCATTGCTTTCTGGAGATTTTTCACTTAATAAGTTTAGCTCTTCACGTATTCAGTTATTTTAATGGTGGATCGTAATTTTTCTATTGGATTAATATCTGAAGAGAATGCTGACCATTCTATTAATACGGTGCCTTTGTTTGGTTTCGTTTGGTTTGTTTTACGGAATGGGTCATTTAATGCCGACAACTTTTTTTTTCTGGTAATATTTTGGTTTTGTCGAAAATCTATTTCTGTTAATATTTTTTCCTCAAAAATTTATAACTGGTAATATTATTTTTTTTCAAAAACATATAGCTGGTAATATTATCTTTCCAAAAACGTATAGCTGGTAATATTATTTTTTCAAAAACGTATAGCTGGTAATATTATCTTTGCAAAAACGTATAGCTGGTAATATTATTTTTTTCAAAAACGTATAGCTGGTAATATTATCTTTCCAAAAACGTATAGCTGGTAATATTATCTTTCCAAAAACGTATAGCTGGTAATATTATTTTTTTCAAAAACGTATAGCTGGTAATATTATCTTTCCAAAAATGTATAGCTGGTAATATTATTTTTTCAAAAACGTATAGCTGGTAATATTATTTTTTCAAAAACGTATAGCTGGTAATATTATTTTTTCAAAAACGTATAGCTGGTACTATTTGGATGTCAACTATTTGCCAATAGCTGGGACCCTAACAGGTGCTACCAACCCGGGTCAGGGTGGACCTGGGAACACCAGCAATCAAGAGGTTGTTCCACGCTCCTGAAAACCTCCTTGCTGTTTGACGTAGTTTATAGTCTTACCCTGGACGCGGATGTAGTTTATAGTCATGTACAGGACGGGGTGTCTTTGTAAAAAAAGGTGCATAGTATTCAAGTCTCCAAAAGGTGAATCTCTTTCTATTCCGCTCTCATTATTTGTAAGGACAAAGACATCCATCCGATGTTGATCTACATTCCTCACTAAAATTATTATTATGATTCCCATGTACATCATCAACTAACATACATGTTTCTACTTCTGATGATTGATTAAAAAGTTATTTCGCCTGTGTCTATATGTTTAACCCGTTTTCTTTCTTTCTTTTTATTTCATTTGCATCATCACATAATATATTTTCGTGTTGGTTAATCCACATTTTTTCATTTATTATCATTTTTTTCAAAGTGATTTTGTGACTTAATGCCAGTTTCTTGTTCACCCTTTTGCCAATATTGTCGGTTTATTGCTTTCATCTGTAGGGCACCTCAGTGTGGTGTCATGGTTAGCAAATAGATTTTACTTTCTTTCGTGATCTTTGTTCAACATTTTTCGTAATAGTCATATTGTGTTCACAGCAGAAATTAACTTTGCAATATCTTGCCGCTCTTTTGATGTTATATTTTTTTTCAGCAATGATTGATTGGTTGATTTATATTTTACGGCTTATCAACCTTTTGTAGCATATTTAAAACCGAAACATATTGCGGTATTCTACGAATAATTCTTTTTTTGCAAATGAATATTGTATTAACAATTTCTTGGAGATAATGATTTTCAGATAAAAGTCTTACCATTCAATAGCGAAGGAGAAAGGAGATATGAAGTGGCATTTTTCCCAAAGGAAATTTTAGCGAAAGTGAATGCAATAAACCCTACCGGAATTCGAACTCGGCTTTCTGACTTCTCATTCCGAGGCGTTATCCATTACAGTATCTGGTCTCCTTAAGAGATCACACATCTAGGTAATGACCAGGCTTTACTTTACAGAAATACGATGATCGGACGAGAACAGGTATTTCAACGTAATATGGGCATTAGTTTCTTAAGCAATGATAATTTTATATCTGAAATTGAAAAATAAATAGAAAAAAAATACCATATATATATATATATATATATATATATATATATATATATATATATATATATATATATATATATATATATATATATATATATATATATATATATACCCAAGTTTAGGATTGGTATATACGGAGTGAAATCCAATAACCAACAATTAATATTCTTTAAAGAGTGCTCAATACAGAGTAGAGCAGATATAATTATTTATTTGAATATTACAACATAAATATGTTATAAAATCACGACAAAAGTAGCCATGGCTACTTTTGTCGTGATTTTATAACATATTTATGTTGTAATATTCAAATAAATAATTATATATATATATATATATATATATATATATATATATATATATATATATATATATATCAAGTATGTGGTGAAGTTCAATTTATATTACATGAATCATTCATAAAAAAAAAACAGATAATGAAGTTAATGATATAAATGGCGAGAATACATCTTCGCAAACAAATTTATTAAGATACAATAACACACGAACCTGTAGATGAATTTTATGATCACTGTTTTTAATAAATTCCAGTTGCATAAGGTCTTTTCATACGAGTACTTTCGTCTGTTCATACAGACATCATCAGGTATGGAAATAGATTTGTTTTTTACATCCAGGTAATAACGGGACAACGAAAGATTAGATGTGATCCGAAATATGTTTTTTTAGAAATGTGTTATTGTTAACGGTAAGAAATTGTTTTTGTATGAATGATTCATATAATATATATATATATATATATATATATATATATATATATATATATATATATATATATATATATATATATATATATATAGTGCATAGGGGCAGCAGATCATTATTCAAATATGTATTGTTAAATATAACAGACAACGAATGTCTGCTATGCGTTATCATGAGCCGTTCCAAACATCATATAATGGCTTTAACTGCAATATTCATATAACCACTCTGATGATGGCTCATGTGAGTCAAAAGCTAAGATCGACGACAAGTATAATAAAGAAATATACAAACGTTGGACAGTTTTTGTCTTTATTTTCTCTTGAAGCTAAACAGTTATACGACGCTTTGAAAGCTTCATGATAAAACAGACATTCATTGTCTGTTATATTTAACAATATATGTTTGAATATATATACATATATATATATATATATATATATATATATATATATATATATATATATATATAAAAGGGGGAGCTTATAGTAGTTCCAACGATAGAAAAGTGTGTATATTAAACAGAAGAGATAAACCGCAAACGTTTTCGGTTGTAATGTGGATTTTTTTTTTAGATATTATGCTTTATTTTCCATAATTTTGCTACAAGAGTTTTCGGTCTCGCGACCTTCATCAGGAAAAGCGTGGAGATTTCCACATATTATTAAAAATAATTAATTTTGTTCTAATGTTTTTTCGATGTTAAATATTCTCGATATGAGATATTCTCTTTTTAGTGTGTTAGTGACCCAAATGTCTTTCTTGAACTGGCCGGGATTCAAACTGTCAACACTTGGAATTATAAATGTAGCCTTGTGAAAAGGCAAATTGAAATAGCTAAAGAAAAATTGAACACCCTTAACAGCAACAAACAGGACATCTATGATAAACTACGTCACGAGCTGCGGTGCGATTTTCGCTTCCGTGTCTCGTGTACACGAGTTTGACGTTGCTTGGAAATCTCCCATGCAACAAAAAACAGACTATCATTATTTTTCTGTCCGTGTATTCTTTACTATATTGAAATGTAATTGTCATCTTTGATAATGGCTTATGTAAGCCGAAGACTTAGATAGGATTAAAAAAACATGTATCATTATGGTGATTTTCTTTCGTCTTTCAATGATAATGTTATTAAGCTTATCAGACAATATGAAATGAATTTACTTAAAATAAATAGAAAAACTTGTCTATATTATTTAATGAAGCATGCATCAACATATATATATATATATATATATATATATATATATATATATATATATATATATATATATATACTTACAATATGATGATAAGGGAACTGCAGAATAACATCATACACAAGCAAATAATATTTTGTAAATGTTACTAATAATCACATTATAAGCATTATTACGTTTAACATGTATTTATATAAATTCCTGCACGTTTAACTATAACACTGAATGCCCAAATCACTATAAAATTGCAGTTATAAATAACCTAATAAACCGTACAAAAATAAATTCATCCACAAAACGGGTTTTCTGAATATAAAACAAACTCTTATTAATAATAATTTCTCTAATTATATTGTTGATGAAGAAATATGATGTCCTATCAGAAATTTTAATACAAAGCAAATAGAAGATAATACTTCTTCAACTAACCACAAACCTACCAATTTTTTAATTCGCACCCAAATACATTCTAATTATAAACAAGACGAAAATATCCTAAAAATTAATAAATACTAACATTTCCACCAGAGACCCTAGTAAAAAAAATAAAATTAATGATATATTACACTTAATCTAGTAATTCAATCATTCGTAACGACGTTTCACCACCAACAAACGTGTATCAGAAAACCAAAATCTTTTATAAATTTAAATGTCATCTTGGAGATTGTATCTTCAGTGGAAAAATAATATTTATGTTGGTCACACTACGACCCCGTTGGATCGGCGGCTGAGTTTTCATTTGAATGATGTGTCCAACATTTCTAAACATTTAAACAACTTAACTGTCCACATTCGCAATTCAAGATAATTCTTGTTGAAAATACATCTATACATTTTCATGAAAATAATAAATATAAACTAAAAATTCTTGAAGCTACATTTACTAAAAATTGAAACCAAACCATAATAAAATTAATTATGAATACTGAACAAATGTTTTAAAATGTTTACAGTAGATAGTTTAAAATATGGAGATTTGTACTAATAGTTTTAATGTTTATTTCTGAAAACACTCCACTTTCATACTTAGTTAACTCCCCTGAATAATCAAGCCAATCACAACTTTCAATCAACTCAGCGTTCTTCAATTCACAAGTAAAAATGAATAAGTTTCAGATGAACACAGAAATGTTGTCTTTGAAAATGATAAACACTACAATATTTTGCTCGAAATTAACAAAAACCTGATAATGAAATGTTGGTATGTCGAAACTACTCGGAATAAAATAATACGTAGTAACACGGTTAATTTCTCTCTTTCTTTAATAATGAGACCAAAAAGCTTTTCTGTGAATATGAAAGAACCCATTTGAAAAAAAAACTAAATTATTCAAGGAAACATGTCTCAATATCATATATATATATATATATATATATATATATATATATATATATTATGTAAATTCAAAAGTTAAGACCAACGTTACCTTACATGATTTAAAAAAAAATCGATTCCAGCTCTGTTGAGTGACGGCGACATTTTTTATTTTATTTTGGGGGGGGGGTTCGGGGTTTTGTTTTTTTTTTTTTTGCTTTTTTTAATCATCAAGGGTAAAATTGGTTTTAACCTTTTTTTATTTCCATAATACTGTAAACATTGACATGCAGGATAAAGTCTAAGATAGTTTCTATATGGATACGCAAGTTTTTACAAGTGAATTTTATAATACTGCATCTTCCAGGCTTTCGATCGTGCCAATCAGCACGAACGTAAAATATCAGTGAAGCGGAGTTATTTTTTTTCTATCTTATAAAATTGTAAAATACTACTAAAAATTATGCGAAACGTGTTCCAGTTGGAAATATCCTATCAGCAATGCCAATCTTCAAGAGAATCATGAAACAAAATCCGTTTAAAATTTCGAGTTGCTATACCAACAATCTTTACAAATCTATTTAGCTTATGATCAAAGCCTATTGCAACTATTCGAATCAGTTTCCAGTGTGTCGCCAGTTACTTCGTATTGGGAATCACACTGAATAAGCAATATCTTTTCTTTTTTCTGACTTGCAAGCAAATTTCCTTTTCCTTCGCATTGCACTCTGGGAATTAGACATTAGAGATGAATGACGAATGACAAATTTTAAACAAAAATTACAAAACTTTCGTCTTTGTTTCTTTTACCACTTTGATTGAGATTAATTTTTCGCAGGTTTGAAAATTAGATAAACATAAGAACTGAAGAAAAAATTACGCGACAAGAAGTCTGCGTGTGACATCTGTTAGTTTTCTCCGTTTTGAAAGATTGAAGGAAATCTGTTTTCATACAACAGTCCTGTTCGTAATTTAAAAATTGGCAAGCGAAAATTACCCAGATAAATTGTGGGAGTACATCTGGAAACGCAAAAGCACATATATTAATGTGCATGTTTGCGTGTATTCCTTTGTGTGTGGGTGTAGAAGCTGTCAAAAACTTCTGAGACAGCCTAATTTCTCAAATCTGTCCAAAGTGTCAAAATATCAGGTACAGGCATATATCGACATATGTATATTTTCATGATATTTTCCCCTTCATGCACCCTGTTATTATAGTTGTGCTGTTCTAGATTTATATGATTACATGCATTCTTGTGGTTTCTACAAAGTGACGTAAGCTATATCTAATGACATATATATATATATATATATATATATATATATATATATATATATATATATAAGACTGTCTGTTTCATACTTAAATTAAGTCGAATGGCATGACGAATCAGTTTAAGCATGAAACATGAATCTATGTTGCTGTCTATATTTATCTATCAATATATATATATATATATATATATATATATATATATATATAAATATTGCAATTTTTGTATCATTTGATAAGAGACTAGTACTGTTGAAACAAAACTGCAATTTTTGTAGTGATGATATAACATGCATATGTTATAATTTTGAATATATATATATATATATATATATATATATATATATATATATATATATATATATGTACATAAGTAAAAAATTATCCGCTCTTTCGCCATAACATATATTTAGTCTTGTCACCCTGCCGTCTGTTCATATATGCTTATATTTGGTACTATGGTCGTCACGTGACCTATGTTTGAGCTTGATTGTGCCAGGTCTTTCGCTGCTGTTACAGTGTAAACCTGGCCACTCCGCTATCAGTCTGTATCAATGAGGTACACTTGAGCAATGATATTAATCTGCTGCGAATATGCTACCTCATGGATGATAACTTACCCGTTCGCCATTACCATTTCTCAAGCTTGCTTGTAACATCTCGTCAGTTATAGAGGTTGACGGGAGTCCTGCTCCTTCTTCGAGTGTCACTATTTCGGCCAATATTAAACTTCTCAATCCACCCATACTTACAGCTAGATGGTAGTGCACAGTCACCATCTTGTTTTAAAAGCCTCCGATGAATTTCAAACTTTGACACAGCTTCTGAACAGAAAAATCGGCTTACTATAAGCACGCATGGACAGAAAGCAGAGTGACATATTAAGATATGTTTTAGCAAAAGTGCAGATTATTTTTGACTTAACCTTGTATATAAACGTTAAAGGAGAAAATAATCACGAGACCTAACACGTACGCACATCCGCGCAGATTAGCGCACTCGCGCAGACGCACGCACACACACTCACATTACGAAAAAACTTGCAACAATGGTAAGTGCTTATATCAAAGAAACATTGAGAAATATATGCAATCAATTGCTGATACCCCCTGACCCAAGTGAATAGACGGGTTCGTCTACAAACCTCTGGATTCGGGATGTTGAAAGTAATATCAATCTGCTAAGTGACAAATCTTTTATTTACAATATATATATATATATATATATATATATATATATATATATATATATATATATATATATATATATATATATATATATATATTCACTCAACCAACAAATCATTTCAAATGACATCTCACTGACAGACTAAAGAAGTTCGCATTGAAACGCTCATCAGGACCAAATTTTCCATACATTTTTATAACTCAATACCCAGAAGCGACAGATTTTTTCATGCTAAACGTAATCCTCAGGCCACATATATATATATATATATATATATATATATATATATATATATATATATATATATATATATATATATATAGAGAGAGAGAGAGAGAGAGAGAGAGAGAGAGAGAGAGAGAGATGTTTCATTGAATGATAAAAACAAAAACAAAGAATATTCAAAGTTTTTTATTTAGTTTTTCTAATGTTTTTTTTTAAATCGTCCTTTTTACGGTCGAAGAGAGTGTAGAAACTGTCCATAGACATTATTGTATCAAGCGCTTTCGCTATTCTCAAGTTGTTCGTTGTTCGTTGTTCGTTGTTATTAATGGGCAAGAGTTAAGTAGATAAAGGCTATAAAATAGGACCAGAATGTGAAGAAAAAATTTAAATAAATTTGGAAGGAAGGAGGAAAGAAAACAAAGTGTCGCGATATGTTTCGGAATTTAGTAATGAAGGGAAAATTTGGATAATAAATGGAAAGGAAGTTACAAGCATAAGGAATCTAGGCAAAATCTAAACGTGAATATGAAGTATCATAAGAAAAAACATAAGATGAGAGAAAATTATCAAATGCTATGTGAACAGAAAAATAACGAGTGAATGCAAGAAGAGAGGACGACTTTAACGAGCACTATGTGTAGAAAGATAGAATGTGAGACGAACTAATATTAGAAAGAATGGAAAGGGGAAAAACATAAAGGGAAATGAGAAAGAAAGAAAAATATATAATGGCCGGCATGCTGACAAAATACTGACATACTGATGAAGTTCTGAGTCATACTTCCGTGAAAGACCAACCTGACCAAAATGAAAGTGAAAGCAAAATAAAGAATAAATAAAAAAGGCGTAAGGTCAAGTACCCGGATTCAGTCCAGACAAGGTCAACGTGAACTGCAATGCGCGTTTAATATGGTTAGACATTTCGTATATACACGCGTCAACGTTTTATGTCGCCAGCATTACTTATTTATATATTTTATTTTATTTTCCTGGCAATTTTTTTCTGTCTTGCACCAGCAAAGGAGCTTTTTATATTTTTCTGCTTTCTTTCTGTCCCTATTGTCTCTGACTCTTTCAGTTGGAGTGATTGTGTTCATGCAGCTAGCCAGCTAGCCAGACATGCTGAGAACATCCAATTTTTTCCTTCTCTCCACTGAGCACGTATTTAGTGTTGCTAAGCGTGCCTTGCAAAAAGAGGTGGGGCGAAGATGTGACGCCAACCACTTCTGGTAGAAATATTGCCAGGCAGAGGAGATTGGCCAGGCATATTCTGATGTATCTCTCAAAGAAGATAGGTAAATGTATAGCAAGATGGACACGAACAAATAGTTACAGCAGCTCTTATCATTATTCAGCCTGGATAAATGCAATAAGAAAAACGAAGCATGAAGAATACATTTCACATAAAAATAAGGTTGGCACCTGTTATTAAATTCAACATTGGCATTCAAATGTTACTCAAGATAATTAGGTACAATGAATGAAATAAACGTTACGACTAGAAGATCAATAAATGTGTAGCTAATCTTTTGCTTATTGTACGTAATGTCAACATCTTGTGCCATTATTTTCTCTTCGTTTTACAGCCATTTTAATTGTTGCTCTTGTGGAGATACTCAAGTTACGGGTTTTCTGTCATTACTTCTTGGGTGATTCTATAGCAGCAGTCTACAAGGTCTGAAGAAAGAGGGTCTTGACCAATACCTACAGGCTTCTCTCGCTTAGTCATTTTTTACGATGTTGTGCCCCAAATTGTCGGTCCTACCTACTTTCAATGATCAGTATGTCATTACTTTTTAGAAGTGAGTTGGGAATATGTCCCATAATATCTATATTAAATTCTTGTCTTCTATATGTCGCTTCCCTTCAGGATATAGGCGATTATGACTCTCCACAATTTCCTATCTTGCGCGACTCTAAGCAGGTTTTACCCTTTACTAAAGCTCCAACCCTGCCATACATTCATAAAAGCATTACAGGTAAGTGGCTCGCTGTTTTTCTTTGAACTCACGCCTTCCATAGGCTCCGTGATGGTTAGGGTTTCCAAGCCTTTCTTCATTATGCGTCCAAGAAATTTTGAGCTGTCTTTTCATGATATTAGTGGTCTTTCTGTTGCCATTTTTTAAAAGATTTCCTCGTTGCTTATTCTTCCCGTCCATGAAATTCTCAGTATCCTTCTGTAAAACAACATTACTGCTGCCTCTAGGTTTTTTTTCTTATTCAGGACGATATTGTCCAGCATTCACTGACATATAAGAGCAATCCACCATGCTTTTCTTTGTTTTTAACGATTTTTCCTGTTTCACAGCACCTTGCTTAGCTTTTGGAATGTCTCTTTCGCTAGTTCAATGCATGTTCGGATCTCGGAGTCTCAATTTCGTTCCTCTGTTAAAACCCTTCCGATATTGAAACTTCTGCACCTGTGTTATGTTGATATCTCTAATTTGTAATTCGCATTTTGGGCTTTTTTCCGTTTCTTTTTTTCTTCTGTTTTCTTTCACTTGGTGGTAAGTCCTTTTTTTACCTTGCTTTATTCTCTCACCCTACGTAGGAGGTCCTTCAGTTTTCCTTCGGAGTCGGTCATCAACACAGTGTCATTTGCATATCTCATATTGTTAAGATTACGAAACTGATAATAAATGCTTGTAGGGTCTCGACTTTCCTTAGAATGGCGTTGCTGTAGTGTTTGGATAAATCTGGTGAGAAGACACATATTGCCTCAAACCCTTTTCTATCTATGTATAGCTACTCAATTTATTTTCTATACGTATGTAGGCGCTTTACTCCCAGTTCTAGATTATGCTAACGTATTTTCCAAATAGAACGAGATTTCCTAGCAGATCAAATATAGCCTTGTGCCGTACCTTGCCAAATGCTTTTAAAACCCACCACAGAATTCATCAAAAAAACTGAAAATGAAGATCTTGTTGAAATATAAATATTTGATGTGTAAATGAAATACTTTTTAGCTCTTTATGCTATATCTTATTGATGCATACACGCACAAATATATATGAATGTGTTGTGTGTGTGCGCGCGTGCGCTCAGGGAGATAGATAGATAGATAGATAGATAGATAGATAGATAGATAGATAGATAGATAGATAGATAGATAGTGGAAATGAAATGAGAAAATAGATAGATGCGAACAAACTGAGATAGATAGATAGAAAGAAAGAAAGAAAGAAAGAAAGAAAGAAAGATTGAAAGAAACTGAGATAGATACATAGACAGATAGACAGACAGATAGCTAGGAATAACCTGAGATAGATGCGAACAAACTGAGATAGATAGATAGATAGATAGATAGATAGATAGATAGATAGATAGATAGATAGATAGATAGATGGAAAATACTGCTAGATAGATAGATAGATAGATAGATAGATAGATAGATAGATAGATAGATAGATAGATAGTGTAGGCACGGGAATCAATACTGCGAGATGACTGCAATTTTCACGCCTCACTGCGATCTACAGACAAAATGCGACTACTCCTTTAATGGGTTTTATATATAGGTCACTGTGAAATTAACAAAAGTTGTGGCATGTAAAAACTGGCGCTTCTAAGTTCTTTTGTTTATTGCTAATGCTTAGGATTATTTATGGTCATCGTCTCTCGATGGATTATTTTTTAGCTTTATTTGATTATTATTATTTTTTATTTATTTTGTTTATTTCATTTATTTAATTGATTTGTATATCTTTTTTGTATATTTATTTTGGTTCTAGGTTTTTGTATTTGGAGAAAAGTTTATTTGATTATTCAGTAGAAATATTCAAAAACAGAACTGAAAATATCAAGCAAATCATAAAAAAAGAACAGTTAATCTGATCTCTATGTAGAGCCCCCCCCCCTACAAGAGTAGTTGAAGTGTTGATTCTTTTGTTAAAAGTTTTTTTACTATCTATAAACGCTCTACCTTATATATTAAGAACTCTGCCCAGAAACATAGAGCAAATTTCAAGCAATTTTAAACAGGATATATATACAGTCAACGGCAAAATTATTCGTAGACACATAAATTTTGAATATTTTTTTATCCATTTCTCAAAATCTAATGCCCGTATGACGCCAGGTATGTTAATTAGTACAAAAAGAAATATAGAACTATAGCTTAAATGCAACAAAATTGAATTAATTAAACTAGGAAAAGACAAAATTATTCGTACAGTAGAAAATATCGTTTTAAATTGATTGATTTGTGTAATTTACACAATTATTTTATCGGTGAAGCCTCTAGACTATTTCTTCAGTAGAATATTTGTGATAATTCCAGCAAAGAATATCACGTGGTTCGTAGTATGTCACCATTCTTATTCTTACGTTAACAACACGATGGGGACGCTTAGCGCTGACTTCAGACTGAGAATTATTAACTTCCACAAGTCAGGAAATAGTTACAGCACTATTTAAAACCGGTTAGCTATCCCTATATCTACGGAACAGTCCATTATAAAGAAGTTTAAATAAAGAATTTGCCTGGGCGTGGAAGAAAACTCAAATTGTGACCGAGAACTGCACGAAAAGAGATCAACATAAACCCAAGAGTTGTTTTGTGTTGTATAAGAGTAAGTGCCATTGCTGACACTGTGGCTTGAAACTAGATCGCCAGTGAGTAACACGGGCGATTCCATTATTGAGTAGATCACGTGATCATAAAGTGAATAAATAGGAAGTAGCGTGATGACAATACGATCACTGTTCATTCTACTTGTCTATCCACTATTGCTATACGTTCATTCTCTCTACTCTACTACTATACGGATTACGATTGCCTTCTGATTATTATACTATTTGGCGATTACTACTTGAGCAAGTATTACTAGTGCGGATATTATTGGAAGGCGTTACTACTAGTACCGGCGTCTACGAAGTCTCGAATATAAAGAGCATTTTTGAAAGTGATAACGATCTTTCGCTTGACATAGCAAAAGTGACAAGCGAAGCTGTCCAACATGACAAAATTTAAAGACATTACCAAAAGTTTGGATACGATGGGTCTCTCGCACACTACAATGTTGTTTAAATAGAAATGGCTTGTATGGAAAACCGACCACTACGAACAGCTCTTTACAAACCATGTCACATTGTTAAACTGTTCTTGAACAAAGAAAATCACATTTTGGAAAAAAAGTACTATGGAGTGATGAAACAAAAACTAAGCTTTTTGGACATATTGATGTATAGAATATTTGGCGCAAGAAAGGTGAGGTTTTCCTCCCAAAAAGCACAGTGGCAACATTAAAACACGGAGGCGGATCGATGATGTTTTGGGGTTGTTTTAGCTCCAGGGTTACTGGACAATTTATTGTAATAAGTGGAAGAATGAAAGCTGCAGATTATACAAAAATTCTTGATGAAAATCTACAACCATCAGCGCAAAATCTTAATCTGGGTCAACGATTTACTTTCCAGCAAGATAATGATCCCAAACATACGTCTAAATCAGTGACTGCGTAGCTTCAGAAAACGATTACAGTTCTGCCATGACCTACAATGAGTCCTGGCTTGAATCCTATTGAAAAACTATGGCTGAAATTGAAAATTCGAATTACTCGTCGGTCACCGAAAAACTTTCATGAATTAGAACGTGTGACCAGATGTAACTTTTGTGGGTTTTTTTTAATTTAGTTTTTTGTATAAAATGTTGTTGCTATTTTAATTTAGTAATTTGATATAAAACTTTTCTGCTACAAACATTTAAGAACTTTCTTACTATAGCTGATTTTATTTATTTAATCCGCAATTGTCTTATATAAATGGCTTCCAGAATTTTGAGTTTTTGCTTATCATTATTATTATTGGTGAAGTGCTAATGTATCTTCGACTGATATCTGCCTAAACTCTGAATGTGGATATGAGTGTTCCTTTAAATGTGTAAATATGTCATTTTACAGATATGTGACTTAGCTCATGTGTATTTACATCATATATATATATATATGTATATATATATATATTTTATGACATGTCATTTTACAGATATGTGATTTACACATATATGATTTACAATAAACACAGATACACAATCTCTCACAAACACATAGAAAGAGACAGATGTATACATACATAAATAATAATAATAATAATAATAATAATAATAATAATAATAATAATAACTAGTAGACTAATTGAAGGGATCCCTGGAAGTCCATGCCTCAAAGAGATACAAAAATTGTCTTGACAAGTACAGCCCACACTTTACGAAGGGCTTTATCTATGTAATTTTTTTTTTCAGTAGAAAGTGTCATAATGCCATTTCTAACATTAGGTCCCTGGGCGGGACCCGGAAAGAAATGTGTAAACGCCAGATATCAAAGAAAAAAAAAATAATAATAATAATTTTATAGAAAAGTAGTATTTCTTTAAATAAAGATCCCAAAATTTAAAATTATTCCGACGATAAATAATGTCTGAACAGATCAGTAGTTTTCTTTTTTCTAGATACGTATACTTTCAGGAAGTGGGCGATCAAGGCCTTACACAACCTCCTATCCTCTGTAATAGCAATACTTTTCTTTTTGTTAACCCTTCCACTGTCTTTTTTACCATCCATTTACGCAAGCAGACCAGCAGTAATTGTGCAAGAATAGATCGATACATAAATTGATTCAGATGTATAAATACAAATAAGTGAATATACACCGATAGAGAGAAAGAACGGAAAAAAGAAAGAATCTGACAATAAAGATCAGACGTCCATGAAATAAATGCGCAGTGAATTAGGACACGGAATATGTGATCATTACCATACACTCTGCCTCCACCCGATAGACAGCAAATATTTACGAAGTCACAAAGCTTTGATGGTTTTTGGTCACAGAGGGAGAATTTCATGCTGTTGAATCCATTGTCCAACACTTGAAACGTATTAATTACTTCTTTTCTAGTGCAAACTTAAGAAGAGACGCCACGAATGCTGAAGTCAGTTACGAATCAAAATTCAAGATCACATTTACATACGCACACACACACACACATATATATATGTGTGTGTGTGTGTGTGTGTGCGTGTGCATGTGTGTGTATGTGTCTGTGTCTTTGTCTGCGTGTGTTTTTGTGTGTGTGAAATATAAAGAATTTTAATACGTACATGTGACTTAGACGTACAAACGCTAAAAGGGGAAAAAATCAATATAGTGAGATTGGGTTGTGCGAGTCTAACAATTAAGGAGAATAATTTCTGCCTTGATAAAGAGCTTTCAGACGATGGCTTTTATCTGGAGCTCAAACCACCACCAATGCAGCTGTGATAAATACGTAATTAACTCAAGAACTCGACTAAACTAAACTAATAAATCAGGCTAAGGCGTACACATACATATAGATGTGTGAATCCGTATACACACAGATATCAACATTTCATGATTGCTACACCTTAACTTATCATCTGTACAGATTTTTATTTCCACACTCTCGAAAACTACAAACGCTCTCTCCTCGATATGGAGCACTCATACACAGCAAATATAGGAAATTAAAACTCATGTGAGATTCGGGTTCGAATTCCACTCTAATCAATTTATCAAAAGCCTACTATTTGATGATAACGGCATGAAGTAGTGGCCCCAAGTGCCGTACTGTTAGGAAGTGTTTAAAAACCATGCCACCAAAGCAAATACCATGTGAGAAATAATTGGTGGACAAAACTGTTTGAAAGCCGTTAGAAGTCATCGGGCTTGAGGTTAAGAGCCTTATTCCAACATTTATCGAACCAGACTGTTCTCTCTTTCTCTCCCTCTCTCTCTCTCTCTCTCTCTCTCTCTCTCTCTCTCTCTCTCTCTCTCTCTCTCTCTCAGAAATGTTAAATAAGCTCTGATCAATAGTGTTGCAGTATAATCCACAAGTTTACTCCATGAGTGTGGATAGGTGTTGAATAAACATCAATATCCCTGCGTATGTTCTTGCATCATGGATTAGCTTCGTACACTAGCAAACGATCAAAATTATATATATATATATATATTTTGAGAATTTACATGAGATTTTCACGCTGTGCCCGAAAACTATCAAAAACTTGTGACTTCGTAAATATTTGCTGTCTATCGGATGGAGGCTGAGTCTATGGTAATTATCACATATTTCGACCCAAATGTTGCTGGATCATGGGCACATGTTTCTGGGCTATTTTTTCACACTGAATCTGAAAATCAAGTTCATTTTTTCCCATTATCACGTTTTCACAGTACAGATAATTTTGCTTAAAATGGGTCGACATGTCTAATTCACAGTGATATGCCAGGGCTTAAATATGCGAGTGACATAGGTGAACATTTTCGTTTCTTGTTAAAATGATTTATCATTCAAATAACTGTCAAAATGAATTCTAAGCTATTTCAGTTCAGATAAGATTCCTGAAAATGCTTGATTTTATGAGAGATATCTCACTGGGAAAAGTTCTTGTGACCTGAATGTTCTTAGCTTGTTAAATCTTTGTGATTTGTTTTTCTTCTCTACTTTTCATAGAAGAAGCTCTTTAGAATTATTTCAAAAACAGCGATTTTAGTTTTTATTAGCAGTTTTCACTTTAAGCCTGAAACCTTCATAAGATTTTATCATATCACTTGAATTTACAGAGGTCTGATATTGTCATGCAGTCTCTGTATAACATGCATAGGAATATAGATAAATGAAGGTTGTTAGGCGAGTGTATTTCAGACTAGCAAGATTAGAATTTTCTTTATTAGCGCTTAAAATAGCCGCCAAACACTAGATAGGTATATCCAACTAGGAACTTTGTAAATGGGATGTTAAAATATTGACTGATTTCTGCTGGAGCATCAAAAGAGATGAACCTTTAATTTCTTAAAAGAGAAGATTTATACCTTTGGATGGACAAAAATGAATGTATTTTACATTCCTTTCTATCATTTTTGTTTTAATTAAAACATTGCCGATACATTTTTGTCTGAATTTCATTTTGTGTGAGATTTTTGTGAAAACATTTTTCCTGAATTGAAAATGCATTCTTTAAGTTATTGGGATACTTTTTCTTTTATAAGTTATTCTAACATGAAAGCGTTTAGGGTTGCTTCTACTTGGCCCTGACATATCACTGTTAAATTGGTATTTAGGCCTATTTTAAGAAACATAGAAATTATCTGTATTGAGAAAAGTTATAGTGATAAGAAAAATGGACATGATTTTCAGGTTCAGCGTAAAAAAAATAGCCCAGAAACATGTGGCCATTGCCCAACAACATTTGGGTCGAAAAAATGTCAACTGGGGTAATCTATCTGTTCTAACAAGGTTATATTCTCTCCCATCACATTGATATACCGTAGTTCTACTAACACATCTGAGGTTATTTCTGTAAAGGGAAGGAGGGGAGAAAGCATCTATTGCGCCGGTGTATCTAATTTTTAGCTCTATTTTAGTTCCACCAATATACTTAAAATATACCAAACAAATAGTATTTTACCTTTGCTGGCTCTTTCAAATTTATATTTTTTTTTAAATGAATATAAACAAACAAAGCGATGTTTATTTGTCTCTACTTTCATTAATTAGTTATCATTGTTGACCTCTTCCCCAAAAGTTGCATTTTTATTTTTAGGAGACAACGCAAGTATCTGAATATCTAGATATGTAGTTAAAATTCATTAATGAACTGCGGTGATATAATTATCGCCACGTAAATGCATTCATTTGAATCGCACGTGGTCTTATTTGAATTCTACACTGCTAATATCTCTGTCTAAACTATTTAATCTCTTACTTATTTTTTCAATAGGAGTAGATAGGTTACCCTATTCGTCTCCTTCTTTGTCTGTTGAACATGAGTAGAGCCTTATCCTTTATTTCCTGTTTAGGATTGGGTTTCCGGTTACTTCTAAAGCCTTCTCTTTATCTTTTACTCCTCGAAACCCCTTACATCTTAGTGTTATTATCGCCTTGCTTGGGGTGAAATGATAGAAAAAGATACAACAGGATAGTGAGTGTGAAAGAATCAGATAAAAAGACATTATTAAGGTAAGAGGACAATAAAAGAACGGGTGTTTAAGGAAA
>OZ038497.1:71116796-71124296 GCA_964036315.1 Acanthosepion esculentum | reverse complement strand
TACGCCCTGTAAAAATATATGTATAAATATATATATATGCATATATAGAAAATGATATATAAATTCTGATATACCAGAACAATTCATATTTTTCCTAACACACACACACACACACACACACACACACACACATATATATATATATATATATATATATATATATATATATATATATATATATATATATATATATATATAAAATCAGGAGCTACATGTTATTTTTTATTTTATTTTTGTATATATCTCTCTCCCTCTCTCTCTCTCTCTCTCTCTCTCTCTCTCTCCATATATATATAAATATATATATATATATATATATATATATATATATATATATATATATGTAAGTGGGCAGGGACGTAAACAACAAGAGGCGATAGTCTGTTTCGTACTTCAACGCCATCTTTTTGCTTGGCTTAAAGATTGCATTGAAACATGAAACAGGCTGATTCTGCTTGGTGATTACTAACTCAGTGTCCACTTTTCTATTTACATGCGCTCTATATCTGATACTGATCGCATTTTTTCGGTTGAATAATCTAGACATATTTTATCTATCTATCTATCTTTATTTTAATCCTCTCAAATTCATAGATCAATTTGTTAGTGCTTTTACAAAACTGAGTAAAAAAACGTGGTTATTTCTTTTGTTTCGCAAGTACTTTCAATCTCAATCAAGATCATCTTCAGGGGTGAATTGCTGAAAAAAAAATTAGTATAATTGATAGTTGAGAATATTTACAACAATCCATTAAAAATGAATCATAACATATTACGGAATCTTCTCTTGAATTGCACTACAATGAAAATATATACGTACAACGTGTTGGCGTTTCCATGGGTTAAAGTCTAGGATCAAAATTTAGTAACTTCTACATGGCTAAACTTGAAAATAAGATATTTAATACCATTACAAATGAATCCTTGAATTTGAGAGGATTCAAATAAAAAATAGACATATTATGTCTCGATTATTCAATCAATGCTTCCGCATCAGACCGAAATCACAAATTAGTTTAAATTTATCCAGACAATATGTTAAACATTATTTTTAAAATAAATCACAAGAGAAAGGGAAGTAAAGTCTAAAGTCTTTTGTGATTTATTTATAAAATAATTTTTAATATATTGTCTGGATAAATTTAAACAATTTACAATTTCGGTCTGATGCGGCAGGTATTAAAAACTTATCTGCTGAAATAAATTTATTATCGGATTTTTCGTAAAAGACCTATTGGATTATCCTTTCCTCTTACGGAGTTGATATTATTAAATATAGATAGATAGATAGATAGATAGATAGATAGATAGATATGTGGCTGAAGCATTTTTGTTCTGTCTAGACAATCTAAGCTTCGAGCACTATATTTTACAGAGTAGGTAGCGTTGCTGCGTTGCCTTGATGCCTTTTCTCTTCTTTTTTCAGTCATGTTGTTTTTATTCGAGACTTTATCTGGTTAAGAGTTTTAAGTTTTGGAAATCTGTCCGTTGGTTCCACCAACGGATTTTGTTTTACTTTAATCTTTAATATTAAAATTTAATCTTTAATATATATATATATATATATATATATATATATATATATATATATATATATATATATATATACATGTTTGTGTGTGTGTGTACAGTATGTCTGGTTTTGTTATTCGAAACAATGTTTTGAAAAAGCTTTCGAGCTTTGTAAAAGCTTTCAAAAATACTTGTATTCTTATGATAAATAGAAAAATATAACCTGTGAATTTCTATTAGAAATATATATATATAGTAACTTTCGGTAGTGTGAGATTTCGTTATATAGCTCAATTGTTTTTCATCCCCGCTTCCAAATAAATATATATGATTATATAGTGCTTGATATTTATTCTTTATATATAGATTATAATGGGTAATACGAAAGATTTTACATGAGGAAATATTATATTGCCAAGATGTTGAATGAAAATACAACTTTTCAATTTGCGAAAACGTTGAACAAGTGATGCAAAATGGTACAAGTCAAGAACCATATATTGACCACTAAGGAAATATCTGAAGAAGCTTATCTGGTAAATGATGGCATAAGAAAAGATGCAGAATATTAAGAACATCGGCTCAAGATAGGAAACAGAAAACATAACACCCCTAAATAAAAATTACAAAAAATATGTAAGTTTGTCGAAGAATTATATAAAATCTTGTTACTCCGTAATAATTTGAATGAACCTAGGTGGCTGCTCAGATATGGAAAAAATCGACGAAACCGACTTAATTGAGAACAGACGATTTGGGATTAATGTTTTGGCTAAGTACAGACAAACCTCTCATCAACAGACTAATAGGGATAGGTGTGGTCCGTTAAAACCGATTGTCCATAGAAGGGAAGTGATTATTTTTTAGTTATAAAACCACTATAGTATCTACAATTATGAAAATACTATATATGACATAATTAAATATATATTTAATATAGATATATTAATCAAAATAACAAAAATAATAAATTTCTCACAGATACTATCTCTCGCACCGCTAATGTATCGTACTTTCTGTCCTTGTTTACAATTCAAATTCCTGCCACTGTCTCCAAGCGGTCACTTTGAGAACTAATACGACTCGTTCCACTAAGCCCTCAAATTTTGAAATGCATCGCTGACAATTTGGATTTTTTTTTCTGCAGATTTTTTAAATTTTTATTTTGCCTGCATATTTTGTCCGTTGCATCCAAATTCCGTTGATGGGGATCTGTAGATGAGAGGTTTGTCTGTACTCGGAATTTTCCAGATAAATGTAGTGGATTGTCATACTTTCTTGAACCACGTCATAATTATGTATTACAAGGAATACATTTTAAGCTCATGACGCTATGCCAGTCAAACAATACCACTTGACCTTCAACAAAGCTAAATACAGCCTACTTTTCACCCAGAAGACAAATGAATAAAATGGTTCCCATCCTCTCCAGATATGAATCCACCACGA
Organism: Acanthosepion esculentum; assembly: GCA_964036315.1. Lineage (NCBI taxonomy): Eukaryota > Metazoa > Mollusca > Cephalopoda > Sepiida > Sepiidae > Acanthosepion > Acanthosepion esculentum. The sequence goes on along the minus strand of OZ038497.1, from coordinate 71,121,335 downwards.
AAAATGAGAACAGAAAACAATCTTCGATCCACAATATATCCAAATCAAAAATGATGAGCTCTGTAACCATCGGGAATATCTGCTAATCAATAGCAATTTAGGGCATTTCTCAGGAAAATGGGAATCACATGGCCGCACCAATTTCCTCTCAATGTCCTTTTTATTACTTCAAACGGTATTTTAGTGGATTATCGAATTTGAGGAGACGCTCCGTTTTTAACAGTTTTTTTTTCCAGAAGTTTAGAAACAAAATGTCTATTTTTGTAGTGAATTTATAACATATTTATGTTATAATTTTCGAATAAATTATATATATATATATATATATATATATATATATATATATATATATATATATATATATATATATATATATATATATATATGTAAGCAAATATGTGGATGTAGATCCGACGGTATAATGAAAATATGGAAAAGACAAAGCAAAATCGGAATATGTGAGTTTACTGTTTTTTTTTAATTTTGTTTTTTGTTTTTCTGTCGACGTCAGACGTTTCAGTCTAATAGACCTTCTTCATATATATATATATATATATATATATATATATATATATATATATATATATATATATATATATATATATATATGTATGTATGAAGAAATATACTCTTAAGGTGTGCTATATTTATTGGATAAAGTTCTCAATATCAAGAGATAGAGCGTGTGTAAATATAAAAGTGAACATTGAAGTCAACATTTTTCATGCTAGACGCAATATAAGAAAATAATGTGATAATCAAGATATTGACATTCCACAGTACTTCAAATAAACGACTGGCGAAGAAACTTCCATCAATGCAGGAAAGAGCGATGATAGCTACTGGACATGAGAAAACTATTTTACTGAAAAACCGACAGCAATACTGGCTGCTCGCACAATGAAAGCCAAATGTTTCACCATTACCATATAAATACATATGTCAATTTTTGTGTGATTGAAAACTAGCTGTATATATACGCATATATATTTTATATATGCTTTTGTATTTGCGTGTGTCGTTTCTTTGTATATATTAATAGAGATATACCGTGTGTATGAGAGAGAGAGGGAGAGAGAGAGAGAGAGAGAGAGAGAGAGATGTGGAAATAAGAAACATTTACAAATATATCGATTTCTATACATATTTGGATTACGGTCGTATCATGTTGACACACCCATATACGAATATTCGACCGGTCAACGAATTTAAGCAAAATCGAGGCTGGTCAGTACCAAGACGAGTGACGGCTTTTCAATACCAGGTGCTGAATGTTTGGATGCATATAGTTAAAGGTTCAGAATTGGAACTAGTAGAGCCGATCACTTTTCAGATCTGATTTCCAGTTCATCAAAATAAACATAAAGACAAAGTTTAAAAGACCATCGTTGTCTGCATGCGAAATGGCAACATTTATAAATAGTGGCCTTAAATGATTGTAATTTACAATTTATTGGTACTTTGACTTCGTAACCATTGTCAGTCGCATTTCCTTCATCAACTATTCTAGTAGAACAGCTACTAGTGCTGGTTGGTTGGTTGCGATCTTTAATTTATCTGCATAAATGGTATAAATCTCCCTTTTGAACTACTTCATGTCCACTAGTCTGAGGTCATGTGCAGTTGGGAACTTCTTATTGTATTTTTTGTAACTGGCTAGGCAACGGGGCGGGAGTGGTAATACATGTTTAAATTTGTTGCTTGAAGCTTTTTATGGGGATTACAATTTTGGTTTATGAATATGGTGTTTTAGTAATTGTGAATTCAATACCATGGCCAGGCAGTGCAAACTTGCACAGTGGAACACAGAGTGAAAAACAACTGACCAGTACTAATTAAGAACTAGACAAGATATCCCCAGCACGAGAACAATCTCATGCCTTCAGTTCGGACATTATCTGTAGGTTGTCCAGGTCGACATATACTTAATGAAGCAACAACAAAGATTACGTAACCAGTGTAAATAATGATAATTCCTCATCCCAGAAATTCAGACAGTAATTATTCGAATACTAATCTATTAGGAATCTGAGTCACATTTCATGGATAAATTTATGTTTCCTTCAAATTACTCGGTTGACGAACATGGACACAGATCTGCAACTCATATCACAAATATTGAAGATGGTTTAATCCTGTACTATGAGAAGAAAAAAGCCTCATCCAATCCAATTACTGTGCCGGATTCCTCTGTATTGAACTCTTTGTTCTTCTTCCTCGAATGTTGATTCTGTGAATTAACGTCAAATGATATAAAGTTAACTCATCAAACCAAAGAACCTTATTTCAGATGCTATTCAGCCAACCAAAAAAACTGCTCTTTATATATTTTACGACCCGTCTCTACGTGAGAGTTCTTCCCAATCCGTAATTTTCGTGCTCTAAAAGATCGCAATCCATGATGGCGAAGGATTGTTACCAACATCTTGTCGTTTAACTGTTGTCCCTGATTTTTAGAGGCTTTCTACTGTTTTCTTGTATGCCTTCATTGCCTCTATTGAGTTCCTATGGTCCTATTTACAGCATGGCTGGAAATCTCTCGAGATGAACCAAATTTAAGTCTGTTCACTGTCGAGTCACATTCATTCCACTTTCAGATATAGAAACACGAGGTCTCAGATGAAGTTATACTTCCTTATCGATTATTGTAACCCTTTCCATAAAATCTAGCTAGGCTATCATTGAGGTTTGTATAAAGAGAATGCAAAGACTTTAGTGAGGAGAAGTGAGAAAAAACGATAAAGGAACATAGGTGAGGAAGACAGACGATTGACGTATTATTGCAATTTTTGAAGATAGTAGGTGGCAAGGTGAAAGTGTTCAGCAAGGAAGAAATCAGAAGCGAATCCACAGATGAGAAGTGTGAAAAAAGAAACTGTTAAAATACAAATGGCCGTTACATATTCAACACTAAAACGATGAGACTTAGTCACCAATTCATATAATCGGGGTTAATGTTAATCGGGGGAAAAGCTCATCATGAAAATTTGCCATCAAGTTATAAGTAGAACAGAGTGAGAAGCCTCGTCACGTCGGTGAGAAGTGAAGTTGATATGTCAAATCAGGATCTGTTAAGTTACAGAAGCTACTTTGAATTTTTTCATGAATCTCGAGATGTACAGCAGGAACACCAGATTGGTTAGAAAAGTTAGAAACTGTTAGAATAATAAAATCTACCGGGGACTAAAGGGCGATTGCTGGATCATTAACAAATCTTGATGACATTTGACCCGTTATACAAACCAGCAGACCCAACTGCTTTGTAAACTCAACAATAATAATAATTCTGCAATCAGACTACTGACTGAAGTCATGAAAATATGAAATGGAAAAATAATAGCACTTCGCCTGGGAGATATAGAAATAGTTTCGCATAAAATTTATTGTTCTAGCTTTATTAAATACCGTGCTTGGAACTGAGCCAAAACACCACAGGCAAGATTTGGTGAATTGAAAATTCGTTAAATAATTGAAACTACCGTGCTGGGATCTGTGGGGATACTGCTGAAATTTTGACAAAATTCAGAAAACTTAGATTTACTCAATCCCCAGAGGTAACCACCAGAATCATATGTGAATACGCTTTGAAAGAAAGAAAGAAAGAAAGAAAGAAAGAAAGAAAGAAAGAATTGCCATTATTATTATTCTTTCTCATAGTTGGTTTCGGGTTGACTGTTGGTGGACTATCAAATGTCTGGAACAGTTGTCAAATGTCTTAAAGATAGATTACAGCCCAACTAAACCAGCACTGAATTGTATTACTTGCAATGTAAGTTTAATACTTCTGAAAAATTCCTGTAAAAAGACAGCTGTTTATTCTAAATGTCTACCTTCGACCAAATTAGACAGCAAGGTGTCTGTAAAGATGTAAATCTCTTTACAACAGATTTACTTCGTGCTTTTACCACTGGGGCGCATGTTTTGCAACTTAGAGCAGATTCTTTTATGATGTAATCGACTTTGGAGATAGAAATTTAAATATCCATCTAGAGACATAGAACTTTATAGAAAGAACAACTTGCAAGTAAAACTTGCAAAAGAAATTTCCATAGTCGTTACGTACCATGGACATTTTCCTCTTGATAAATCAGTGTTAGATCAGTTTAGCACATTCTGCTGAATAAGTCACAAGGTTAATGTACTGGAAATATACAGTGAGGACGAAAACAAGGGAGTAAAGGATCTTTATCAACACAGTATATAGTAAGATAATCCTGGCCCAATTATTACACAGTTTTAAAATCATTATAATCAAAATCTAATGTAATTAAAACGCCAGGAAAATTGTACCTCCAATAGTAAATATGCGTAAAACGTTACACACGCACACACACACACACACACACATATATATATATATATATATATATATATATATATATATATATATATATATATATATATATATTTTAAACATGTTGTGTTTAATGTCAAAGACAACATAGTCCTGCATATTTTCTTTTGAATTTTCTCATATTTTCTAATGAGACTTTTTATTTGAAAATTATATCGAAATAAATATGTGTCCGTAAGATAACC
>OZ038497.1:71094296-71114296 GCA_964036315.1 Acanthosepion esculentum | reverse complement strand
CTTTCCTTGAAGATGTTTTATATTCTTATATACGCTTTCTTTAAGGATGGGCACGGGATTTATATTTGATTAATATTTTGAGAGGCTGCAAGCCATTTCATTAATATCTTTGAAACTTGTTTGTCAAGGTGGGCAATACTGAATTCTGCAGAATGTGTCGAAACATGTATTACATAAACTCTTCATTTGTAATCATTTTACCCCAAGCAAGGCAATATAGGGGTTTCCGAGAATGAAAGTATATGAGAAAAGGAAAACATTGTTAACGAAAACTATAATAAAAAAGAGGAATTAAGATAGAAAATAACGATTGACATTGCATTTAATTTTTGAAGATCAAAGCTGTCTGAAGAGCAATATGTTTAAAAAAAGAATATTTAGTTCAAATTTTGCATCCTAAACTAGAAAATTACTTTCTGAAATTAAGAATGAAGTAATATTAAAAGCTTCGTTAATCTGTTCACTTTCAGAAAAGCGAATGAACAAATAAAATTTTATTTAAAGATATGAAAAATGATTAGTAGTGCTGAACATAATGGGAACAAGAAGCGCCATTTACTCCAATCAGTCACTGTCAATGCTACATTCTCTAAGCAGTCATTCCACATTATGTGTTCGGAAAAATTTGAGCCGTTCCTTTCTAATTGTAAATATATATTTCCTTGTAGCTTCTATTCTCATAAAACGTCTTCTTTGCTCACATATGACACAACGTCTATTATATTGTCTGCATTCTGTCGCTTCAAGTCACACCTTCCTCCGTGAGAAGTATGTCCAGCATTCAATGTCATATTAGATATGACGTGTCAAAGTTATGATGCTTGTCTCCGTTGGTAGTTGCATAATTTCTGAATTAGGGGTTTCGTGTTATCAGTAAAATTACCAAAGTTCATATACTTTTTTATATTATTTTCTTCCCGATTACTTTTGACTGTTGCTACATTCGTTTTCAAGGATCGTTCTCTGTATATTTACGCAACTGTTTTTTTTTTTTTTTTGCGTTATCCCAACAATTTATTGAAATAAGTAACTAATAATAACAAAACAAAAGTCATTGAAACAAAGCAAGTTCAGTCGACCAATGATGACAATTCCAGAACAACGTAACTATAATAATTGCATAATTAAAAGAACAACTTGTAGTTCCCTGGAATAAATTGTAGTTGGAACTACGAGTTTTTCTTTTAATTATAGATATGACGTGGATTAGAAATTACGTAACGTCTCAGCACATTTTCTTTGCTTCTAAAAACATTTCTCTATTTTCTAATACATTGCTTAATTTCTAACAAAAAACATTTCTGCTATTCTGATGCACCTATGGCTTTCTGTGTCACCCCATTATTGCAATAACAATTTTTAATAACAAAATCATGCGTGATAAACACACGTAAGAATGTGTGATAAATAATGATGAAACATTTAAATTTCTGACATACATTTTTTTTTCAAATTCTTCATATAATTTTCCCGGGTGAATAAAATTATTTTTGTAAAGCATACAATTACAATATAATTAAACACGTAAGCATAAAATGTTGCAAAAGAATTATTTTATATTATTTTATAAATTGTTAGAACCGGCTTTGTGTCCGACGACAGGGTTATTATAGAAACCTTAAATTGACTTACATTCTCCAGGGAATTCATTTTAAAATATGTAAAATGTATTCATTTTCAAGTGGCATTTTATTAAGATTTCCCAGAATTAATTGCTGTCAAGAGGGTATTTATATTAAATAAAATATTTACCACTCTTGCTTATATGAGGAAACGTTTTGTTAAATATATTCAGTGATTGATGCAATCATTATATAATTATTTTTTCTGCCATGTTAATATTAAATAAATTGCATTAACGGTAATGTCTCTTCAATGATGCAACTTGAAATTAACTTTTATATCGTTTTGAAATGATTTTTGCAAATTGGCAGAAATATTTAATGTTTACTTATTTTGAAATTACAATGCAATTGCAAAATAATCTGAAAACAGAAAATAATTCAAGAAAAATAAATTATGGCATTTCATTTGTTAAGCTTAAAGTAACTGAAATTTATAGTTTAACTTCTTCAAAAAAATACAATGTAGAAATGGTCAAACTGCGTACATTATTACTTTTTTATATAAATATTGACAAATCAGGCACTTATACATTAAGAGATTAAACACAGAAATCACTGCAATATTTTGAGGAAATCCATATCGATTCCTGTACTTGATCGATTGCAACTGTACTGAATGACGAGGGAGGACACTTTGAACATTGTAAGTAAAACAGTTTGATACATTTCCTTAACAGTTTCCCCCGAATATATTTAAGCAACGCATTGTTTGAAAGGTGTCGTACATTTCACTTTAAAAGTTCACTTTTTAACTAAGTATTAATTATGAAATCATTTTATAGATACTTATTAACTATAAAGGTAGGAATGTCATTACTTCCCCGTATTAAGATCCAATTCTTGCTGGTTAAACTACAAAAGTGAATATTCTGAAAGATATAAATTTGCCGTCATTAACAATTTAATCCGGAGATCTAAATTAATCTCCTCATCTAAAATGAAGTTTCCCAAGGGATTGTATAATATAAAGCAGACACCTATTAATAAGTATTTCCCTATCTTGTTAGCAATCAAATCAGACTTGATTTAATAATACTTTTAACAATATAAACTCTCGTTCGACAATATTAACAATACTGGCATCAACAGAATTGGCCAAATGAACCATATTTACAGAGATAAGGTAACCGCTATAGAACCATAAAGCATTGACATATCAAACATGTTAAGAAAATAAACATTTAAGATTTATCATTTATGATAAAAAAAAAATTTAAAACTAGTAGGCAAATGATCAAGAAATAATATATCACAACCCACCAATACTCTACATACGCTTAATATTGTTTATGGATTCATTTCAACCATCACAATTATCGGTTTTGACACTACTACCAAGGTTCAATTTCTTACTATATTAACAAGCACGACAAGAATCATAATAATATTAGGCAGCTCCTCTATATGTTACTCTATAAATTCAGTTGCAAATAGTTATTATTAAAGACATTTACATTCAACATAAGCAACCACCCATGCATGAAGATAACTATAGTCTAAGGCCTCCGTATTATTTACATTCTACTCATTACATATCCTTGAATGCATATAAAATATAATTAAACGTCTTTCTTTATTATTAGTGAATTGTCATGATATTTGGCGGATAATATATTAGAACATGTTCACATTACCGCCTTCCCCATTGTTTTGAATACACAGCAATTATTCACCCACTTAAGATAACGAAACATACTTAATACTAAAGATATAAAAAATAGATATCACACAGTTCTTGAGTAAACGCAAATGTAAGATTGTACCGAAGTTTAAAATAGCTACAATCTTAATAAGAGGTGGCTCTGCGCCCAATCCAGTGAAGTACACGTGGTTTAAATCTTTCAGTGCTAGTCTTGAGATTCGTGAACAGTTTAGAGCAAATCAAGTTTCCCCAATTCTTCGTACCAAAGGCTACATCAAATTGCTAGACACAAGGTCAAGCCCTTTGCCAAGCAGAACACTTATAATCCAGGAGTTGCTGACCAATATTTTCCACAAATGTGTGAGACCTCTTCGTATTAATGATTTATATCCTTTGTCTCTAAGGCATGGGACGTCGTAAAGTGAGAGCAACCAACGGTCCAATTTTATCCAGATCTCGTTGACTGACACCATTGCTGATGTAATGGCCAACATAAAAGCGACGCAAATGATATGGAAGATGCAGCCCCTAAAAGAAGACAACGAAGCTCTCTTTATATATGACGACTATTTTATTTTTTGAAGTTGATCCTGACAAGAGTTTTAAAAAAATAGACGGCTTAACTATTGAATATTTTTTTGTATTTTATATAATAATTTGTTCTCAATTAACTGGCGCATATTTCATGCAGACACATACATATATGTGCGTGTGCGTATATGTAAGTATTGGAGCATAGAGAAGTAATTATTGTAAATCCTCCAAGATCAGTGGATGATTACACATCATTTTTATATCTTACCATGGTTTTCCACGTCACCATTTTCCCCAGTTCTATTCATTCTCTTCTTCTTTCTCATTTCTTTCACACATTCTTCTTCGTTATTTCGTTATGCCGAACCAGAATGTCTTGGCGGGAATCAGACAGCGTCCCATTTGATCGCCGGCGGATCTCATTCCGGAAATGGCCATCGTTAGCGTCGGCCATTTCTCCATCGTCCAAAGCGCGCAACTTTATCTGATGTCTGCATCGAACAGCACAACTATTTCTGGAAAACTGTCAATTTGCTGATTGTTGCCAAAGATTCCATCATACTGTCTTCTTCCCGGGGGAACTACATCAGGGGATGTGACTCCGGATGAATTCTTTTTTTTATTTTAATTATAGTGCACTGGAAACGTTTGGTTTAGCCATTTCATAGATTCAAGTACACATTTACTCCCTCTCTCTACATCTCCCTCTACATCTTTTCCCCCATTTATGTATCTATATATAATAAATATGAGTCTCTCTCTTGCACACACACACACACGCACGCACACACGCACACAGAGACTTATATATATATATATATATGTGTGTGTGTGTGTGTGTGCGTGTGTGTGTGTGTGTGTGTGTGAAGGCAAAGAAGATCTCACTTACCAGATCTACTTCCACAAATCTGAACAAATAACGAAAAATTATATTTTGGGATGAAGAGCTTCCTCCCTGGTCAGGTCGGGAACTTATGCAGAAAGAAGGGGAGAGGGGGAGAGATAGAGAGAATCGATGGGGAAGCACTGCACATTTTTTGTACTTTTAAGGTGTCCTCATTTGTACGCAGATTTTTAGACACTCGATATAATGGAACATTTATCATGTTTTCGTAGGTAGCATACAGTCTAAAAATTAAAATTGGAACATATATCTTATGTGGCGTTAACTAAAAGCGTCCATCTAAAAATAGGTGAACTTAGCTAAAAACTTTGGGCACGTTGGGCACGTTAATAACCTTAATGCCATATACTTTTAGATAATTTTATGAAAAACTAGTTTTTCTATATATAAGGAAAATAGACGGCTCGTGTGTGTGGTACTGACCATATGGAATAAGAAAAAAACAATCAGATAGATAGATAGACAGACCGATATGATCTTACTGCGATATATTTTGGTTGGTTGATGCATTTTCTACGGTTTAAAGGTTATTTAAAGCCAGAAAACATTCTTAGATTGCAAGATATTGGGAGGGGTAAAACTGGTTTAGTGATTCAATTCTTACTAATTAACGCACAACTTGGGGGGGTGAGCAGGTGGTTTCATATATTTCTAAGTTTATTTGCTCGTAAGTAAATACAACGAACCCAACCCAACGGGAAGTGGAACTCGGATCTCCGATTAACAATTCCGAGTCATTATCCATTAACCTACCCGCACATCCACGCTTATAGCACCTTGTATTCTGAAGCGATCCTCCATCGAGGTACTGATCAGACTCAACGTTCCTTAACTTGGGTAATAGTACGGGAACCAGTGTTCCAACGGGATGTGGCTGCGATAGAGATAGACAAATATGAACATATTAGATAGATAGATAGATAGATAGATAGATAGATAGATAGATAGATAGATAGATAGATAGATAGATAGATAGATAGATAGATAGATAGATAGATCACTGCCATAAGTACTGTTTGCTCGTAAGTAAATACAACGAACCCAACCCAACGGGAAGTGGAACTCGGATCTCCGATTAACAATTCCGAGTCATTATCCATTACCCTAGCCGCACATCCACGCTTATAGCACCTTGTATTCTGAAGCGATCCTCCATCGAGGTACTGATCAGACTCAACGTTCCTTAACTTGGGTAATAGTAAGGGAACCAGTGTTCCAACGGGATGTGGCTGCGATAGAGATAGATAAATATGAACATATTAGATAGATAGATAGATAGATAGATAGATAGATAGATAGATAGATAGATAGATAGATAGATCACTGCCATAAGTACTGTTTGCTCGTAAGTAAATACAACGAACCCAACCCAACGGGAAGTGGAACTCGGATCTCCGATTAACAATTCCGAGTATTTATCCATTACCCTAGCCGCACATCCACGCTTATAGCACCTTGTATTCTGAAGCGATCCTCCATCGAGGTACTGATCAGACTCAACGTTCCTTAACTTGGGTAATAGCACGGGAACCAGTGTTCCAACGGGATGTGGCTGCGATAGAGATAGATAAATATGAACATATTAGATAGATAGATAGATAGATAGATAGATAGATAGATAGATAGATAGATAGATAGATAGATAGATAGATAGATCACTGCCATAAGTACTGTTTGCTCGTAAGTAAATACAACGAACCCAACCCAACGGGAAGTGGAACTCGGATCTCCGATTAACAATTCCGAGTCATTATCCATTACCCTAGCCGCACATCCACGCTTATAGCACCTTGTATTCTGAAGCGATCCTCCATCGAGGTACTGATCAGACTCAACGTTCCTTAACTTGGGTAATAGTACGGGAACCAGTGTTCCAACGGGATGTGGCTGCGATAGAGATAGATAAATATGAACATATTAGATAGATAGATAGATAGATAGATAGATAGATAGATAGATAGATAGATAGATAGATCACTGCCATAAGTACTGTTTGTAAGTAGTTCGTTAGGTTCAGTTTTGGAAATGACATGGCTTATCATATAGATTTGAAAAGACTTGGGTAGATAAAACACTATGATGCTTGGGTGCCTGACGATTCAAAGGAAAAATATTAATGGATCGCGTTTACCTCTGCCATTCTCTGCTCAAAAAAGGTGCGGACACACGCGATGAGAATTGGGTTGTTTTCTACAGTGTTAACCGAAAAAGTATCCATGGAAAAAACGAAATGAACCAATCCAATGCCGGCTTGCATGAAAAGGTGATTCTGTTAACACTGGACGGACATTTTGTATTAGGTGCTCCTTTCCCAAAATCAAACGTTTAATTCAAGCAATTTGTAACAAGTAAAGCCAAATTGAACCTATAAGGCAGGAACAATCGATAAAAAAGCGCCCGGAATCGGCCAATCGGAAGCGATCCGTGAAGATGACGCAAGGTGCCATGGCATGATTCACACCGGCTAGAAATTAGTACCGCTTGTTTGAAGTGTCCTACTATGCCCGCAATACTCGCCTTGCACCTTCGGGTTACCCCTTATTTCGATTCATGCAAAATTCTATTAATGGCAAATGTTAAGCTTTCGGAAACCTAGAAAAGATGCCAAGTTCTAGGAGGATAGAATTATGAAGATCCGCCGAATATTGCAAAAGTTTAGTGGGACGAAACAAAAGGCACACATTGTTGATTATGTACAAATATTTGATTTCTTCATTGAAATTTATTTAAAATGTTATACTGTACATACATATACATATATATATATATATATATATATATATATATATATATATATATATATATATATATATATATATATATATATATATATATATATAAATATGTGTGTGTGTGTTTGTGTGTGTGTGTGCACTGTTAAAGGCTACATTTATAGGCGAAAAATTCACAATATCGGAAATAAAACGCATCTATTGTGAACATAGTGATCACCACCTCTGTACAGTAACTGAGCGGTTTCACATTTCAATGCCATTGCACATATATATATATATATATATATATATATATATATATATATATATATATATATATATATATATATACTATTACCACAAAAGTTATTCTGTGCATATATCATGATGTTTTAGAAAATAAGTCTGTCTGCCTGTGTATTCAGGAGACTTGATAAAGAAAACTCTCTCTCCGTTGCGGTCGGGTCTGAATGTTTTGGTCTATGTTCAATTTCTTTTCTACTACACTAACTTTGTTATAACTGATCCATACACCGAGATATTTAGAATATTTGCTATTTACTAATTTCACAATCAGACTTTTTCAGATGTATTCAGGGTATGTGCTTATATTACTTTCATTCGAATTCCAGATCATAGTTTCTGTTTTGGAAAGATTTATTTTGAGTCCGATTTCTTTCAAAATCTGATGGAAGATGTTGATTTTCTGTTCAAGATCATTCTTCCCCCAACTATGAATACCTATGGTGTCTTCTCATCGTTAGTAAATTTGGCCTCGACAGGTAAAGCAGGATTCGTTGTCTTCTTGTACCAGATTCATTTGGAATGCTTAACTGCTCAACAAATGCGAAGGGTATAGTTCATAAAAATATTTGACAGGCCTTACCAGAACGAAAACCAAAATGAGTTGTGAGGAGTGAATCGATGACTCCCTAGTTTATATAATGTTCATTAACACTTTCATTATAAAATATCCAATTGAGATACCTCTGCATGGGTGAGGGTTAACATTTATGCAAACACAAGCCAAATATCAACATTCTCTTAGCACACCAAATATTTTCCAATATATGCGAACTTTCCTCAATAATAAAATAATAATAATAAATTTCAATAACAATAATTAACAGCAAAATTAACACAATATTAATTCAATATACTTATATAAACTATGCATAGATATAAAAAGAAAAATATGTTTCCCGAAGGAATTGAACCTTTTTCTCATTAGAGAAACCACTGCTTTGGCCTAAGTGCACCTTTATTTACCAGATATGTCGGTGCCAATATAGTAAAAGCAGGGATCGGGAGGCACATTTTATTTAGTAGGACTACTCGATCTAAGCCGATGGTTATTAATTTCTCTGTTTAAAAAATCAAAAACAGGGAAAACAACTGAAAAAAAAATATTATTAAAATAATATTTATAGCAATAATAAATAATGACACATTAAAACACACACACAGACGCGCGCGCGTGTGTGTGTGTGTGTGTGTGTGTGTGTGTGTGTGTAAAATATAAAAGGCTCAAACACTAATATACTATAGTTATAATTTATTACATTGGAATCGTAATCACGATCCGATTCATCACACCAACAAATTCAAAATGTAATAAATTATAACCATAGAATATTCGTGTTTGAGCCTTTTATATTATATTCTTACTCTGTCCTGGACATTGAGTTCTACCTGGATTCTATCATCTTATATATATATATATATATATATTAAGAAATTTTTATGTATATACATTCTTTTTATAGATACAATTATTTAAGTAAATGCTCTGTTTTTTTTTAATAATAAACACTATTAAATAACAATATCGGCCTAAATATCCGAGAAATTTTCATAGAAAATTTTCGTCCACCGACAGGAATCGAACCTGTATCCTATGCGGAGCCGTCATATAGCCTGACGTGCCTTAACTGTTTCGGCCATAGAGGAACGTTCTGTTAGCAAGGTCGATTTTACTGTCTTTAAACTTTAATCTTCCATGATTCTCTCACGTACATTCCTATCTGCTCATGGCGTATCAAATGTAAACAAATGACGTCGCACATTATGAAATGTACAAAGTCCGACAATTATTTTAAGACATTTTTATGGTTATACATTCTTTTTATAGAAACAAATATTTAAATAAATGCCCTGTTTTTTTTGTATATAATAAACAGTATTAAACAACATTTATCGGCCTGAATGTCCGAGGAATTTTCACAGAAATTTATATATATATATATATATATATATATATATATATATATATATATATATATATTTGTTTTTGAATTGGACAAAGTCCGACAATTTATTTAAAGACATTTATGATATGTTTAACGTTCTTTTTATAACTTATTTGCATAAATACTTGTATCTATAAAAAGAACGTTAAACATATCATAAACGTCTTTAAATATATATAGACCAATAATATTATCAATATATATATATATATATTGACCAATAATATTATCAACATATATATATATATATATACATATATATATATATATATATATATATATATATATATATATATATATATATATATATATATATATATATATATACATTGATAATATTACTTGTAATATATGTTGTACGATTATTTTCGTTCATGTTCATTCTTTTTTTAAAACCTTTTTTCCCCTCGATATTGATTTGATCATTGGCAAATCAAGAAACCGAAAGTTTTCCGAAACGAGTGTAGTTACCTATATATATATATATATATATATATATATATATATATATATATATATATATATATATATATATATATAGAAAGAGAGAGAGAGAGACAGAGAGAGACAGAGTTAGAGAGCGAGAGAGATATATATGTATATATTGGTTTATGTGTCCGTGTCTGCTACGTTTTGTAAGACGCAAAATATTCCTGTCAATCACATTACATGAATCCCAATGCATGTTCCTCTGCATCTATGACGAGTTTACTAATCTTAGTTTAATTCTGTAAGCAACTCAAAAATGTCTCTCGCAAAAGGGTGGATTTTGGTTGACAGGGAATAAATTTCATAATGCAGTGAAAGTAAATTATATATTCAAAACATGGAGCAACCTAAAGGATACTTCGCTACTTCATTCTGGTATTTCGTTTTTTACACTTTTTCAGATTTTCGTCACTGTGTATGATTGAGAATTTTCAACAACGCCTATATATATATATATATATATATATATATATATATATATATATATGTATGTATGTATGTATGTATACATGATTGCCTTGTATTATCAGTATGCGTTGCAAATTGTATGTACATTCTATGAAAACAGGTTCTGTTGTCAAACTAATCGATCAAGTTTTACTGCAACAAAATCGATATAGATCGTCTCGATTTTCCTTCTCCTCCAGTTTTTCTCATTCTTTTCTCACATCGTCTTCATCAGTTCTCCACTTCTAGCATTCGATAAACTTTACAATCATTCCTGATAGCATATTATCGAACGGTTGTTCTTTCCCGCGAGCCTAGTTTTAAATTTCTTCACTTTCTTCTTCACTCAAAACTAAATATTCAACAAATTTACAAATATATCGACATGCTTGTTCCCCAAGAAAAAACCGCAAACAAGTAAACGCACACACGCAGAATGTGTGTGTGTGTGTGTGTGTGTGTGTGTGTGTGTGTGTGTGTGTGTGTGTGTGTGCGTGTGCGTGTGTGTGTGACGGATATCTCGCTCTTGGTAAATACCCCAGAAACAAACTCACGAAACGTTTCAAACATGTTGTTAAAGGCAACATGAAACTCTTGAATCGACCTGGATGGACAAATCTAGTTTTATGGTTGCAATCGCTTTGAGGTCAAGTGTTTTAAGCATTCGAAGGTGAAAATACTTCTTAGGAAAAGTAATATAGACTTGATTACGGAAGATATTCAGTCTGAGCTTGTATGTAAACATCTGTGGTACGGCTCTGAGTCGTGCTGTATTTACTCGTCATCTAAGGTCGCATGAATATCAACAATCTAATGCCGACTATATGGCTGTACGTTCTGACAGGACTTCAGGCTACTTATGTTAGTTTTGAGATAAAATTTGCAGGTCTGTCCCTGGGATGAAACATTATGAACACAAAAGGACATTTAAAAAAAACAACAACGCACAAAACGCATTGGTCTTTCACCGTAACCAGCCTGACCACAATTTTGCTATAAAGAATGCTATTCTAATTAAAAGAGAAAATATTTCACTGGTACGAAAATGTCTAGAATGTTTTTTAATCGCTATTTCAGCCACAGTAAACTCACATCCAGGCTCATACAACATTTGACCATTCTTGGCAATCCTTATGTTATCACAATTTTGGAAATTTAATAACAAAGACGATAGAAGCAAAAAGAACTCACACTCTTTGGGTTCTGTCACTGGATCTAACTAACGCCTTTATCCACTGTGCCATGTGTCCTCAAGTGCCCAAAGTGTGTGAGTTCAGTACATGGTTAAGACGGTGGAGAGTATGGCAGATGGAATTAACAGGAGATAACTGATAACTGGCATCCATTAGACATGACATTTGGAACTAGAAAGGTCTACCCCAGCGAGTGAAATAAAGGGTTCAGTTCGTCATTCCAACCACCTGAAGAAGGCCAGAGCGTACAACAGCCGAAAAGTTATGATAAATATGGCAACAAAGATGAGGATGATAGTCCGAACAAATGTAAATAGTTTACATAATACCTCATCTCAAAAATATAGACAGATAAAAACACAAATTATTTCAAAATTTTGAAATTATCAGCGTTTCTCGTTCATGCGCATGTGTAGTCACAACAACTTCAACAAACCCACTCTGATGAAGTCGGATGAAACCCGTCACGAAAACCTTTTCTAATTTGTCATAAATCTTTTCTTGCAAAACTTTTCCTTTCTTGATATATGCCGGACCTGGTAGCAGAGGTTTTGCGACCAAGTTCTTTCCTTTGGTGACATGTCTTAGACAAGTATGAATTGCAATGCGTGGGAAAATACCAAAAGAGAACGCGTAAAGCTACAGTAATCACTAAGTTCGAATAACTTTAGGAAAGGTTGGAAAAATAAATGTTGGGTGATAAAAGGTAAGCTTACTTATTACTACGGTGAATTCCATGCAAAAACTGACAGGACAATAAAAAAAATTAAATTGGGAACGACTATAAACGACAATGAAAGCAACGTCGTAAAACTGTAGTAATAGGCTTTATGCAACGCAAAAGGTAACTTCACTTGAGAGAAACTGAAACTTGGGCAAGATAAAGGAAATTTATAAGCAGAGTTGGACGTACAGAAGAAGAAGCGGAATTGTAGAATTAAGCGGTATCAATGAGCTTAGGACAGCGTAGACAATCAGTATGACACAGCGACATTTAATTGAATGTATAAAGGGGCTTCGTGCAGCCAATGAGCAACTCGAACAGGTGTCGTGTCCGCAGGTCATACGTATGCGCGAGGTTTGTGTCATCGCGTGACACATCGCGTGACACAGCGCGTGACACAGCGTGTTGCAGGGTCACGCGTATACGCGTTGCTGCACTCACTAAAAAGCAAGATCAGCAGCAACCGATGGGCAATGTGTAGAGGTATGAATCACGCCCACAGAGGATGAGCTAGGATTGGAACGGTATGTGCGAAAAAGTAAATTAAATTTTGCAAAGTGCAAAACATCAGTTTTTTCAACTTTTCACCTTCAAGTTTGTAATTTTTTCTAGCTAATTTGGTCTCAAAACCGGCACTGAAGAATTATCTTTTAAACAAAAAAATTACATCGAAATCGGATGAAAACTGTGGAAACGCATAAACAACATCCGATCACTTACACACACACACACACACACACACACACACACACACACACACACACATACACATTTCGAGAATTATACATATAGATTTAAGAATGGCATCTTATAGAGCCACAATATTTATTACTGCTATGTACAGTAAATACGGCACAAGGCCAAAAGGGGGATTGGGGAAAAGGAAGGTCATCACTGGTCTTAATCTTAAACTTAGCTAGTCCCGAGCACTGACCCAAACATACAAAACAATATTCCTTTCACCAAAACGCCACATTTAAACTTACCTTTCATGCTACATCCACCAAAATACCTCATGGTCTCTATGAAAGTCCTAAATAACCCCATATGTACAATAAAGTCTGTGGGGGGGGGGGGGCGGGAGTAAAAATTTTATACAATAAATAATCCCCAATGAGTATATACAATATGACTAAAATATATATGTACAAGAAACGAAACAAAATGTATGTTAGTAATAAAAAAAACCCACAAATCCTAAATGTGACAGTAAAATCAATTGACTGGGCGAAATCGACACGGGACTATAACAGAACAAACATTTATCCATCCCAACCACTCACACAAACACGCCCTGATTCAGACTCAACCATACGAAAACGCTCACACTCGAAACGAAAGGCGTCCCGTATCCTCCAGAGAACTGAAATCACTGAGCACCTAAAGAGGGGAGGGAAGGGGAGTTAAACTAAAGGAAAAGAAAAGGGGGGGCAGAAAAAAAGGGGGGGGCCAATGAGCAAACACACTCTAGCTAAGTTTTACAGAAATTAAAAAACTAAAAAGCAAAAACCCTAAACTATCCTAAATCCAGGGATGGGTTGCCAAGTTCAACCCAGGCAAACAATATCCTGATGCCTAACCAGCATCAAAATGCCACTCAAGGTCAGCCCCTTTCACACGGCACAAACGCGCAAGACTCACCCACCTTTCGCCAAATTCTGATGATGTGAGCCGCCGCCTTTCCGTCCTAATCTTGACTTTAAGCTGATGCCTAAAGAACAAGATCAGTTCGGAAGAAGCAAACTTCTCGCCACCATAGAATTCCTTCTGACGCGTCGTCCAAATCACGACTCTCATAACGCCTAGTAAGCAACAGCACACATAATGCTCAGCCCTCGACATCTGAGGCACCACATTGCTACAGACAGAAACGACATCCAGGACAAAGGACTTTCTCCGCAGTACGCGAACCATGAAGCCTTCAACGAACTTGCACAACGGCACTACCACCGTGCACTGAAAGAAGGCGTGACCAATGGTCTCGACTTCCCCAACGCAGCGGCGGCAGTCTGGAGAATTCTCCAAGCCCGCTGAACAAAGTCTTTTGCCGACCCAGAGGGCTCTACGAATCACCCGCCAGGTGAGTGATGCCTCATCGTTAGTGAGGCATTTCAACCCTGGCGCCCAAGGCCATATTGAGCGAGCCTGCTGCTTCGTAAGACCGAGCTCGCTAATCAGAGCATCTTGAACGGACCCCCGAACTAACACTTGATACAATGCCCTACGAGACAACGCCTGGACGTTGGAGAGGCCTTCCGACGCCCGTAAGAGGCATTTCAGAGCGCGACGACATTCGTGATAGAAGGAGCTTTCGGCTCGGGGTCTACGGCGGGCCTCCCCCTCGCACGAGTACACACTTCTTAGGGACGGGAAATTTTTCCGGGCGTCTTCCTTCCAGAAGGCTCCCACCTCGTCCGGTTCGCGACACAATCGGTCTAGGAATGCAATGCGAAGCATATGTTGACGAATCTCAATGCTTGGCATACCCAGACCGCCCTCAGCGGTATGAAGGCAACAGATCTCCCGAGATACCATAGGGGCCTTGCCTCCCCACAAGAAGGAGAACAAGAGCCTTACTAATAAAATTAGTGGGGCAAACGGAAGTGGAAGTACAGAGAGTCGGTACACGAAGATTGGATATATGTGTGAAACACATACTTCCGCCCTTCCCTTCAGGGAAAGCCTCCTCCGAGACCACAGATTAACCGCGATCTCGGCCTTCTCTCGTACCTCCGACCAATTCATTTCCAACTGGAGATCCGGACCGAACCAGACGCCGAGAATCTTGATCGGCCCATCCGTCCAGAGGAAAGGTCCGGGAAGAGAAACTCCCTTCCACGCACCCAACCGCAAGCCAACAGACTTATCACGGTTGATCTTGGCCCCTGTCACCATCTCATAACCACTGACCTCTTTGCTGACTTCGTCAATCTCGGCTCTGCTCGACACAAGAACCGAAACGTCGTCAGCATAGGCAGAATACCTTGCTGAGGTCATCTTATAGAGCCACAGAAACATATCAACAGCAAGAAATTTCATAAAGCTAACTACAGATCTCAGTTTGTGAAATCTAAACTTGAAATTTCTACCAACTACCACGGTAAGTAAACAACTCTTTTACAGCCACTAGGGAAACCTTCAAAATAAATTTATACTATGTTACATAAAATTCTAAATCTAAAAACTAATATCATGCAAAATGCCACCATGCACTATATGCAACGCAAATACTTTAAAAAAATCCAAAACTAAACTAAAAAGATAATCAACCCCGAGATAAAATAAAATAAATAAATTAAGTAAACAATACACAAATCAATAAACTAAGAATGCACACATAAACATAAATAAATGTAATACTAATAATAATAATAACCAACTACAAATAGTTCAATAATCAATTTTTGGCCGTCAGGGTAATAAACTTACTACCCATAAGGCACCGATGACTAGCATATATAAATAGTTGTTAAAAGTCTTCAAGTAATGTAGTTTCTGTTATTTGCGCCAGTTCTCAAGATTTGATGAAGGATTGTCTTCGACAAAATACACAGGATTCACGCGTTCAAAGTCATTTTTAACTATTGATCTTTGAAAGCAATTGTATACAGACGAAAGAGTAGATGTTTCTGAACGGTTTTTGTGCCATGCATGACATCCATATGAAAGTCTCGATCTGACGAGACTAATTAAGAATATAATTTGAATTTTCAGGCTAATATGTTTGGTTTTGTAGCAATTTACGGTGGCGGGAGAAACTACTTCTAGCGCAGTCTATTGTATATTCAACTTCCTTATCTCCTCCTCTAAATTGGTTATAACTGATGCATACATCGAAGTATTTGGAGTGTTTAGTATTTACTAATTTCACATCCTGATATTTGGGGATGTATTCGTGGTAGCTACCATCCTGGACCGGTGAGTCTTACCCATGAAACCTATGACAAGGTGTGGGCGAATTTTTTAGGGCCCCTTTTCTATATTTTCAGCATTGATGTTTTATGGGCATCAGCCATTTTTTAAATAATTTTTAAACTGACGTTAACAACTAATAATATACTGGGTGTTCCAAAAGTCACGTCACAATTATCAGTTGTGAAATAGCAACCAGGGAATATTGGAAGGCGATTAATGTGAAAATTCTTGCAATTTTTATGGCCTTTTAGATTTCTACCCCAAAACTTAAAGTCTTCTCTGAGCCTCCCGAAGAAGATTTCACACCGAAGAACATTCAAGTGAACTTTGCGGTAAAATTCAAAAAGCCGTCGAGAAAATAACTTTAAATCACGAAAGCCCTTCCACCTAAGACACCCCGTTTGTATATTCTTTTAAGAACAGAAATGGATGCTCTTTGAAAAATTTCTATCTTCTGCAATTTTGTTTAATTTTTGTCTTTGAATCCGTTTCTTTATCAAACAAATTGTAACATATTTTTCTTGTTTCTGTGCGTAATTCCCTTTTGTTACCCCAGGAAATTGTTATCCTGTCGAAATAGGCGCACAAAAAAAATTTGTGCAACCCTTGTATTGTACTTCGTCGTATTTGTAAAATGTGTTTTTCCCTTTTTAAATTGTACGCAGTGATCGTCTTGTTTCTTACGTTTGCGCCTATTATAGAGAGTTGCTGTTTCTGCCAGCGGAGTTTTGTGTCTGGTACAAGAATTTGGAGCTGGTAGAAAAGTAAAAATTTTATATTTTGCAAACTAGTTTTTATGTTACTGTGGTAATATTAATTCCTGAATGCAAAGAACAAGATTTGTGTTCGTTTTCACAAGACTCTGCTGCAGGAATTTTTATGGAAAATTCTGTACCATCTGGCGCAATAGAAATAAATTATGAAACTAAGAAAAAAATTGTTAACTCGGATTTAAAAGAAAGGGGGATTTCCGCCTTCCCTTAACTACTTCTTTAAGAATTTCTTAATGTAAAAGTTAAGCGTAGTCTTAACTTGAAATGTGAAGGGAAATTTGTGCAAAATTCCGCATTAAAAAATAAAAATATCAAGTATATTAACTGAAACAAAAATTCGGTTTTTAAGTTATCGGAAAATTCCAAGAGTAAATTTCTGCTATGATTTCTCAAAAAAATATTCATTCAGGATTGTGACTGAAATGAACTAAAAATGTTTTAACCGTGCGTTAACTCTTCCAAAGTGCAAATAAAGAGACCGAGATCTGATTGACAAGTTCAACATTTATGCAATCTTTACCTGTTACACGTTTAGTTCTATATGAAAGTTATCAATCCAACGATATTGAAGGTAGCCACAAGTTCAGTTATCGTCATATAAAAGTTTTTAGAACGAAATGATAGTTTGTTTTAGCAACGATGTTATTGTCATTGAAGAGGCGATATCCGTGGGTATTTCTTGGATCCTATTTCTTGGAACACTTGGTAGTAAATACTGATTTTTTTTCTCAAGATCATTCTAATCCCAACTATAAATACCTATATCATCAGCATCGGTTTAAACCTCGTTGGCATTTCTACATTTCTGTTGAGTTTCATAAACCTATGATTTTGCCGAGGTCGTTAGTGGGAAGTAAACGAAAACTCTTCTTCGTGCTTGTAATTCTTGATCTACACGCATATCTCAGCTTATATCCACAGAAAAATGATAAACGCTATGAACTTATCATATTTATTTGGTACACAAATTCTGAAATATTTTAAATTGTGGTAGAGAAGGTAACACCTGATATGTGTGAAATCTTTCAAAATCAAGACTAGACGGTCAGTTAAAAACAGGCTCAAAATTCACCAACCAACTTATTTTATTTAAACGAAAAACTGATAAAAAAAGATTCTAGATAATGGAGAAAAGATCAAGCTTCACCAGATCAATATTATTTATTTATTCGTTACCGGTGAAAGCAAGGGAATGGATTCGCTTACAATAAACTTGTATCTGCTTCTCACGCCTTTACGATTAAACAAAGGGAGAGTGCATTTGCAGAATCCGATAGAATTCGTGCTTCCATCCACGCGTGATACTTGAATGATAATTTCGTTTTAAAAGAAATATTCACTTCATTTCGATCTTATTCACCCTTTCAACTCGTAACAAATGTCTATTTATGAGTGATCGACCACAACGCTTTAACCCGAATTTGAAAACTGTCAATATCCCCATTTATCGATAGAGAATCAAATGTGGCTTTATCTGTGTATCATCGATGATACGAAAGCATTTATGTTCATCCACCCGTATATTTATCCTCCTAGAACCATATACCGGGTGGATTACGAATGGCTTTTAGCGCATAACCTCTCCGAAAGGGAATATGATGAACGGATAAATAGACGGTTGACCAGTCATGTATAGAAAAGATTTTCGCTTTTCGCTTCGAAAATCAAAATCGCCAATGAAAATAGGCGAAGTATTGCTTTTTTTAATTTTTCGTCTTTTCATTTCCCATAGCTTTACGTTTACGTGCTTTTAATTTTATTTCTTGTGACAAGTTTTTAACTTTTACAAATATTCTTCTTTTATTGGGTCTACTTGGGCCATTTTGTTTTTTGTTTTGTTTTTTTTGTTTTTAGTAGTCTAACAGGAAATTTATTCTTTTACTTTAGAGCAAGATATGAAAACTTAGTTGTCAAGGTAATTCGTTATGACCTTGTGCCAGAGTAGAAAGTTAACAGTATTTTTTCTACACGAGAACTTATAAGAATGATTGCCAACACCTTTCACATGTAATTTTGCTAATGCAGGTTTCTCGAATGACGCTGACTACAACGCTGTAATTAAGCTGAGCCAGACTAATGTTGGTTTCGTATAAAAACAATGAAATCAGGTTGGGTAAAGGATTTTATCAATCCTTGTTTCATTCTAGTGGAGGGAAAATATAAATTTATCATTTTTGTTATGATGCTCTTTTCCCACTGATGAGAGCTGATCTAATAATAATAAAATAATATTTTAAATATTATTTTGTTTATTCTTTGTCGCAAGAATAGATCATCCTACCAGACTTAGGTTAATATTTCAATATCCAACTATGGAGCTTTTGTTAGCTACCTTGCCTTGCATTACATGACTATAAAATAGAGTTCGATCCTCAATAGAGGTGACCCAATGGATTAGCTTACTTAATCCCCTAATTCTTAAACTTAGCTTCGAAACAATCATATTCCAGACTTAGGTATTCAATTCCAGTTTGTATAACTAATAATTTAAGCGTGTTAGGACAAAAACTAAACGAGCCATATTGTCAGTGATTAATCTAAACAAATCGCAAATTTCGTCCGTGCCTGAAACGCTTCTAACTCTGGCCACATTTGATTTACATGGACATATTATATCTTTTTGGAATCAGAATTATCTGCTCTTCATCTGATGTTTGAACATCCGGATTAGGATTTGTTCCCGGATGTGTCGGGAACAGTTAAAAATTCAAAATTTAAAATAACTAAAAAAATGATTTTAACAGTTTGATTTATAATGAGTTTAAAATAACAGAAAAAACTTCGTAAATTT
>OZ038497.1:71064296-71089296 GCA_964036315.1 Acanthosepion esculentum | reverse complement strand
TTTTCATTGGTTACCTTGTCCAAAAGTACTCTTGTTTTCCTTCTGAATCAGCCATCATCACAAAATCTGAAACATAATATTATTGCAAAATATTATGTCAAATAGATTAAATTTCCATTAGCCTAAAAATACTAAGGTTGATTAGAAACGTTTAATAAAGGATATCGCTTATATATATATATATATATATATATATATATATAATTATTTATTTTAGAATATTAAGACAAAAACATGTTAAAAATCACTACACAATTACTACAAGTAATTACAATTTACTTATTTGGAATTTGGAATATTAGACTTCGATACATTTTACGAACTAATGTAACAAATTGTATCTGTCTAGTAGGAGATTCTCTGAGATTTATATGCAGACAGCTTCGTGGGATGACCTATATTATTTTTTTTCGGTCAGTTTGAATATAGCGTAGGTCACATTTGATTGGTTATTCATGGCAAAGCCCATAAGTCCTTTTTTTTTTTTAAATATTCAGCTTTCGAGATTAAATTAATCTTTCGCTCGCCAGTTGTTTGACTTCGCCCGAAGAGACACATTTGTGGTGTTTAGTATCCTAAAATAAATAATATTTAGCTCTACTCAGTATTAAGCCATCTTTTAAATTAAATGTTACGTTCAGTGAAATTATACTCAATTTGTTCTCATTTTAGCGGGATACGTATATTGCCTTTATATATACAAAAACGGATTCTTTGAAAGATTCTTTTTACGTTGGTACTTTCTTAAATAACCAAAACGAAACAAATTTGCACAGTGAATCCCAAGAATATACAAGACATTTAAATGAGAAACCACGACTAAATTGGAAATTTATTCAGTCAGTCAGTTATGTACCATGCATGATACACGCTTAGGCGATCATGTATCTTTCGAAACATGACTGACGAGGCAGATTTTTTCCCGCATTAGGTTACCATTTCTTTCTGCGGTAGATCTGTTGCCATCCAACGCTATAGAACCCGGTCTGTCCTGCTATTTAACCATAGCTGGGGGAGAAGACGAGGATTCATACCTTTCCCAAGGGTATTAGCACGTAAGTGAATGTAATCGATTCGACAGGAATTCGAACTCGGCTCTCCGATTCCTCAATCCGTGCCGCTATCCATTACTCCGAAACGAAAAAAGGAATAAGGCAATCTACCAAAGTATATAGGTTTCAGTAAGTATAAAATAGATTTTCAGTGAGTATAAAATAGATTTTTAAAAATTACTCACGGCCCTCATGAATAATTTCAGATATAACTAAAAATATATCGGTAAAAGGATATCAATAAATAATTATTATAAGTCCAGTCGATAAAAGCAAGAAAATTGAATTATTTATAACAAAAAAATTTAAAACTGATAAACTCCCAAGGACAATGGAGCATTAGTTCATTACGAATTACCCTGCTGGGGACTTCACACAATTATGCTATTCTACTTTTTGAATTTTTAAAACACTTGACAACGCCCTATGATGTAATCGCCATCAATGACAACGCGTTCACGCTCATCACTTCGAATGTGTTTCAACAGCAATGTCAGCTTTATTAAATGCAAAAAACTCACAGCGAGCCAAATATTGTCTTCGAAATACAGATGGTTGATATGCTGGAATGATGCGATAATTTATCGAAAAAATCTTGCAACAGAAGTGATGTTTGTGAAAATTGTTTGCTGATAGCAATTAACGTATATGTTGGCGTATACGCAGATTAATTCACGAGCTACATCAAAATCTCTCAAAGTCCTTGAGCTAATCCAAAAAGCATGGTCGTTTCCTGACAGACACTGAACACTTTTTATTTTACGTAAAATAACACTTGATTGTGATATAAATTATTTTCACACTGAATTACTAGAAAACATGAACCGCTACTCAAATTTTAGGTTAAATCAAACAATTCAGGTGAACTGATGACAGAACAGGTTTATGCGAACTTTTGCAGATATTTCCTTTTGTGAGCCAGCAGAAGGTAGATTGATTATTTCGAAATGAATTTGTAAATTTTTCAATATCAAATTCTCCGAACAATGTCAGGTTAAAACTACCTACGTACAAAGATAGTATTTTTTAAGGAATATCCATATTTGAGTAGACGCTCCGTTTATTAAATAGTATATTTATTTATTTTCATCAATCGGTCAGAATATTCGAAAAAAAAACTTATTTAAGAAAAAATGCACTCTGCGGCAGGATTCGAACTTGCGAATCGTCTCCATAGGTAGGGAGAAACCGTCGTTAGATTCGATGTCTTTTAGACAGCCTCGGCTACGAAGCGCATCAATGATCAAACGAAGATGAATAGTGCTTTATATACGCAAATCTTTATCAGATACTCGAAATATTTTTATCAGCACTGTTTCGTATCCTAACGTAAACAAAATAATTTCAATAGAAGTGACGGATTTTTTATTTATTAACCTGACAGATTTTATTACTTGAAGGGTTTTTTTTTTTAGTGAATATCAATATTTCACTAGACGCTCCGTTTATTTATTAAACAGTATATTTATTTTTTCTACCGGTCTGAATATTCGAGAAAGCTTATTAAAGAAAATATGCACTATGCCGCAAGATTCAAACTCTTAATAAATATTCTTAAAGACTCCAGATGCATTTCAACTTCTTTTTCGTCTATATATATATATATATATATATACATGTGTATGCGTATGTGTGTGTCTCTGTGTGGGTGTGTGTGTATGTGTGTTGTGTGTATGTGATGTCACCCAGCTTTTCAAATGTCTTGCAATATATTTACATATCCTTAAACCTGTCTTTGAAGAAATTATATTGCAGCATCATCATCCCTATCCTAGCAAATATTATATACAGTTAAAAGAGTATAAAATTATAGGTTACATTGGAATCCGGGATGGTTTTAAAATCGATCAATCCAGTTTATCAAGCGCATTTCATAAAAATTGATTTATTCCTTTACATTCATAGCGAAAAAACGGATATTACCTTCTAGGAATTTACTTTTTGGCTTTTAACGTTGTTTCCCTGTTAGTAATTTGTTTATTTATATGTACGCACACACACACATACACACGTGTGTGTATCTTTACGCATGTGTATGAACCTTTAACATATAAGAGCGACAATATCATATTGACAGAACTTTTGTTCCGAAACGTGAACTTGTCTCTTGTTTTCTTTTTCTTTTACGATTTTATATTTGAATCACATACATGCAAGGAGCATTTATAATTTAACATTATTTTACAGAGTGTGTATATATATATATATATATATATATATATATATATATATACATATATATATATATATTAAGAATTTTGTATGTATATACATATATACATATATATATATATATATATATATATATATATATATATATATCGAGGCCGATCTGAAATATCAAATATATATATATATAAATTATAAATAAATACTTTCACAAAAAACATTAAATTTTTTTTAATTTGCAACTTTTCAGTTGTTTTTTCTATATTATATATATATATATATATATATATATATATATATATATATATATATATATATATATATAGAGAGAGAGAGAGAGATGCTTTCAAATAACGACCAGTTATTTTTATTCGACGTTTGGTCCAGTGTGTTGACTTGTCAATGTGTGTGTGTGTGTGTTTTCTTCAAAAGACTTTCAATAAAAAGGCGTAACGTTATTCCTTCTCTTTGAATAATTCAGTCAGTCAGTTAATTGCTAGACGTCATACACGCTTGGACGATCATGTCTCTTTCGATTTATGACTGACTAGGCTGAAACATTTCCCGCAGTAGGTTGTCGCTTCTTCCTGCGGTATATTGGTTGCCAACCAAGGCTATAGGATCCTACTATCTTACTATTCAATCCACAGCTGGGGGAGAAGATATGGATTCATATCTCTGCCAATGATATTTTCTCGTAAGTGAATGTAATAAACTCAACTGGAATTCGAACTCGGCCTTCTCATTTTGAACCGCACTTTTCATACGAGGAAACTGATAAAATCATTATATTAATCAGAATGTCTATTCATGTCTCATTTTGTATTTTAATTTTTGTCTTCTTTTTTATTCTTTTATTTCCATTCTTCTTCACAATGTACTCAATATTTCCACTAATTTTCCTTTTTCCAAATGTTTCCCTGTTAAATTGACTTGGTGGAAATTTGTTATATTCACTTATGCGTAAATACCCTTGGGAAAGATGTGAATCCACCTCTTCTCCCACAAAATATGGGTTAAATAGTGAGAGCGGTGTCACTAAATTATTATCTCAAAACAGAATTCTTAAAATCTAAAAACATTTTCTGGCTTTGAATAACACACAAAGGGTTGATAAACCGTAAAAAAAGAATCTGTCAATTATAATTAATACAGAATTTTTTTTATAAATCGATTAAGGTGGATTTTTTAAATACATATTGTGAATTTCATTTTAAAATAATATTTTTATATAATTCATTGTGCATATATCAAAGTCGGTATTTATGGATTAAATTAGGCTTAATAAATGGTATATATGAATTCTAACATCCTGAACATCTTTCATGAAACAAATATTTAGAGACAAGGTAAAGCTAGCATTCCTTCCTCGTCTGAGAATTGCTATATTCCAATAAATCTTTACATTCACTCGGGGGAAACGCTTTCGTGTCGGGGTAAGTCAGAGTCTCAAGTATGACCATTGTTAAAAGTTCCAGCTATACTGAGTAAATCTTAGCAACTACTTGTACCTCGACAATTGATATTTTTATTGAAAAATACGGTCTTATTTAGTAAAAAAAGAGAGTTGTCGCCCCATTTTCAGCAGTCGATATATTCAAGTATTCCCATTGAACCTTTCAAACCATGAATAGTATTGAAATCTTTTTCACTATATATATATATATATATATATATATATATATATATATATATATATATATATATAACCGATGAAATGGGAACAAGTAATAAATAAATTCTAACGTTGACAGCATTAATTCAAAAGAGGGCTCGATACCGATAGTAGAGCGATAATTATTTATTATAATTTTATCATATAGACAAAAAACACTGTTTTTGTATAGATATGAGTTTGTGACCCGGGGCTTCATCGGACACACACGTGTGTGTGTGTGTGTGTGTGTGTGTGTGTGTGTGTGTGTGTGTGCGTGCGTACGTGTGTGTGTGTGTGTGTGTGTGTGTGTGTGTGTGTGTGTGTGTGTGTGTGTGTGTGTGTGTGTGATATAAATCTTTGGAGATTTGAATAATTTATCATCATAATTCATCGAGTCTAGAACAAGAATTCCCAACAGAATGCAGAAAGCACTGGACAGCCGTTTCGTCCTTTTTGGGGACTCATCAGCAGGTGCATCCACTAAAGATCTGGGTTCGATTCTCGGTAGTGGATGCGCATTGCTGATGAGTCCCAAAAAAGAAAGAAATGGCCGTCCAGTGCCTTCTGCATTCTCTTAAGTATTCTTGTTCTAGATTCGATGAATTGTATATACATATATTTAAAAATCAGGAAGTAATTTGAATCTGCTATCTTGGTTTCAATCTTAAGGTATCCTCAGGCAATTTTTATGAAATGACCATGTAGTTCTTTTTTTATTAAAAAAAAATCCTAAAGGAGGCTATATTATTTACAAAAATAAATAAACAAACGCACGACGTTGCGTGTAATAGAAACGGAGGAGAAATATGTGATGAAGGAAGAACCGGGAAGAGGAGAAACGTAAGTCTGTTAACCCTCCACCAGTACATTTGTATTGGTGGAGGGTTAAATTTCTTTTTTATCCAGCCTCATAATCACTGGAGAATAATTTTCTAGTATGTAATAAAGGATTTCTGGTTTAAAAGTATTTTTTTTTGGAAATGTTATAATTGCTCATTTTTCCTGTTGGTAGAGGTTGCAGATATTATTATGATTGTTGTATGGTTTTGCCTTTTTTTAAATTTTGTACCTTGAAAAATAATTTACCTATTTTACATTTTACCTCGAATTTACAAGTCGGGGGTTAAACCAAATAATTTATTTTTTCTTTTCTTCAAATTGTTCTTCGTATGTTGTTTAATTTGTTGAGATTTGAATTATAGTTTGTTTTTGTAACCCTCTACCTTTAAGTTCTTCTCATATTCTTTCTTTTTATCCTCAAAAATTATTCTACTAGAAGAGTTTCTGGATAACCTAGACTTTATTCCTTTATGCATGTGATTTATTATGTTCGGGGGGTGGTTGGATCTAGTATTCACATATTTTAATTTTGCGTTCGGTTTCATGTATGAGGAGACACTGTCAGCTTGAAGATTTAATTATACGTCCAGAGAGTTGACAACTTTTTATTCATTTCGACATATTTCAAAGACGAGGGTTTTGAATAGGTTGAAAAGCGCTTTCCTTATAGTGTCATAAGTTCTTTTGTTTGACGCTACCAGCAGCACGTCATCCCTATACAGGCAGTGATTTTTTTATATAAAAGATTTTGTTGATTTCATATAATATACGTAGAATTATTAACTCCGAGATTTCAGCTCCATCAAACGGAAATTGTGGTACATCAAATCCGTCTTTGATTTTATATAATTCAGGTTGCTCCATTATGGAATAATGTAAAATTATTTCCATCTGATCAGGTGTTATGATTACAAACTCTTTGGCGAAGTGCAAAGCCTCCAGCAGTCCTTTTCCAGATATATATTGGTAATCTTTTAAACCAAAAATCCGAAGTCATAAGTCCTTGCTTACATACAAATATATATATAGATCTGGAGGGACGCTTAAAGCATCGGATGACTATTTAGAAATACCTGAAAATCTTACCACGGGTTTCCCAGTTAAAGTGGGCTAAGAACCTCTTCTGAAGCCGTCAATGCTTATACTAGGATGAAGTCACACGTCATTGTGAGCGATGGTTTATTGAGTTTCCTGGATTCTTCAACTATGCTCCTCTAGAGTAAGTGGTTTCTCCCAGAAACTATAAATAAGGTCTGCTTAGCATAGTTGCAATATAAACCTCAGATTAGATTTGTGATTGTTGAAGAAGCATATGTATGCCCGAGTAAGCGTCTGTGACGGAGATTAGTTTGCCACTCTTGCAGTACGGTATACTCGAATATCGGAAATTGAAATGCATGTATGAAAGTAGTCTACAATGACACGAATAGAATCGTGTTGATCACGAGATGTTCGTATGAATCTTGAGGTTAATTTCCCCGAAAATTTTACTAAAAATTTGAAATGATATGTAATGAATGTGATTTCGTCTGTCTAAGTAGGTTAGGCCTCATTCTCATCAAGACGCCACACGTTGAAAGCTTAACATATCAGTGTAACAACTACTGCAAGAGGAGCCCAGCATTTCCGCATCTGTGCAGAGGAATTTGAAACCATTGCAGGTTTAAATCCCACATCCGCGCTGTCAATATCGGATGAAAAATCAAGCGATGACATTGCTTTAAATTGTGTCACTACCATCACCTACGATAGTAAATAAAATGGAACAATTACAAGAATTCCCTCTAAGCACGGGATACGATTTTTTTTAAAAATCTAGAACTTGCACCTTTTGAATTAGATGAATCACTTGTGTTTACCCAGTGACGTATTCGACTTTACAATTTCACTTCTCTTGTACTTTATTAAATAAAACATTTCACCGTGGATAATTGAAAATGCAGTCTGCACAAACGCGGATAAATAGAATTAGTTTATAGACAATTATAGAAGCTAATTTCTCAGTTTTAGAATCTTCATTAGAAATTGAAAATCCTCAGCAGCTATTTTACCCATGGAGTTCCTGCCAAGTAAAAGAAGACTACGTGTAAACGAAACAGAAAATTAGGAAGGAATTAGAATTAACTTTCCTTTAACTCAATCTTCAGAGAAGTTTAAATATTCCTGACTTTGTTCCTTTTTTTCGAATCGAATTTTTATTCAATATGTCTTCGACTTTCCACTTTTACATTTTCTCTTTTTTTCAACGCCAGTAAAACTGCCATGTTTTTTTTTTCTATTTACAACAAATGTAATAGTTTTCCGTTTTAATCTCGGATTCTTCTCTGAGAATAGTTCCATTTGTCCTTATCTACCATTTTCATCACGCAATTACACATCACACGATTTTTAAAAGACGCCGACAAGAATTTATGAACGATTGCGTTATTTCGTTTTCAAACAAGACATTTACATATTTTTGTTTTCTTTCTCGATTATCTCCTCTATTTCTTCCATTCGAACGCCAACGAAACGGCTTTTTAACAATTTTAAGATTTTGAAGCCTTTATCAATATTTTGTATCTTAACACCTTTTAGCGTTTGCATCAAATGCATCGTTTCTTTGTCAATTTTTTTACCACTCGCAAGGATTATCGACCTTTTTATACCTTCATTTCCTATCATCCACTTCTTTTTTATTTCCCTTTATTGTGCTTACGCTCTTTTTTTTTGTTTGTTTTTTGTTTTGTTTTTGTTTTTTTTCAAGAAATTTTCTGGAATTTTTCTCTTCTTTCTTCAATACCCCATTGTTCTTAACGCCACGTTTTGTATTCTGCATCTTAATTATAATGTTTCCTTACATATTTCCACACAATTTTACCCGGTTTTACACACTGTCACATTCATCTATATATTTTTTAATCTTCCTGTCCGTTCTCGTTTATTCTCACGATGTCTCATCTTCTATTTTCTTCCTAGAGTCCAATGTTTTTTCCTGCATTTTTTGAATAACTATTTCTTATGTATTTATCCCGTTCTTCCTATCTCTGTAGCTTTTATCGAAAGAATATATTTTAGGTGGCACATTACCCTGACTATAATGAAAGTTGAAAGTAAAAAGTTCCAGTTTCAGGAGAACCATTAATTTCAGGTTTGCTTATATGCTGATCTATCCAAGGTACCACAAATATATCGCAAGCTTAGAAAGGTTTTCTCTTGTCAAGAATATCTTAAATAGCATACCAAATATTTATTTTAAAAATATAAAATCTTTACCTACTTCAAAGCGATATATAATTCATTATTCTTAAATACTTTTTTTTAAATAAGTCATTCTGAAACATTAATCACAGAAAGAGTGGCTATTCTTTTGCTATACTATCGATATTCTCATGGCAAATGTTTTGATGGTAACATTCCTACGTTCCGCCAGTTCATATCTTCACAGCTAGGAACAGATTCACTATGCACAGCTCTTTATCCTCATTCCTTTGTTATTCCATTGGTTAGGAGGATGCACCATTTAGACAACTTCTTATCCACAGTTCACTCCCGAGAGGATGCTTACCCAATCCCTACGATCTGAAACTCTTAGGGTCAACAGTTATCTATCCTCATGATATGCACTTATTTCCACTTTTTACACCCTTACAGCGACCATATTCAGTACCCCTCTTGGGCTGGATTGAGTGGACAATTGTATAAAAAATAATTCCATTTTTCATATAAATCACTAATCATATTTTTTCTCCAATATATTCTAAAGCAGATTGTGAAACATTAATAATGGAGGAGATTCTATCCAACCCAAGACAAGAACAGTTTTAACATTTTAATTGATATAATATTGTTACGGCACAGAAAAACAAAACATCCCACACATTGATCAAACTTCCACAGTAATGATGTAGTTTTACGCATCCCAAATCGTTTTTTTTTCTTTCTTTTTTTTACTGATAAAAAAATGTAAGCATTTTTAAGTCAGTACTAATATAAATATACAGTAAGTCTCACTCGCAGATTTAGGGATGGGTGAGAGACATGTTTTCTTAAAGACAACGGTAATTTGTCTTTATTTCTCATCTACATTCATGCCTAACAATATTACGAAACAAGCTATTTACTTGATGCAAACACTTTCAAAATTTAAGAAAATCTATTTGCATTAGAATTCCTACATTTAACTTTATTTCGGCCATTTTTTCCATCTCTCAATTTTTTGTTTTTCCGCCAAACATATATTCCACATCTTCCTCAATTTATTAATTTTTTTCGAAATACTTCATCTTTAAATTATTTCCTATTTCCGTCTCGCCTATTCTGGCTTAAATATCTGAAAAATATTTCTCTTACTTTCTCACCCGGCATTTTCTATCAATTTGCGATTTTTCTAAAATTTTTATTCAACAAGAATAATTAACTTTTACTTTTATTTTCGTATTTTCTTTTATTTCTTAAATCGTTTCTGTGAAATTATCCTTC
The DNA here is from genome assembly GCA_964036315.1 of Acanthosepion esculentum. NCBI lineage: Eukaryota > Metazoa > Mollusca > Cephalopoda > Sepiida > Sepiidae > Acanthosepion > Acanthosepion esculentum. The sequence goes on along the minus strand of OZ038497.1, from coordinate 71,079,117 downwards.
AATACTTTCTTGATTTCTTTTTAGGCGCTTCCAGACTCACGGATTTTATTAAGCTCCATTCACTCATTGTTGAATGAAATCTTGCTCTCTCTCACACAATTTATCATTTCTTTAAATATTCACTTTAAACTCAGTGTGAGTATTTTCAGGATTTTAATAAAATATTTCTAGTATATTTTTTGTTAATGTTTATATATTTATTTTGATGCATTTTAAACTTTTTTTCTTCTGTTTTCTACTCTCGTAAAACATCTCTTCCTTCCCGTAATTTTCGCCATCATCTCTTCTGGTTTTTTCTCTTTTTCTAACAATTTCTTGCGTTTATTTTAGCAGTCGATTTTGTTAATGCATTTCCGTTACAAAACTGGCTTCTTTCCATTCTACCCGTTTTATAATGTTTCACGGGATAAAATATCCTAAAAAGTGTCTGGTTTATTTCACGGTCTGTGTTTTGAAAGGAATTGATATTTTAAACTCTGTCAATTATTTAGACACCTTTTGAACGATTTCTGAAATAAATTAAAAACACAAACAGGATAATTAAAGAAATGAATCGATAATATATGTAGAAAGATAAATATTATCAATATCCAAACGTTTTGGTTACGTTACATATTGCACATCTTACTGATCTGAATTTGAAATGAATACTTTAAGAAGATAAATCAGTAAAATGAGTGGTGTTTAATTAAGAAAAATGTTGTTTCTTTTTTAATCCAGAAAGTTAAATATTGTACTAGCTTGTAGCTAGTTATAATATATATTTTAGTTAAATTCGTAAAATTTGTAATATGCATTTAAATATTTTCCTCAGGGAATCTCTTTTCTTTGGAATGAATGCATCAGTTTGTAAAATCTAATATGAAAAATTGCAATAGCAATCGACAACTTCTGTCTCCTTGAATCCTGTTCTTTTATTCTCTTCTCTATTTTACTCTCAGTAACCACTGGCGACTTAGTGGTTTTATTACCTTGCTTGGGGTGAAATGATTTTTTGGTTATTCAAAAGACTACAATTCGCTCATGTTATGTGTGATGTACACTCTGTTGTAGGTTCTTTTACTCCTTCCGTGATTGTCATTTTTCCAAGTAGTATAGGTTTCTAAAGCAAGAGTTCCATTCTCTACACATTATTAGGAATACAATTTAGAAAGATAAAAACGAAGGCTTGAGTTTACATCTGCTATTGTCGAGACGTCAGGGGCGTCGATGGTTATTGATCTGGGTAAAAGAAATCCTTGGTGCTTCAAAAAACCCTTTCCTCTCTATGCTAAGTTGAAACAGCTGAACATCATCGAAAATCGACTTGGGGGTTGATTTCTTCAAATGTTGTTGATCATTGCCGCCTTAAGACGACTATTCTCATAATGATGCGATCGCACCGACAAAGGAAGAAACATGTCATAAAATAATAACAAACAAACGTAACAGCGATTCTAACCGAAGATTTTAAGTAGACGTTACAGTGAGTATTTCAAGGTCATGCTTGTAATCCTGAGTTTCGCCGCCGGCATGCCATCGACAAATATTTTATTTGGTTGATTCTTGGTGGATAGTTCGAAAATATTTCTATGACGAGAGAGAAAACAGGAAAAAGTGAATTTCTTTGCATTTACTTTTATTGTGCCTTTTTCTCGTTAACCAGATCCAAACTCAGGCCTGCTGTAAAGCCTTCAAGTTAACATCTCTTCACGGGTACCTCTTGATAATAAGAAATGGATTTTCATATTATCTCTCCGGGTAGTCTTAATCTACTTTCATATTACCAATGTCGATCATTTGGCTCAAAGATATTTTAAGTAACAGACGATAAGAGGGTCAAATCGTTTTTAGTGTAGATGTTAAGTATACCCGCTAGTAATGCCACAGATGAGTGTTCGATTCTTTATAAATGATTATAAAGTCAATGTAGTTAGATAAAAATTAGGTCGTAAAATGTTTGAGGTTTTACCTGCCATTGTCGAGTAGAAGTAGATGCCGATGGTTATTAGATTTGCGTACAAGTAACCCATGGCAATATAAAATCTTTTAATTCTTTTTTTCGCATTTGCAATTGCGATTAATCACAGAATATCGACTTTGAAACATTTTTTTTTTTGCTACGGATGTCCTAAGGGAATTGTGAAGTATTCACAATGCGGAGGACTCTATCGAATCCAAATTCTTTTAAATATAAATTCTTGGCACGGCGTAATGGTTAACAACCTTGTCTCGCTAGAACAATTACGACTGGTTACTGAGTTCGAGTCTTACTGGATTCCTATACCTCTGGACTAGAAAATCAGTGTATCATAGATATAATATGAAGTAATTAATTTCCTTATTGCAGATGCTTTAAGAATTGACGCACAGTTCTTCTCAATACCATTTCTATACTTGCCATTCTTCTAGCCTCCTATGTTACAATTAATTTTTCGCCCAACATATATTCTTCATCCTTCTCAATTTATTGAACTTTTTCGAAATATTTCAACTTTAACTAATTTCTTAATATCGTCTAGCAGACTTCCTGTTAAGATTTTCCTCGAGGTAAAAATATGCGAGTTCGAATCATACCAGAGGCTTGTTCTTTATTTCCATCCGGTGCTATTTGCTTATATAGATTTTGTATTTTCTGTGATGCTAATTTTAGCGAATTGCCGCTTCATTCAACATTCCTACGGACGCAAGCACACCGGACATTTGATTAAGTACCAAGATGAAATGGCTTGTATTTGTGGAGTCAGATATTCAAGAATAGTTATTTATTGCGCCTGGCACAAGTGTTCCCTAGTGAGACACACAGTCACAACAATTAAAAGTTGTTGTTTTTCTTTTTTAACGGCGCTACAGTAAACAAAAAAAAAGAAATATTCTCCTCGTCATATTTGTCGTCTTGCCGGCTATATTGCTGATGTGGGCGAAATTAACTGACCCTAAAATATTTGAACGGAAAAACACTGTGACCACCCGGAACTGTACTAAACATGGACAGCTTTCCTTCGTATAGCCTCGATAATAATGGTAATAATAATCGTATTCTTACAGGAAATTTTCAGCGTTCATTTGACCGAGCAGTCAGTGCTATCGTCGATTGAAATTTATAAAATCTTTCTCATAAAACATTTTTCAGATGAATTTGTTTCACGAGTTGAACAACTGTTATTAACTGCTATTGCTTTCTCCCTAACCCTGGCTTTGACGAAATGTGGAACAACAACATCCTGATTATACCCTCGTCCTCTCCTCCAGTTTTAGTTGTTGCTGTTGCTGAAAGTCCTTAAGTGGTGTGGTTTCTGTTATTTAGTACAGATCTTTTTTTATGGTTCTGTAGCACAAGTCCACAAGTTTCGAAGAAGTATGGTTCTGGCTAAGACCATATGAAAGTCTCGATCTGACGAGGCTATTGAAAATGACTTGAGTTTTTAGGTTAATATTGCGCTTTGGTTTTATAGAATTTTGCGGGTGTTGGACGAAAACTGCCCCAGCGCAGCCTCTATTCTATGTTCAATTTTCTTTTCTCCGATACTAAATTTCTTATGGATGATGAATACATCTAAGCATCCATTATATTTATTATTTACTAGTTCCACATCCTGAATTGTTATGACTGATTCAGGATAGGTGCCATTATTGCTTACATTCCAATTCCAGATCATAGTTTCTGTTTTGGAAAAGATTTATATTGAGTTTTATTTCTTGGAACATTTTGTAGAGGATATTGATTTATTTTGTTCAAGATCATTCTTATCCTTTCTATGTGTACTCGTGTCATTAGCACAGGTCCCCTCATCATCTGTACATTGGTCCCTTGGTCAGAATCGGGAAATTAGATTACACGTTTCATTACCTGGTGTAGAGTTGTAATCAAACAATAGATTTTTATTGCATTATATATCGGACTTATAATTGGTTCGATTAACAATGGGCGTAACAACATGTTGCTGCTACATACTAAATAACAAATATCATTAGAGGAGAATAGTTTGCCAAAATGTTGACATATCTATGAGTACCTGTGTCATCACCATAGGTTTCCTCATCATCTGTACATTGGCTTTGAGACGGACATCAATAACGCTGTTTTCTATTTGTTGATTCGTTTGGGATGGGGGGAGGTATGGAATGCTTAAATAATATTTGCCGATCCCTTAACATCTTGTATATGCGCAAAGAATAGCCTAGGAAAAGATTAAATAGATAAGTACACTTGTAAAAATAACAAATGTCCTATGAGTGAAGAACAAAGCAAGTGGGACTGTAATGAAACAAACTATAAAATATCACAGAAAATGAAAGGTTTCAGATAAGGTAATACTTTTGTCAGATGAGTTAACTTTCCTTGCTACTATGATGCATGAAGAGGAGATTATCGACATGACACTTCGCTGATAATCTAATTCGACGTTCACCATATGCCTTGAAAGTAAAATAGCCCACATTTATATACGTAAGTTTAAAATAAGAGATAGGGAATTATTTTTTGTGTAATGGTAATAATCGCCGTTTCTTTATACAGAAACATTAGACATTCGTTTAGCAAATACCTCGATCTACTGTCGATTTAAATTTATAAATTATTTCTATTAAATTTTTTTCAGAAAACTACGCTTCTCGAGTCTACGAACTGCTATCGCTCAATCCAGTATTGATGGGAGCTTCTTTCCTAGCCTTTTGTACGACGTCGTGTGGAATACGAACATACTGATTATATCATTATTTTCTCTTTTATGTAGATCGGAGAAAACTGACGATCTAAATAAAAAAAAGCCTGGATATGCCTTGTATGTACTATGCTCAACACCAATTACGTAATTTTACACGTGAAGGGAGTGTGCCGACAGATTCTTGGTAAAACACACTTCCAGTAAACTAACCAAATATCAGATTGCTTTTGTAATTCATTTTTGATCGAGCTGAGAACTTTTCAGCACCTCTATTAGAAAATATTAGAATTACTGCAAAATAAGAAAAACAGTATGACTATTTATGAGAAAGTGTACCCAGAATAACACCATGCGCGATCAGCATTGTTAATATTGCTGGATTTAAGTTGCTCTACTGAAAAGTATTAACAATGACTTCACAAAGATTTCAGAGCTAGGGATATCAGTAAGAAGAATTATCTACTAAACGTAATACACATCTAAAGAAGGCTGTAGTAATCATCGTCCAAAAAGTAAGATATGTAATCAGAAAAACCTATAGATTAATTATATATATATATATATATATATATATATATATATATATATTGTAAAAATTAAAACAGCGCTCTTTTTTATATACGTGGTTAATTTGATTTGGTAATTTATTGAAACTTCTCATTTCTCATGTTTTTCCTTCGTTTCCCATTCCATTCCGGACCTGAAGAATTGGGTGAGACAAGGTTTACCGATATAGATGAACGGGTTAATAAAGTCCAGGCTCCCAATAAGACATTTCTCTTAAAGATGAATAAATAGCAATAACTTTGAATCCTTTCACATCTTAAGGTCTGTAGAGTCCGTCTGAAGTTATTATGCAAATCATATAAAGGTCAATAACTCACTTTAAAAAACTTATGTCAAATTTTAAACGATTAATTTAGATGTCAAAACAAAAGGTTGATGTAAATTTTTAGGTTGTTTATTAACGTTATTGATTTTATTAAAAAAAACTGCAGTCTGAAGTTATTGTGCAGATTAAACTAATATTTATTTAAGGCCTTCGAAATCTAATAAAAATTGTTTCTTCTTTTTTCCCTAATATATGATGAAACATGGGTAATGGAAAGGATCTAACAAATGCTAAAAAATCAAAAAATAACAAAGTTATTGAGTGAGGAAATGTCCACATTGGAGATATCAAAGGAACTTCATAGATATCATCGAACGATAAAGAGGGTATTGAAAATATAAATAAGTTGAGAACTAGAATCAAAGGAAAATCATTTCAGAAATGTTCTTCTCGAGGGGGACGTAAGCTAAAGCGGGTTATAGCGAAACAACCAATTTTGATCAGGGCACAAATCTCTGGAATTGAGTGATTCAAGAAGGATAAAAAAAAAGTGTAGAATACTTCGTAAATTGGAATCTTTCAAGAGATTTCCTAGGCAAACTTCTGTCAGTAAAGCAAATATTTTAAAGGGTCACAAATGGGCCAAGAAATACATGAAAATTCACTTTTCTAAAGTAATTTTCATGTATGAATCTCAGGTGATGCATGTTGGACTTGACGGATGAGACAAAGTATGGATTTTATCCGAAGATCCAGATGTACATATGGCTAAAGGTAATCAGCAAGGAGGCAGCAGTGTGATTACATGGGGTCTGCGATTGTCAGTCGAACCATTATTGGAGCAATCAAAGTCGATGAAGGAGTTAAAATGAACCTTCCTAACTATTACGATTTCATGAGTATGATTTGGTTTAATGATACAAGTCCCAGCCTCGCAGTTTCAAATTAATTGTGTATTTGTACACGACAATGCCCATTCTCATGTATCTAAAACTACCCGTGAACGGTTTTGGCGTAAAATGTTTATAAGATAAAGGAGTGGCCACCATCACGACTTGACCGTAATCTGATGGAAAATCAATGGTCAGTTGTGAAGATATAATTATATGAAGATGACAAACACTATGAGAGCAAAGCAAACATATACAAAGCAATTAAAACTACCATGTCGGAAATGGAACAGTAAAGAAATAAATTAATTAATTAAGGGATAATAGATTGCTGACTGTTATTGACAAGAAGGGTTATTATATTAAGATGTAAATGCTTCATAGACTTATCACATATGTTTGTTATTAGTTCTATTATAGGTGATGAAACTATCTAAAAAAATAACTTAAGCTTTGTTTTGACGTCTAAATTAATCGCGTCAAATTTGACCAGAATTCTTCGAAGTAAATTCGAGTTATTGATGTTTGTGATTTGCATAACAACTTCAGACAGAGTCTATATTTCTTAGTTCGAGAAATTCTGACCATTGTAGCCATAACCCGTTATGACACGGGGACGAATCATTCACCTTGCCCACCAGTAGTAAGGAGGAAATTCCATGCGGATATATTCTTTTCAAGAACTGCTACTTTGGTGAAGACACTGCCAACAGTGGGTTTTCCCGATCACAACAATCTGAAACGTTTCATATCTAGGGTTAACCGTTATCTCTCCTACATAATCTTATAATAATCACTTCTTGCCTACTCTTCTTACGCTCGTGTATCATTCAGTAACTCGCTACCTTAAGTGACCCTTGGACATTGTATTTAGTGGATATTAGTAAAAAAAAGTAAAGTAGTGTTTTGGGCGTAAAAAGCCTGTAACAAGGTTGCGATTACTTCACTGATACGATTTTTATGAATCGTTCCAAAGATATGTCGTGTAATATCAAAAGCGACTTTGTTTTACTTGATTTTCAGAATATAGCAGGCGAATAAAGTTTGTATGAGGAGATTTATAAATATCGTTGCAACTAAGAAGGGATTTTATAAAAATCTATGCCGTAATTTGGTCGGATTCGGAAAAATAGATAAGGCGGATCGCTTTTCAAAAAGTCCTCTTATTATGGGGATGTGCAAATTAATTTATTTAATTTAATTCAAATGCTATATGTCACATTAGAAAATAGCGTTAATGAAGAAATGCATTTAATATGAATTGTTTGGAAACGTCGATAATTGCTGAATTGAAAGACTTTGGATAAAATATGCACACATTTTATTACCTGGGGTACAGTTGTAATCAAGCAGAAGATTATGATTGCGTCATATACCGATGTTGTAATTGGATCGAGAAGGACAGCAATAACGTTGTTTGAGAATAGTTTTCTAAGATGTTTACATATCAACATCAACTAGATTCACATTCTAAAGTCGAAAGATTTAGTCAGTGTATTTAGAAATAGTAATGCAGGGAGACATACTTTCAGGCTTTGTCACAGGTACGCGTGGAAAAGCAAGATAATCCGCCCCAACTTAGTTACAAACTCTAACTCTGCGATAATTCTTTTTCTTTTCGATAGCGATTGCACGAAACCCTGACTCTTCTCTGTCTACATTACAAGTGGTTCTATTACATTTACTGTAATTCCATACAAAGTATTTTGTTGGGACAGCTATGGAAAGTTTAACTTGTCATTCCATTTTATTACTCTACGCCGATTTCAAGACTGAGGGGAATTCTTACAGAAATTCATAGTTGAACAATTCTTTTGACAATAGAATAAATTTTAAAACTTATTATATATATAAAAAACAAAAAAAACAAAATAACCTTTCGGATACCATCATGAGAAAGTCAACCTTACGAAGAAATTGCTCAGTTGTAGAGCAGTGCAGTGACACAATTATATTGTCTAATATAATCTAATAAATAATTAGCTTTGACTGCAACAAAAACCAAAGTTTCTATTTACAGCCGAGATAATGAAAGCTGTGGTTTTCTTCTTTTTGAATTCTCGTAATGAATCCGCTTTTAGCAGCCATTGATTATAAGGATCCCAAACATTAATTATATAAACAGTAATTATATTTGAGTAGCGGTTATCGGCACAGACAGTAGGGTTGCCGTGCCAAGTTCAAATTCCGACCGATGCCGTTCCGTTTGCTTTCCTACAAATATTTAGAAAGATATGAATCCATCTTTCATCTTCAACTCACCGGTTCCCGTACGATCACCGAAATTAAGCAACATCGAGCCTGGTCAGTACGAGTAACCGCTTGGGAAGAGCAGGTGCTGTAATTTGGATGCTCGGGTGGTGTAATGGATAACGCTCGGAGTTTTTCAATATCAACCGGGTTCTTTAGATTCACTTGCGCGCAAATACCCTTTGAGAAACTTATGAATCCATTTTCTCCCCATTATGGGTTAATTCGTAGTATTTTAATTTCAGTTAATCATTATTTTCTTCAAAATTTTCTTAATCTAAAAAAATAATATTTATGGCATTAAATAAACTGCAAAGTGTGGATAGGACATAAAAACAAATCAGCCAATCATAAAAACTGTTCATACTATCCCCAGAGATGAGTTAATACAATACGACATAGCATCGACTATATAACTGGAAGGTAAATTGAATTTAGTAAACATGAACGCACTGATAGGCATGCTCAGCTATCTTACGAAATCATTAAATGATAATGGTTTGTTTAGAAGAACTATAGCAATAATAATGACGTCGTTTTAAATCCCAAAAAGAATGGACATCTTAATACAATAAAGGCGTGAAATAGAAGCAAAAATATCCATGATAATAATGGTGTTTTTAAACGGTAACGAGGAATATTCGATAAAAGAAACATTTACTACATTGCTAAGAAAGAGAAATAGGAAAACCGAATGAAATTAACATAAAATTACCGTTTTTAATTAATTCGTATACACACATTGACACTGATGCAACAATCTAGAGGTATTGAAATATAAATGCGGATTTCCATATATATATATATATATATATATATATATATATATATATATATGTATCTGTGCGATTGACTTTCATGTTCCTGGCTCTTTCTTTTTTTTTAAAATTTCTTCCCTTCATGATTGATTTGGCTATTGTTAAATCAAGAATTCGAAGGTTTTTCAACACGAGTATAGTTACCTATATATATATATATATATATATATATATATATGGAATATATATGGAATATATATATATATATATATATATATATATATATATATATATATATATGGAATATATAATATATGGAATATATATATATACATATATATATATATGGAATATATATATATACATATATATATATATGGAATATATATATATATATGGAATATATATATATATATGGAATATATATATATATGGAATATATATGTATATATGGAATATATATATATATATATATATATATATATATATATATATATATATATAAAGTGTACATAGCCTGACGATTGCATCTAACATGAAACAGACTGTCGCGTCTAAGTGTTGACTTCTATGTTCATTTTTATATTTATACACGCTCTTTCTCTGATATTGAGCACTTTATCCCATAAATATAGCACACTTTAAAACTATATTTCTTCATATATATATATATATATATATATATATATATATATACAAAGGATATATATACAGTGTAACCCGGATATAAGAGAAATCCGGATATAAGAGAAACCCGGATATGAGAGAGATTTTATCTGGTACCAAATTAGAGCCTGTGTTAATAAAACAAAATAGACCAAACCCGGATATAAGAGAAACCCGGATATAAGATACTTCTTCTCCGGTCCCGACAACTCTCTTATATCCGGGTTACACTGTATATGGAATATATACATATATATATATATATATATATATATATATATATATATCAATTTTTCAGCTTTTACTTTTCTGTTTATTTGTTTATATATTTGTGCATTTTTGTTCTTTTCTCTTTTTTTTTATTTCCCAATCTAGAGGTATTGAAATATAAATTTGAAACCTCCCCATGGTTTTTGTTTGCATTACATTTTTCGTTTTTATTTGAATTATTTATTTGAATTTGTCTTTGGTTGCCCACGTTCTTCTCTCGTTTTTTATTTGGTTTGCTCTTGATATTGTTTTAAGTTGTTAAAATAATTTAAAAAAGAAAAGAAAAAAGAAACAACCGGTTATTTGTTCAGTCATGGTGGTCGTTTCGACCACCATGAGCGAGAACAATTCAACTAAAACACCGCCGGTGTCTTCGGTAAAAACGGTCTGGACTGAAAATAGGCCGAATAAAAATGTAGAGTTTTATGAGGAGAAAAGGAAAGAGTTTGAGGATTCGTTTAAAGAAAATGATTTCCTCACTATTCCAGAGGCGTTGGAGGCCGTCAATACAAGAATAATATCCCTGCTGACTTCCGACGCCAAAAGCCGTAAATTAATTGGATTCAGCAGGGAAACAATGGAGGTGGTCATAAAGACCTTAAAGATAAAACCAAAAGTTTTGGCGAGACGCACAAATGAGATATGGGACATTCTCCTGCCTACCGAGCAAGATGCCAAACAGCTGGCTGGCAGTGTGCTAAGCACGAAGAACTTAAGACTGCAAACTGAGTACATGGGCACCCGTAGGACAAGGATCACAGTCCATGGGGTGCCTGTGGATATCTCAGAAGGCCGGGTGGGAGCCTTCTTTTCAAAATTTGGAAAAGTGGAGGAAGTGAAGGCGATTTTAGGAAAATCAGGCATCGCCACTGGAGATGTGGAATTGCAGGTCACGTTGACCAGAACAAATTTTGGGCTGATTCCGAATATTGTCTTATGTAGAGAGAGAAGAATGTTGGTAGTAGTAGAGGGACGGAAACCGAATTGTTGGTCGTGTGGTGTCGTGGGACACATGGCAAAGAAGTGTCCCGCGAAACGTCCTCAGCCTACAACTACAACAGCAGCAGCAGTAGTTGCAGCAACCGTGGTAGAGGGGGTAGCGGACAAAGACCCCGATGGTGCCTGGAAGGAGGTAAGAGGTACGAGGGCGATAAACGTGCCTTCTCCCTCCCAAAAAAAGGAGACAACAGAGAAACAACAAGAAGCAAAAAAAGAAAGCAAAAAGAACGATGACAAGAAAAGGAGCAGACAGAACAACAGCAACGGCAGCTGCAGGAGTAGAAGCAACAACAACAACTGTAGCAGGAGCAGCAGCAGCATCTAAAACAGCAGCAAAACGAGGAGGAAATGGAAGTGGACAAAATGCATCCACCCCGTGCAGCATCGCTGAAGAGAAGTATAGAGGAGGAAGAGGAGGTAGAGACCACTACGCAAAAGCACTCCGGGCGTAGTAGGGCGGAGAGGGGCTTGGACAAAACCAGGTCCCTTTCCATCCCTGTTTCCCCGAAAGAAAAGTCTGAAGCTACCACAAAGACTAGGAGCCTCCCTTCTTCCCCTTCAGGTGTTCCGTCCCGCTCTCCCTCAAACTCTTCCCTTAGTTCCCTATCCACATCCCCTCACTCGTCAACTGCTTCTCCTCCCCAATCCTCAAAGCCAACAAGGAAGAAAAAGAAAAAACTTTTTTCTGGACCTGAGTCAATTTGTAGGATGGACTAGGACGATTTCAAGAAAGGCCTATCCAGCCAAAAAAGGGTCCAGTTGCGATTGCTGTATAAGCTTACCAGCTTAGATGGAAAATCAGTGGAAGATCCACGTAATTTTCCAAAAGCCCCAGGTGTCATTACCTACATAAGGGACACTGGGGCCTATTTAAAAGTTTGGGGCCATGTTGCAGAAGCAAAGGAGACATTTTGCAATATTAGAATTGCAGATATTGATTCTCCTTATGTTAAAAAGTCACGTCAATACTGTGCTGGGAGGGTCCCTGTTATTATCCACACCTCCCTATACAGGTGTATAAAATTAACTTATCCCACGGATGTCGGCGGAATTGTCCTAGAAGGACGAATGACGTCAGAGCTAAGAGTAGGGAGCATAGGTCAATCCGTCGGGATCCTAACTGAAGCAGATTTCCGGCCCGTATGTGAGTAGGTTTTTGCTCTTACTCTTTTTTTATTTTTTTTGCGGGTCTAGAAGATGTCAATTAGTCTAAATGTGAAGGGCTTGAGAGATCGGGGTAAGGCGGCATGCCTGCTCCCGGATCTCTTGTCTTTCGATGTGGTTGTCGCCGCGATCCAAGAGACTCACTTTGTTTGCAACGTCGATGCGTGTGTGCTGGAGAGCGACATTGTCGTGTATTCAGCATATGGGGACGGGTTTGCCAGAGGAGTTTCTTTGATGGTTATAAGTACTCTTGATGCGAAGGTGGACCTTGTGCATACCGATGACGAGGGCCGGTTGATCGTGGCCGATATTGCCGCGAAAAGTGGTTCGTTGCGGTTTATGCGCCCAACGACCATGAGGAGCGTGTCTCGTTTTTTCGGCATTTGGGGCCGTTCCTGGTGCATTCAACGCGCCTAGTGTTAATGGAATGCCATCATGGACCCCAAGTTAGACAGGGGGCGGGGAGCTGGTTGATCTGATTGAAGTGTTTGGTCTAGTCGATAGATACCGTGTCAATCATCCCGGTGGGAGATATAGACGTGGGCTCTTAATTAACCGGGTGGTTAGCTACCTGGACAGAATGTTAGAGGAGCCGACGTAGACTTGTTAGATTGTCCCACGTTCCACTGGGTAGGCTATTCGGATCACAAACTCGTTTGCGCTCGGATGGCGTTAGATCGTAGGCATAGAATGGCTGGTTACTGGAAGTTCAGTCTGTTCTTACTGGACAGGCGGGATTAGCTTAGTGTAGCCGGATCTAGTGGGGGCGGTTATCGGGAATAAGTGGTGGGAGGACACTTAAGTATAGGATTAGGTCCTTCATCACTGATTTCAGTAAACGGCTCGCCCTAGATAGAGCTGAGAACGTGAATACGCTTAAGGCTATTTTCTTCCTGGGAGGTGGCTGGTGTATCCCCTAGAGATAGCCCTGAATAGCGAGCGCCAGGTAGTTAGACATAGGTTAAGCAATATGTCTTCCGAAGCTGTGAACATAGAAATGCGCAAGGAAGAGATCCGTCGTGGTTCCGATCATTACATTCGTGAGGTCAAATCCCCGGAGGGACATACTCTTCGGGCCACTGTCGATATTTTCTAGGCCTTCCGGCGGCATTTCGAGAGTCGATTTACCAAGGAGCCTGGTCTCCGTGAGGAGGAGTTTCGCAGCTATTTGGTGGACTTTCACCGACTAGAGCTGCGATGGAGAGATCACGGAGGGCGAAGTCTACGCGGCATTGAAGAAGGTCGGCAGAGGCAAGTCGCCTGGTCTGGATGGTTTTCCCTATGAATTGTTCTTGAGGCTCTCGCACATCTTTGTCCCGATTTTGACTGTGGTGTTCAACAACTGGTTCCGGTCGGGGCCCATCCCCAATCGGATTTCCAGGGGTGTTATTACGCTTTTGAAAAAGGGCAAGGGTGTTGGGCGGGAATTAGATGATTATAGGCCCATAACTCTGCTAAAAGACAGAGTTAAAGATTTTGGCCAAGATCCTGCAGGAGCATTTGCAATCAGTTGCCGAGTCTCTGTTGGGTCCGGAGCAGACTTGTTCTGTGAGGGGCCGAACAATTCAGAGCATCCTGCATCTGATCCGCACGATCATAGAGGGTGTAAAAGACGACGATAAGGCCACGCTGATCAATTTAGATCAGTCCGGCCAAGACTTTGATTTTGATCCAGGTTGATCCTCCCCAGTTTGTTTTTGGTCCCGTTTTTATCTCGACTGGGTAAGCTTTATATTTTCCCATGGCCGTATAATTTTTATCCTTTTTCCACTCCCTTAGCGAGAGAGCTTCTTGATTTTGTCCCATCGGTAGAATATAGCGGCCTCTCCTTTTCGAAGGTTGGACGGGTCCTACTAACAACAGTTATGTTTAGTTTACTTTGTGTTGATTTTTAGTTTATTATTGGGTTCATCTCCTTCCACTCTCATTCTTCATTATTAGATTTTTATGTATTAAAATTTATTATCATTAAATTTTCATGGCATGGGGCGCGTTTTGTAGGTTCCCCTTGAGAGAATGCGGTATTATGGTGTTTGAAGGATTGATTGGTGACGGACGATTTTTTATGGTGAATGCCATAAATGTAATGAGTGAATGGGTCGTGAATCAGATTAGCTAGGTATAAGATAGTTAGTGTGGACCAGCCTCAACCCCTCCCCATTTAAGTGCCTTGTGCAACAATTATGTAATTTTACATAATAAATATCTACGTGCCCTTTTTTTTGGTAAGTAATTTTCTTTTTCATCATATTTTCCCTCGTAGGATAGGCGCGACGCGCTGTCGCTTGGTTTGACGAGGTAAGTCCCCGTTATCTTCGCTATATACGCATAGTCATAACATCGTGA
>OZ038497.1:71034296-71061796 GCA_964036315.1 Acanthosepion esculentum | reverse complement strand
CAATAAACATATACTTCTTGAATTTCTTGGTTTTATGATAATATCAGGTGTGTTAGCATGTATTCCCCTATCAGTTTGAATTGTCTTGTCACAGAGGATAGTTACATCGTTATTTTTGGTAAATGTGTCTGGTTGGTCTCATACCATCTCCCAGTGCTTTCGATTTTGGGCTTCTTGCCTATCTTCCAGTGCACATATGCCGCTACCTTGTTATGTCTGTGGATATACTCATCGTTTGTTAGTTCCGGACATACTGAGATTATATGGTTGACAAGTTTATCATATTTTCCGCAGATCCAGCGATTCGAGTTAGTTCCATCCTTGGTTATGCAATAAATAAGCCTTCTGTTTTTGTTGGTAAGGTTTCAGATATATGATGCTGTTTCTTGAAGAGCTTAGTTTCTATGGTGATAGAGTGGCTTTGGTGTTTTACTATTGGTAGGCGAGGATCACTTGTTTTTGTGGGGTATGATTCCAATTAAGTTGGTCCCATTAAGTTTGCTTTCTCGTATCAGACGCTCCTATAGTATTCTTTTTCTTCATAATTGAATGTTGTTTTCCCTCTACTTCATTGATTCCTAAGTATGTGTGTTTACCATCTTGGTCCAGTTCCTTTATCTTGTTGATATCAAAATCTAAATCCGTAGTTTCCGTTAGTTTACCACCTTGAAGGTGGCTTTGGCACATTTTTGTTTATTCCGAACTCCATCCTAATGTCTTCGCTGAAGGTTTTGAGATTAGTGAGTAGGTTTTTATGCTGGTTGTCACCCTTGGCAAACGTTTTAAGATCATCATTATAGAATAGGTAATTCAGTTTGTCATTCTGTGACTATTATCCTTAGCTACTGTTGTTCAGTACGCAGCTGAGTGGTACTAATGCAAGACAAAAGAGTAGTGGTGACAATGAATCTCCTTGGAAGATTCCGCTTTTGAGGTTGATTGGTCTCACAATTAAATACCCTTTTGTATAGTTTAAGTTTAGTGTGGTATTCCAGTTTTTCATGATGAATTTGACCGTTTTGGGAGCATGCACGTTTTCTTTCTTCTCTATCCATGAGTGTGGTATACCATTGAACGCCTTTCTGCAGTTGGTCTATGCTGTCACTAAGTTTCTTTTCCTTGTTTTCACCTCTTCCAATATTGTTTCATTGATAATTAGTTGGTCTTCGAACCCGTGACTTCCTATTTTACATCCCTTCTGTTCTGCTCGCAGTAAATTGTTTTTCTCAGGGAAGTTGTATGTTCTCTCGGTTATGATAGAAGTAAGGATCTTGTACATTGTTGGTAGGAAGGTGATGGGTCTATAGTTCTTCGGGTTCTGCGTCTCTTCTGTTTTTGAGAGTAGCTATGTTAATCCCCACGTGAGCTATTTGGGGGATATTTCTGGGTTTATAATTATACCATTGTATGTCCGTGCAAGGTCTTGGTGGGGGTTAGATTTTTTATCCAATAATGGTCTATTCCTGGTGTTTTCTAGTTTTTGGTTTTACAGATGGCAGCCGTTGTTTCAGTAATATTGATATCCGTCCATTTTTGACACTCTACACGCGTGCGTTTTTCCTGATGTTACTTGATCAATGTAGCACTTCCATTGTTCATTTTGAAGTTTTCCCACATCTTATACCAGAGCCCACGACCTCCTAGATATTAGGTGGGTAATTTATCTCTATTTTATTTTTCCCAGTTCTCGATATAGTTTCTTGGCATAATCTTTGAAGATCTTGTTTCGCCTGAAGAATCTGTTTCTTTTTTCATAACGCCTGATTCCCTCCACTTCAATTTGTCGCCTCGGCTTCTCTTTAACTTTTGGTACGTCAGTCTTATTCTTTACGTCATGGCTTCGTTTCATTTGTCTCCTTTTTCTTTCATTTTGCAGCCCTTGTCTACTTCACTTAGAAGTGACAATTGTCCTCGTAGTTTATTTATTTCGGTTACTATTTTCTCTTTCCAGGCTGGCATTTTTTCGTTTACATTGTGTTTTTACTTTTTCACCTATTGTTTATGCGATGGTTGCCAAGGCCGCGTACATAAGATGTTTAATTTCTGTCAGGTCCATCGGTCTTTCCATTTCGTCCCTTATTTTTTAAAACCGCTTGGTCAGCGAAGTTGATGTTTTTTTCTTTTTTTTTTTCACTTGACAGTTCATTTTTACTTTTGGAATTGTTGGCCTTTACATTCTCCCATTTATATCGGATAGTTTTTGCCATCTCTCTTTCTCTCTCATATTCGTCATTATCTTCCTTAATTTGTTTGCGTACCTCAAAGGGATTATTATTACAACTGGTATCTGTTTGTTCCCCTGAATGTATCGCCTCTGCGTTGTTGGCATTGAGTCCCACGATGTTAACGTTTAATCTATTTTATTATTATTGTTATTATTATTAACAACATTCATCCTTCAACGGTTACTATGTTTAATTCCTTTTTACTGCTTCATTTATTTTATAAGTAAATAATATTTTTCTCTTCAACGAATTTCCAACTATTAAATATTTTGCCTATATTTACTCAGTAGATGTCATTTATAAATAGGTACCTTAACCAAGAAAATATGTTGGTTTTTTTTTTCTCACTTTTATGCGGAAAATAAGGACCGGCTTCAATCAAACCGTAAACAGCTCAAAACAAAACAAAAAAGATTCATTTTATATTTCCTTGGTGCCGTTCATAAAAAAATATTGGTTCATTTCTTCTCGCCAAAATCGTTATTTCTTCATATAAGGCAACATTCCTGTAGCTGATACCGGAAAATAGTGTGTTGTATTAAAAATAACACAATCATGTGTATACCTTTTTTCACTGTATCTAACTAAAGCCTTTACATATCTGAGGTACAAAAAATATCATTGGTTACTTCTTCAGGTTTTCTGAGACGTGCTCACCATACATCACGCAATTGCAGGTACAATGTTGCAAAGCAACCAATAACGAAGATACACTTTCGAATATTTCTTGAAATATTCATAGTTTTTTATTCTTTTCATTGAAACAAAATAATATTTTTTTCTTGTTTCACATTAACTGACCAAATATTATAAGATAACATTACATTTTCAATATAATATTCTATTGTTTATAGTCTACTTTCTCATGAATATTATTGGGGAAAACACGAATCCGACCTCTTCTCCCAATATTTATGGGTTATAATAGGGTAAACTGGGCTCTCTAGCCTTGGCTGCAATTCAGTATGAGAGAAGGAAAACTCAGAACAAGAAGAAACTATTCCACTATCGCTCCGAAGTAGAGGTAATTAACAGATACTCAAGAAAAGGAAGATGTGGAGAATAATGTTCTCTTTCGTCCTGAAGGGAGATTAGTTTTTCGAAAGAGTAAATCGTTTAATATAAAGTGAGTCATTTTCTTTCAATATTATTTCGCTTAGAATATAAAAATATGAGTTATATTTCCCTTAAGAAATTTCAATAAAAAATGTCCAAACTTTATAAATCTCTACATTTAGTGAGTAGCTAATATTCGCGACCAAAGTAATACCCCTTTCAATTGTTAATTAGTTCATACTGAATACTACAAAATGTTTCAAATGAAGATAGCCAAGCGCTCATAAGAAAAGTAACGGTGCTAAAAGACTAGAAACTTCATATCTTAACTGATAAAAGTGTTTGATTTTTGAGGCATCGTATCTGATATTATTTTTCCATAAAATATATTTGTAACGATTACTTGCAGCACACCATATGTGGTAAATATTATTTGGAAGAATATCATTCGGAGTGATTCTATTTGGGGTGGACTGAGATATTTACTAAGATTAGTTTAGCAATGTTAAGCCGCAATATAAAGAACAGATTAGTAATACCGAAAATGACACCAGGTGTATTATTCCACAATCCAATGTTCCGCAACAAGGCGATAGGTTATACCACAATCACACTCCCACGGAGACTCACCTGCCACTTATCAAACTAGAACGTCATTATTCACAATGAGCAGAATAAGAATCAGTCAGCTATTCACAAACAATATCAAAATACTAGCAAGCTCAAACAGTAAAAACAGAGTCTTGACCCTCTAAACAAGTCATACCATAAAAACAACGAACTATAAATAAAAACAATTATAATTTAAGAAACCACATCCTCAAATATACATTAAAAGAAAAAAATTTAAATAAACAGACACACACGTCACACCTTATTTCACTACACTCACTAGTTCTACGAAACTCATCATTTGCCTTCACGTACCCTTAAGAAAGTCGAAAGCTTGAACAATAACTCTTCCGAAATGAACTTTGGACAATTTCTGACAGAATATCATTCTTATCTGAGGAGGAATATTTGTAATATGGTAAAGTCGCCCAATAAAATTACTTGACACAAAATGTCTAACGATGGCAGGGGATTGGTAGATAAGAATATATTTTAGGAAGAAATATTAAGTCTATCAAGGCACAAGAAATGTCCCAGCCACAAATCGAATTAGAAAAGGGCAGGATAACCGTTAGAGCGGAAATTGAGCGGGAATGCATAGAGCAGGAAGTTAGATTTAGGGAGTTGGAGATAAACAGACAAAGTAATGAGACAAGGGAACGATAGTTCGACTTGACCAAACAAGTTAGGCTTGTACAGAAGACGAGAGAGATGATTACTTTCCAGACTTCAAGAAACCGCGATAAAATTTCAACTGGTTGAAAAATACTTGGCCGATGCTGTTGCAAACTATCTTATACAGGGAAGCTCTGAAGTCATACGCCGCTCTTTCAGTAGATGATAGTGGAGTTTATGAGCGAGTAAAATCAGCCATTCTAAAAAATTACGAACTCATTCCGGAAGCATACCGTCAAAGGTCCAGAAAGAGGTTCAAAAATATGTCGTGTTTTTGCGACAAAAAAAGAAACACCTTTCGACAGATGGAATACAGCAAGCAATATCGAAAACAATAACGGCAAATTGAAGCAGTTAGTGTTGATTGAAGAGTTTAAACACTGTATGCCCGACGACATATAGACTCGCATAAATTAAAGTAGAAACCGCTTATTAACAAATGAATACAATGTGACCGACAGAAAGAGAAACACTAAACCTAGTTATCGACATAAACTAGGAACTCAGACTCCCAGTAGGTTGAGAAACATGAATGAAGAGGGGGAAGTAACCAATCCCAAGGCGGAAATCTACAATTAACGATACACCGACCGATAAATGGGAGGGAAATGAAGCTAATGGTGTGTCATTATGGTCGAAAGACAGGCGCGGCAAACTGTTGCGCCCAGCAGAACAGTGAGTCCAAATCACTCGGCGCTAAATAAACCGCAGTAACTGCGTATGAAGTAGCAGATAAGGATCGACTGTACATATCCAAAGGAGAGATTTCACTAGTAGAAGATTCTACGAGGGAAATACCTATTCAAATATTAAGTGACGCAGGCGCTTCACAGTCTCATCTGCTACAAGTTTGCTTACCGGGCGAATCGACGTCGGCCATTGATGAACGAATCTCTATCCGAGTAGTTAGCAATAGGCCAATGAGCATCCCTCTGCATATAGTTAATATAGTGATTTTCCCAGCATAGCTTAGATGTGGCACAATGCAGAAAGAATGGAACACCCAGTGAGAATCGAACTCACTATTCAGTCGTAAATGTTCTAGCAAGACAAGCTTTCTAACCACTACACCGCCTCGAGGTGCCCAAATGATTTTCTAATCGTAGCTTAGATGTGGCACAAGGCGGAAAGTATGGGGCACCCAGTGAGGATCGAACTCACTACGCAGACGTAATTGTTCTAGCAAGAGAAGCTTGTTAACCATTACACCACGCTGAGGTGCCCTAAATGAATGTTTATCCCGGTAGTCGGGGTCTGTTTACAGTACCAGCATAGAGTTAATATATAATCGAATCTAGTTCTGGGAACAATCATCATAGATGTGGTAAATAAACTTCCTATGTGGGGAGTGTCAATGGTACTGGAAAATGAGCTGGCAGGCAGGAAAGTAGTTTTCCCTTGAGAAAACCACATCGCTTAGGAGAAACGGGTTCGGACAGAAAACATAAAATGGCTAAACTTCGTGTGCGGTGGCTCGTACATAAGCAAGGGCGATGAACAACGAAAAAGTGGTAGAAAGAAGGGGTGAGTTAGTAGACTTATCTAAAACATTCCTGAACCATAACGTTAGTTTGCAGGGCTTAAACAAAATTGGCAAATGGAGGGTCGTTGGTAATGATGAGCCCACCTCCGGTATTTGTCTGTCCAGAAAGATTCTGATTGCTGAGCAACAGTCCGACTTTGAAATAACACAACTTATTAACCAGGTAAGATCGGGGAATAATCCAGATAACGTATCAAGATATATTGCATTAAAAATTCAATTTTAATGACGACATGGAAACCGCCTCAGATCCCCGATTCAGAAGACTATGCAACTAAAGAACATATAGTAGTTCCAAGAGCCTATCTGCGTAGCACACTACGAACGGCTTATAAAATTCCATTAGCAGGGCACTTAGTAATTAACAAGACTTGCAAAAAAAAATTATAAAACATTTTTACTGGCCTGGTGTTCAGAAAGAGATGGTGAAATTTTGCAAAACATGTCCAGATGGCGGTGATGCCGAATGAGAAAATCCCAGCTGCAACCCTACACTATATTCCGTTCTTTGAAGAACCATTCAACCGACTAATCATGTAATGCGTAGGTTCATTATCCCCTATTATATTAGGTAATAAATACCTGATGACCATCATGTGTGCGTCATCCAGATTACCTGAGGCCATTCCACTACGAAATATTTGGGCCAATATGGCAGAAAAGGCTCTTAACAGTTTCTTTACCAAAGTGGGTTTACCGAAGATAATCCAAACGGAAGAAAGGGTCAAATTTTGTATCAAAGCTGGTTCAGTAAGTTGTCAAGCAACTGAGTTTACTATAAAACGAGCGCTTACCACCAGCAGTCACAGGGAGCTCTGGAAAGGTTTCACTCCACCCTAAAGAATATGATGCGAACCTATTGCTTAGTTAAGAAAGAGTGGGATGAGGGCATCGTATTCCTGATGTTCGCAGCCCGCGAACCAGTGCAAGAATCTCTGGGATGCAGCCCGTTCGAATTTATATTTGTACACTCCTGACGCGGCCCATTGCAATTGACAAAGAGAAAGTGGTTACAGGATGACCCAAGCAAAAGATATTTGCTGGATTATGTAGTGCGATTTAGAAGGCGAATATCCCAGGCAAACGGGTTGGCCTGAGAGCACCATCGGAGTGTTCAAGACAAAATGAAGGGACACTACGATAAAACAGTGGAACGAAAATTCGAAATAGCTGATGAAGTTCTGATTTAACAGCACACGCTAAAAGCTCGATTTCAGGGCTCATATCTACTCAGGAGAAAGATAAATGACCTCAACTATGTAGTGACCCCCCTAGTCGTAAGAAGAGAACTCAAAATGTCACGAAAATATAATTAAACCATATTTCAAAAGAACGGATGATACACCCATATTAACCATTCAGGAATCATGTGAGGTTAGATATCCTAGAAATAAAAGATAGTTTTACGGAGATCGGAATCCTTCTGATGAGCTCAAAAACTCTGAGGTACTAATCGATCTCACTTGCAAGCTAACACATTTACCCTCTGTCGATAGGAACGAGATAGTTGCTCTTATCTCGGAGTATGAGTATTTGTTTTCTAACTACCTAGTCAGTCAACCATGCCACCTCAGGAAGTGGATGTGGGAAGAGGAAGAGCGATAAAACAACATCCTCATCGAGTATTCTACAGTAGAAAAAGATGCCCTTGCACAAGAATCTAGCTTACTTTTCGAAAGTTATGTGACAGCGTTGCAGCCACCAACAGATATTTATGTGGACCACGAACCCTTAGTTTTTCTCAGTAAGAGGAAAAAATAGAATAGAAGACTTCTAGCTTGGAGCAATTTACAAATTCAACATATTAAAGGCACCGAGAATAAATGCGCGGACGCCTTTTCTCGTGGCTGACTGCACGCCGGCATACAGAAAAATTACCATTTTCTAAGTTGAGTGGAGGGATGTGGGGATATTACATCTATATCTCTGAAATAATCCTTACTAAATACTAGGGAAGTTGTGCAGTGATCTCTCTCTCTCTCTCTCTCTCTCTCTCTCTCTCTCTCTCTCTCTCTCTCTCTCTCTCTCTCTCTAGGAGTCAGGTAAAAGCCCGTGGAATCGAAAAGCATTGACCACTAGAATCAAGATCACATAGAGGTTAAAAATAACTATATACGTGGAGTCACCTGACTCAATATTCATAATTACGCACGAAAGAAACGCAACAAATCAGTTGGAGCGATGCAACTCGAGGACATCGGATCTTCCATAAAATCGCGATGCGAGGGGATTTACCGAAATGAAGAAAACGGATTCCATCCCCAACACATAAACTCCAATTAGTCCAACACAAAATTCAGTGAAGTTACTGATCAACACGATAAAGATCATTTCTAAATGCAAAGGAATCAACCTTACGCAAAAGAAGCATAGAAGTAGAAATGACCACCGCACGGGATTGCTTACTGTCAACGGAAAAGGTGATAAAAATATCCCAATGACAGAACATTTTTACACGTGGGAAGAGAGAATAAAAGACAAAACTCTTAAAAAATAAAAGTGACTCCCACGAGAAAGTAAGACGTTAATTATTATGTAAAGGAAAAAAACAAACAAAATGAAAAGAGAAAGAGTGATTGAAGAAAAAGACAAAAATCAACTGAAAAAACTTTCTTTTTCTTTTTAGCTGCCATGTCATTTCTGGACGTCGGCGATCATGGCTCTTCACCTACCTCTATCCCTTGCAGCACTCAACAAGTTCCTCCTTCTGCCACCTCCCCGACCACGTTTTGTCAACTTCTTGCTTAAGCCCATTAGGTATGCCATGCGTTGTTTTCTCTTGTCTCTCTTTCCCTCTCTTCGACCTGTGAGTATCAAATTCTCCAGGGGCTCCTTCCTCATTATGTGTCCCAGAAACTTCAGCAGTCTCTTCTTAATGTTAAGTATAAGCCTCCTTCTTTTATGCATCCTCTCTAAGACCTCATCGTTGCTCACACGCTCAGTTCATGATATCCTTAGCATCCTTCTGTAGAAATACATCTCCGTCACCTCGAGTCTCTTCTTCATCTTTGAGAAAATTGTTCAACATTCGCTGCCGTAAAGAAGGACAGGTATCACGTAACAGCTCGGCATTCTTTTCTTTGTTACCAAAGAAATGCTCCTGTCTAGCAAAACTCTGCCCAGCATTTAGAATGCGTCCTTGGACATCCCAATATGTCTACGGATCTCATTGTCGCACTTAACGTCCTCTGATAATTTTTTTTCTTTGTTTTGTTTTTTTGCACACACCGCATACATTTTTTTACATTCAGACCATTTACCGGTCTGAATGTCCGAGAAATTTTCATAGATAATATTCGTCCTCCTATGGTCCGACAATTATATTAAGACATTTTTATGTTTATACATTCTTAAAATAATTGTCGGACTTTGTCCATTTCATAATGTGTGACGTCATTTGCTTACATTTGGATACGCTTTGAGCAGATATGAATATACGTGAGAGATTCATGGATGATTGAAGTTTAAAAGCAGTAAAATCGACCTTGCTAATCGAACGATCCTCCGTGGCTCTATCGGTTAAGGCACGTCAGGCTATATGACAGTTCCGTATAGGATACAGGTTTCGATTCCTGTCAGAGGACGAATATTTTCTATGAAAATTTCTCGGACATTCAGGCCGGTAAATGCTATTAATACTGTTTGTTATGAAACAGAGCATTTACTTAAATATTTGTATCTATATAAAGAATGTATAAACATAAAAATGTCTTAAAATAATTGTCGAACTTTGTCCATTTCATAATATATATATATATATACATATATATATATATATATATATATATATATATATAATTTAATTTACTATATGGGGATCAGTGTTCAATATCGGGGCGTTTGTATAGTTTAAAAATACAGAGGCGTGAAACAGAGTGTTATCACGCATAATATTCCTTATTACTTTCTTTCCTTTTTCCTCCTCCTCCTACTCCTCTCTCTCTCTTTCATATATATATATATATATGTGTGTGTGTGTGTGTGTGTGTGTGTGTGTGTGTGTGAATGTATTGAAAACAGTCCGATATCTCCTTCTTTTGTAAATGGGTCGAATCGAGGCTTTTTCATCGAACTCTCATAGATAGATAGAATGCACGTGTTACGTAAAAGAAGACGTAAAATATATTGGTAGAAAGCGTGTAGAATATTCATTAGATTCGTTTTCAATTGACAACGAGGGAAATTGCTGTAAGGTGAACATCGAGAATAAATGGTTCAGGATAAAGATCAAGTGAAACACATGAAAGAAATTGAGAGAGAAAAAAGGGACGGAAAAACCGAAAGAAGAAATGAATGATCGACTTTTGAAAATGAGAATTTCCTATTGAGTGGGGAAGGGCATGGGTCGCCCATGTTGATTAAATCAATCAAATTGAAAATTGAAGCAAGGAATTTGTTTCTCTTAAATATCTTTTTTCATTTCGTTCCCCTGTTTCTCAAATTGCATCTTTTCTATTACCGTCATAATTATGCCATATTTAATATAATTTCTACTTAGTCTTTTGGGTTTATTTGATTTTATTATTCCTTTTTCTGCTTCAATATTTTACAAGATAAACGAAGCAAATATTTGAAAATTGCATATAGTCATTTTATTCCTTCGTTCTTGATTTTTTATATTTTTTCTTTTCAAAAACGAAATTAATATCGGGCATTTTAGTCATAACAATGCTAATAAAAACATATTCTCATTTTTAAAAATACTTTCTCATCATACTTAAATTGATTGGCCTTGTTATTTTCAAAACTGGGGACCTTGAGAAGGTATCGTTCCCAAGTTGGTGTTTTTAATTTTTAAAAGCCATGTTTGTTCGGAGAAATAATGCAGATCTAAAAATCTTACCTGTTGTAAACTTGTGAAATGAAGCCAAAATGACCATTTATCTGGTGAATTACGATTCCACTTGGATGGGCTTAAATAACTTCTGTTCATTTTTTGTGTTTGGTGTCTTCATCAGTTCGCCTTCGCTCATCTTTTTTTCTATATGACATTTGTTCTGTTTCTATTTTTTCACTAATCTCGTATTTTTCTCCAGTAAAGGTTCATTTAATTCTCTCTTTCTTCATTTATTCTTCTCTGTTTTTCTTTCGATTATTTCTTTAGTATTCCTTCCTTTTAATTTTAACATATTCTTTCTTGTTCGACATTTTCTCTTACTTTATAAATCAGATTTATTTCTTTTTTGCTTTACTTTCTTTCTTTATTGTTTTCCTCTTCTATATTTTAATTATTCTTCTTATACCTAGATATGTACGCGTAGCTTAGTGGTTATGGGTGCAGAGAGTGGAAGAGTTGAGACGAGCTCAAAATCCAGTCAAGTATCTTGAGTTCGCTTCTGGACAAATATTCTTGAAAAGGTACGAATCCATCTTTTCTCTACAGACACCCTCTCGGTATTTGGATGGAAATAAATCTAGAAGTAGAAGAAATCGGAATTCAAAATCCGTTGGACATGGGGCAAAAATCTCCAACTTATTCGCTATTGTAACATCAGCATCAATTCAGCGATATGTGACTGTGTCCCCAAGTGTGTCTCAAGGACTAAAATACTGCATTTATGATACTTGATCTTTTGTTTTCCTTCATAAATTACTCATCCGATGTTTTATTTTCACTCTGTTCAGACAAATGTGCGGAATAAAGAAAAGAGTGTCTGAACAAAATATCGTCCTCCATTTTACAATAAAATAATCTAGATGAAGCTAATAACTCGAAACTTCAAAAATAAAGAAAAAGTTTCCTCTCCGAACTTCGGTAAGTTGAAAGAATATGCAGTTTGAATATATTTTATTACAAATACAATGACTGAAATGATATTCCTGGAAATGTCTGCAATAATCAACAAAATTTATCTAAAATAAACGGACTGTATATGAAACCTGAGGACATAATCAATAAACATGAAAATACTAGAGCGTAATATTTATGGAATTAAAGAAAATAGTTTCAAACAGAACTCCAGAAAAGAGCTACAACGTCGATTGTAAGCCCATGTGCCGATTTAAAACATTTAACCGGAATTAATAAGCGTGTTTTTGTATCTCTTTGTATACGGATTCATCTTCGTTTGTCAGTACTGCAAGCGAATATTTGAGTGCGACAATGACTTTATGCGTGTAACAGATTCAACATTTTTGTCTTTCAGCTTCTTGCCAAATTCGATTTGTTGTCTCGACTTGAAGACAAAACGTGTTGTAGCGTGCAATTGTTTACCATTAAATCAGAAAAGATTGTTTGAGTGGATGGAATTTCAGGTAGTCGTTGCCACTGTAATAGAAGAAGAGAAAGACATAAGGACAGAAAGAGAGAAAATGAAAGAGAGGAAATGAAACAACACAAGAAAATGGGGAAAAAATGAAAGACAGAAAATGAAAGAGAGAAAAGGAGGGAATGAGCGACAGAAAATGAAAGACAAAAAGAGAGAAAATGAAAGAAAACAAGAAAATGAAAGAGAGAAAATGAAAAAGAAAGACAGATAGAAAGAGGGGAAATGAACGAGAGAAAATGAAAGACAAAAAGAGAGAAAATGAAAGAGAGAAAACGAAAGAAAACAAGAAAATGAAAGAGAGAAAATGAAAGACAAAGAAAGAAATACAGAAAGAGAGGAAATGAAGGACAGAAAACGTAAAGACAGGAAGAAAATGAAAGGCAAAAAAGAGAGAAAATGAACGAAGGAAAATAAAACAGAGAAAATGAAACACAGAAAATTAAAGAAAGTCAATGAACGGCAGAAAGACGAAAAATGAAAATAGAAAATAAAAGAAAATAAATGGAACACAGAAAATGGTAGACAGAAAGAGAGAAAATGAAAGACACAAATACAAAATGAAAGACAGAAAAAGAAAGATGAAAATGAAAGACAGAAAGCGAGAAAATGAAATAAAGTAGAAATAAAGCATGAAAAACATTAAAAGAAATGTTGTCGAAGTAGACGAATGGACGGAGATGGAAGAGAAGAGTTGAATGGAGTGAAAGTAAAAGTAAAAAGTAATGTCGAAAAACTGTCTTAACACTAATGGATAAATTCTTGCCGTTAATCAAAAAAGACAACAAAAAAAATGTAGAAATATATCGTTAATTGGTTGAAGGTTGTATTTCTCAAAGCAAGAAATAACAACAAAAAAGATGAAGAAGATAGAAAGAAAAGAAAATTTTAAGAAGCTGATAACAAAAGAAAGAAATTAAGAGAAATTGAAGAGGAAAACGTAGGGAATGAAATAAAGTAGAAAAACAAAGCAAATGAAGTGGTGAGTAAAAACAATAAGAACGAGAGGGAAAGAGAAAGATGGGATAAAAAACACGTGTTGAACAAAGAATTCAAGGGAAAATGTAGAAAATAATTAAAGGGAAAACATATATATAAGAAAAATGCGAAATAACAATGATGAAAAGAAAAATGAGACAAAGTATAAAAGAGAAATGGAAATAAAAAATGTGGGAAGAAACTGAAGAAATAAAAAATATGGTGAATGAAATGTTAATTTGTGTGAAGTAAAGACTTAAAGAAAAGAAATGAATAAGTAAAACAGCAGAAATGAAGAACAATGATGAAGAAAAGAATGACAAACGAATACTTAATAAAAAAAATCAAAAAAAAATCAAAATGCTTAAAAAATAATGAAAGCCAAAAAAAATGAAATTATTCAAGAAAAAGAAAAATAATGGATAATGCTTGGGAAAAAAGTTGTGAAAACATCAGGCAGATTTATTTTAATCACACAGAAATGTCATTATTCAAGAAAAAAAAACTAAATCGAAACTCATCTGGCGCAAATAACGAATTAAACTAGAATTTTGAATAGACATAGAAAAATCGAAGTAAATCTACCAACAATATGCCAGACAACAGCAAAGAAAATCAGAAAACAACTATAAGTGTATTATCTGCATTTGCTATTCTTCTATTCTTACGCGATAAATTATTACAAAATATGAGAACATGCAAGAATATTTGGCTAACAGGTAAGCTGTAATTCCCGGTGCGAGATTGGAAATTATAATACAAAGTAAACCCATTTTCCTCATGAGAATATTGAATATTACTGTCAGTATTCTTAGCTAAATCTGGCGCAATACCTTCGGTGTGGGAAACCCTTGACAATGATATTAACGGAAAATCCTTCTAAAGGTTTTCTAAAAAGGCCCCAAGCTGGCTAAAATTAAAGTTTTATTGTTAAAATATTTATGTTATTATTAAGAGGAAAAACCAACTTAGAAGCCCCTTTTAGACAGTCCTAACGTATAAAAAATATAAAAAATGCCACAATTAAACCATTGTTCGATACATATACCTCTCTGTATTATTTTATTAATTGTTAATAATTTCTAGCATGTTCGAAATTTTGGTTAAAAATCTTATTTTTATTAGCCAGCGGCTCAGCCAAAGATTACTATGAGAAAGTTTAGAGTCTTTTTTGCGGTAATAAGCTCATTGTTTTCAAAACTTCTTGCAAAAATCAAATAATTGTCGGATTTTAATGAAACTTTCAGGAGCTATTCACACATGAATGAAATTATTTTTTAAATGTTTTTTTTTAGAAAATCTTTGTAAGAATAGATATATTATTTTACATCTGTTACTCTTATTTACTTCATTTTATGAAATTTCGAGAAATTAAAATTTCAACCTCATCATAAATCATTGGATAATTTAAATCATCATTTTTTTTTTTTTTTGCTAAACTGAAACATCATTTACCTAAAATCTGCTCTGAATCGTAAATTAAAAATGCAATAAAACTATTACATTATTTCATTAGAAAAGCTTTTATTTGCTTTTATAAATATATTTAA
The DNA here is from genome assembly GCA_964036315.1 of Acanthosepion esculentum. Classification (NCBI taxonomy): domain Eukaryota; kingdom Metazoa; phylum Mollusca; class Cephalopoda; order Sepiida; family Sepiidae; genus Acanthosepion; species Acanthosepion esculentum. The sequence continues at coordinate 71,046,891 of OZ038497.1, read as the reverse complement.
AACTTTATTATTATGCTAAATAATTTATTTTATTATTATTTTAAATACTTAAACCAAAATTATTATAATAAATGTTGATTCCAGAACGAAAAATCAATTATATTAATGAACAATTATGTAACTGTAGAAATACCATAAATTTGCAAAACAAATGTCTTACAGAATCTAAAGTTTACCAATATACTTTTTCATCTATTGAAAATACAGGTATTAAAATATTTTATATTGGTAGCACTAAAAATGATTTTAAATTAAGATGGTACCAACATCTTACTTCCTTCAACAACAATAGGTATCGTAACCAAACATTCCCTCAGTAAATTTGTTTGGCATTTAAACGAAACAAATAAATGTTATTATTAATAAAACGAGAACATGTAGGTCATTAAGTAACCCATGTCCTCTATGCCTACATGAAAAGTTATATAGTATTAAGTTTCTTAAAAATTAAAGATTTATTAAATCAACGAAACGAACTGTTATATTGAAAAAAATATTTTAAAAATCTATACTTTAAAATTATATATTTATTATTTGATTACATATAATGGTACATAAAATGTGAAATTTTTTCCTTAATTTTTAATTTTTATATTGCCATGCCTAATATACCAATCAAGATAATAAGTATTGCATTTGAGATTATTATTATTATTATATATATATATATATATATATATATATATATATATATATATATATATATATATATATATATATATATATAATAATTTATTAATACTATAGGCCTATTTAAGACAGTTATAATTTTTTTTTTTAAATGCCAAAATTAACCCATTGTTCAATACATATACCTCTCTGCATTTCATTGTATCTTATGTATATGTTCTTAAAAGGAAGCGAGGATGGCATGTCTAATACACGACAGACAATTCTAGACGAACATGAATTACATACCCACAACTAACCGCTAACCTAAATATTTCACTTTTACACTTTAGCTTAGATCTGTATTTAGATTCGTCAAATAGGAAAACACTCATAATAAAATTTTGAAATCTCATTCCCCTTCCAACTTAAATTCTTCAATATAATAGTACTTCGCTTGCAAAAGTAAATCATTTTTTCTGAAGTTATTCAAAATCACTTGAAAATGGAACTATAATTTTCACTTTCAGTTCCGAAACATGGAAATTTCCATGTCGCAATTATAAGATATTTTTAAATAATAATATTATAATATATATGTGTGTGTGTGTGAATTTCTGGCATGAGGAGTTATCATTATATTATTTACACTCAGACTAGTCTCCTCATATTTTTTTTTGTTATCAATACTTTCTGTCGTTGTGCTCTCCAGCCTTCATCAGGTGCTTGTCGATCCAGGTAACCTTTAGCGAATTTTAGCAATCCAGGTAACCTTTAGCGAAAAAAAAATCTTTATTTTATGTAGGGTTTTAAAGTTTACTCGTTCCGTTGGCAATGTCTAGGTATATATCTCATGAAATTCTTATTTTCCACCAGCCTGCATGGTGCCTTGTTGACCACTGATTTTCATGACTTCATGGAGTCAGTGCCTTATCCGAACAAAAAAATTGCAGTCATGACCCAACGGAGGAAAAAGAAATGCTGTCCCTCTCATTTCAAACTCTGCATTTAGTGCCCTGGCGTTTATCTGAACATTCCTGCTGGGTGTTCTACTCTTATATACCCTGGAAAGTAAAGAAAGATGAATTGAACGCCGGGATATGCGCCTATTATCACCTGCACTGAATGTGGATGTGATTTGTCGTTTGTCTGTTACCACAAACGATAATAGGCAGACGTCTCTTGTGACGATCTTTAATGACCTGTGGTTAGGTAGTGAGATCTCCAGCACAATTTCAGAAATGGAAGATGCCCCATCAATCTGTCAACCACTATCACACTCTGTTCTTACTCCAATAATTCATGTTGCCTTACCACTTAAAGTTTAACCATTGTTCACACTGAATCATCAGATGTCAGCCCTCAATAGATATACTGCTAGATATTTCAATGACGTAAAGATATGGTGCTGCCACCTAACATTACGTTTATAAACTGACTTTTGGTCCATCACTATAGAGATATCTACGTATTGTACTTTTATTTATTTTTGTTTTATTTCAATGGATGCACCAATTTCATACCACAGAAGCATGTTTATAAAAGAGTTTCTTTTTATCTCCTTTACTCAAATGGAATCCAAAAAAAGGATCAAATGTTGTTTTTTTTATTATGATCACTTTTAAATTATTTGATATTTTTCCATTCGGTGTGTTTAAGTCTTCTGATTAATTCTGAGATGATGAAAATTTTTCTATCTATTTGAAAGCAAATTTCATTTCGGGTTTTCCACATCGAAATTCCCATATTTTTTTCTTCATTCACTAACGGCCTTCGTCCTAGATGAAGGTTTTATGTTCCTTGTATTAAATCTCATCTTAAACTCATACAAGGATGAATTACCTAAGGTTAAAAGGCTTTGAATATTTGTCTAAAACAATAATAAATTTACCGAATACTTAAGATGAAATATCTGGAGAAGAATCACACAAATAGTATTATTTATAAATAAAATAACATTCTAAATTTTTATATCTTGATTAAAAATAAATAAAAGATGAAGCCGGGTCGAAAATAAGTCAATAATAACTTTCACTTACTTTCCGTATTTCACTCACATTGGTATGGTCGCTCTTCATCGAATAATCACGCACTTTGCATTTTTCTTTGGTTTTCTATCACACTATCAACGTTTTATATATATATATATATATATATATATATATATATATATATATATAGTGCCACAAAACGTACTCAGTTTTTGAGTTGCTGAAAATTCTTACATTTTTTTCATTCATGCATTTAATTTCATTTAATATTTAATTTAAATTGTTAATCAGCTTTTTCAATACATAAACATTAATATTTCATCATTAATCTTGTCTTTAAGTCAAAAAACAGAGAATTTATTGTCATTTAAAGAGTGAGTCCATTTTGGGGGACACCTAGTATATATACAATCTTACTTATACTGACGTTTTACAACACACACACACACACACACACACACATATATATATATATATATATATTTATATATATATATATACGTATCCTCTCACTCTCTTTTTCTCTCATTGTGTCTACCGTCACTTGTTCAGTAATAATCAGTGTTAGCATCAGGTTTCAAAATTAGTGTCGTAATTATGCACAATCTGTAAAAAATGGAAAAGACATAAATGGGTTTTATTGTTGCAGTTTGATTGTGATGATTGGCCGATGTAAAAGCAAAGTCTGGTCAAAGCGTGAAGAGGAAAGCGTTCTTTGTTACTTGATGCCAACACGTATTCTCTGCTTGAATTGTTTTTGGAATCTTGAAACAACGGAAAGTAAGAGGGTGATAATGGTTATGATCCTTCTTGGAAATGTTAACTAAAAATTGGAATTGCTCTAGTGAAATCGAGGTTTGTCTCATTCCAACACACTCAGCTTATCTCTCAAAATCATCTCCAATTCCTAATGGAATTTTTTTTTCTGAATTATCTGCAAATACAATCATATTAAAAACTAAAACATCACTTACAATTATGATAGTGTTTCCAAGAAAATGGTTCATCTGTTAAGCTCGGGACAAAATACCAGTATAAAAAACGAAACCAGATGATAAGAGAGAGTTTTGGATTAAGAATTAGCAGAGATATTATTTGGGCTAGAATTCCTATCAAGAAACGCTATTATTTCGTTAAAGGAAACGCCGATATTATCTGGACACGGATAAGGAGGTAGGAAATAAAACTTGTTCCTCGTGCACCTGATAACTATATTATTACGTGGTGAACGCTACTTTTCGAACTGAAATCAGAGGCATAAAGTTTTGTGTCAAGCCAAGCGAGGAAACGGTGTTCGCCCCTGCATAGAAATAGGTACTATTATAAATACCATTAAGCAGACTTAACGAGAGTTTTAACGACTGCCAGGAGCGATCTCTCTGCAAGAAACGTAGAAGCAGAGAGCGTGCGGTGATAAACTATCGGGACATATCGACGGTCGAGAGAAGACCAATCTATTCGTGACACAGCCGGCTGTGTTAATGGTGAACCGCGGAAATTTTATATTGGAGATATCGATGACGTAGCCATGTTTGAATAATGGTTAAATCTTCCATAAAAAAAATTGGGCCTATAATGTAAATTTTTGCGTTTTTCTATATATAAACAGGGTGAGGTAAAGGTGGCGCCCCATATGGATGATTATTAAAAATATAATTAAAGATGAAAATTATTTACTAGTTATTTAATTGTTATATGCGTTGTTCAAAATGTCCTCTTCCTTTTTCAAAACACATTTCAATTCTGTGCTTGAATGATTCATTAACACGTCGGAGAATTTCATCCGTCATTTTACTGCATTCATATTTAATTCTTTCTTTAAGTTCTTCAATATTTCTTGGGCGCGTCTGATAAATAACTGATTTCAAATAACGCCACAGAAAAAATATCCAACAGCTTAAAGTCTGGTGACCTCGGTGGCCACTCAACAGACCCTCTACGACTTATCCATTAACTCCTATTTTGCGCAAAGTTTGCCTCGCCCTGTATATTTAGCTGTTTTAAAAGGGGATTCATAATGTAATATTTTCGATAAAAATGGTCATAGTAAAACAACAGGAAAGAATAAAAACAAATTTCATTAAAGATATAACATCGAAAAGTAAATAACTCAACAAAATAAATTTGCTTAACCCTCTCTTCTCTCATCAGAATGAGAAATGTACACGCAAATCAAGACCTCCAATAACAGTGAAAGTTTACTTATACTTAATCCTAACAACAACTACAACTTTTAAAGGGGTAGCTGGAAGTACTTAATATATTTTATTGATGTGGTTTCATATATATATATATATATATGTGTGTGTGTGTATATATATATATATATATATATATATATATATATATATATATATATATATATATATACATATATATACTAGTACAGGTTTCATATATATATATATATATATATATATATATATATATATGTGTGTGTGTGTATATATATATATATATATATATATATATATATATATATATATATATATATATATATATATATATATATACTAGTACAGGTAATTGATGCACTGGTATATAATCCGGGTGGATCCTAGTAATATTAATTATTAAAACTCATTCACCGAGAGCTCCTTGTATTTATTATAACAGAGCATATGTATTTTTAGGGCAAAAAAAAACAAAACTTATTTCAGCGGCTTGAAATAGACTATCCTCTATGTTTAGGTAATTCTTGTTGTTTTCTGTAATATATATATATATATATATATATATATATATATATATATATATATATATATATATATATATATATATGAAATGTAATATATATATATATATATATATATATATATATATATGAAATGTTTAATATATATATATATTAAACATTTCACCCCAAGCAAGGCTTCAAAGTCACTGAGATGTAGGGAGTTACTGAGTGTGAAAGAATATAAGAAAAAGAAAACGTTATTAAGGAGTGAGAACAATGAAAGAACAGAAATTAATAAGTCAGATAATAACGATTGACATTGCATTTAAATTGTTGAAGATCAAAATTGACTGAAAAGCAAGAATCATAAAGAGAGTTCCACAAGCGATTAGGGCGAAAGAAGAAACTTTTAGCATAGAACTCAAGGTTACATCTAGCCATTTCAACAGTAAAATGATGAGATCTTGTCCCCAATTTGGTACTGCGCTTAAATTCATAGTCTGTGTACCATAGATGAAAGTATTTCTACAAAAAGCAAAGGAACATTACAGCGGTGGTGAAATGAATGAAGCCGATATGTGTGCATCCGCTAAAAATAACGTTTAAGTAATAAAATCTGTCGGATGAATAAATAAAAACCCTCTTTAGAAATGGCTTTGTTTACGTTAGGATGCAAAACTGAGCAGATATGAATGTTTCGAGAAAAAAAGATTTGCGTTTATAAGGCACTATTCAACTTTGCTGTATCATCGACGCATTTTGTTGCCGAGACGGATCTAATGACGTTTTCTTCTAGTGGCGCAGGTTCGAATCCTGCCGGAAAGGGCATATTTTATTTTAATAAGATTTCTCGAACATTCAGGCCGGTAAATGAAAATAAACAGGGCTTTTCACGTTTCAGCTATAAAATCTGTCAGAATAATAAATAAAAATCCATCACCTTTTTGTATGTTCCACTTCTATCGATATTTAGTTTTTGCATTTAATATTTCCTGCTCCTGATTAGGCCAGTTATTCCTCGTATTCCATTCCTTTTAATGCATCTGGTCTTCGTTTATGATTCATTCATTCTTTTACGCTTTATTTGCCTTTTGCTTTATTTTATTTATCGCTTTCCTTCGTTTCTTCTTTTCCGTTGTTTTCTGCTTTTCGTAATCTTTTTCATACTAATCATTCCTAAGTGCTACGTTTTATTGCAATAATAATAATAACAATAATAACATAGTGGACCAATATCTGAACTGGAAAATATGCAACTTTTACGGAAAGTCAACCGCAAGAAACTGGTATAAACATCACCCAAACCCGGTTGCAGAGATAGGACTTGTAAAAATTTTGATACACATAGACAGAACAATCAATGCTGATCGCCCTGAAATCATGATGGAAGACCACAATAACATAATGTGCTTTCTTATTAACATGGCAGATTACATTTTTGAATATCTTTTTTAAAAATCTATCAAAATACAAGGATATTGAAGTGGAAATCTAAAAATGCGGCACATGAGGACATCAATAATTCCAGTTGTAGTTGGAGTCCTCGGCTTGATTGGAAAAGATTCCAATAGATTCGTTGAAGGGATTCCTGGTAGTCCATGCCTTAAAAATTACACAAAATTGCTTCGTCTATGTAAAATTTGTGTGATCTTAGTTTGTTTATTTTTTGTTTTTTTGACGCCATTTCTGACATTAGGTCTCTGGTTAGGACACGGGAAGAATTGTATGTACAACAGAAATCCAAGGAAATAATAATAATAATAATAATAATAATAATAATAATAATAATAATAATAATAATGGTTGTTTTCATTCTAGTTTTCCTGATTTGTTGTTTGATACAATCCTTTAACGAGTCATATACCTAACACCTAAGGTAAAGTAATCGTTTGCTTCGAAATTTATTGACAGATGAGAAAGAGTGTTTATTTTTCTGGTTATGCGATGTCAATGAACACAGTCTTTTGTATCTCAGATAGTGACCAGTCTCCTGGGATTTTCTTATAGCATGTACCCGTCTTTTTAATCATCCCCAGTTCATCTATTATTATCGATATACCGGTTGAGTTTAAATGCTACATTCAATGCATTTTCTAATTAAAGTTTTATATTTCGCAAATTTTACCAGATGATTTTACCAGATGAGATGGTCATGACAATCATAGCACTTATTCTTTTTTAAAGTATATCATTATTATGTTTGGTCTCTCGGTATTCTAAAATGTTCATTATCTAGCACTCGTGTTGGTTTGGGTTCAAACCGTTTCATTATTAAATAGGGATAGTATATATTTTATTGTAACATTATTTCAAGAATGTGAAATTAAAGCATGCCTATTTTAGTTCTTACATCTATATGAATATATTTAAAGGTTTATTCATCTAACGTTTTGCTTATGGCCACCCAACGTTGAAACACCGGTTCCTGTACAATCACTGGAGTTAGGCAACGTCGAGCCTGGTTAGTAAATAGAGTGGTGACTGCTTGGAAATACCAATTTCTGTAAGCTTGGATGTAACAATAATAATACTTGGGTACTCATTATCGGATAGAAGAATAAATATTAAATTACCCACACATACAACTATGCTATTCTCTCTGTCTATCTCTCTGTTTCTCTCTCTACTATCCCTCTGTATCTCTCTCCCCATATATATACAGTGTGGGATACATGATAACAAAAGTGATGGAAATAAAAATAAATTTGGCTAGATAATAAAAAAATTCTAAAATTACCATCATCACCCCCATATATATATATATATATATATATATATATATATATATATATATATATATATATATATATATATGAGTGAGCGTCTAAAAAGGGAACTGAATTTCATGCCACCTGGCTTTGGAATAAAAAATTCCGAACAAAGCAAATGCGTTTCCCTACAAAAAACTAACCTGTGATCCCATTGACCATCAAGGAAAACCTTTTTCAGCTACTCGTTTCTTATCGAACACTAATTATAACATTTATATTACTACTACTACTACTACTGCTACTACAGCTACTACTACCACTACTACTACTAATAATAATAATAATATTAATAACAGTAGTAATCAACTATAATCAAGTTAAATCAGTAAGTAACTGATTAATTTATTTTGTTGTTATCTTGGCGGTATCGCTCAGCTATACACCTTCTCACCCATCCACCAGATATCAGGAGAAAAACAAGATGGCGTTAGCAACGATAAGAGACATTGACCAATTTAATGTCAGGAGAAAGATAGAATAGGCGATAAAATAAAGGTAAATGTCAAAATAGAAATCGAAAACTATGAACATTTTCATTAAGATGGCACAGTCGAAGAGAAAATGGGCTATAATTAGAAATCCCGAAAAATAATTCTTGACCCCAGATCAAATATTAAAACAATAAGCAAGGGGAGTGACAGCAGATTTATTTTACGTCTTCTTTCTTTAGAACAATCAAGAATATTTTGACAATGTCCGAAATTGAGATACGTTCAATAAATAGACTGTTGATAACCAAATGTTTAAAATGAAGGAACAATAATTGTAATAATAACACAATCTTTGTGTGCGGCTTGTGTGACGCTACATATAAAAGAATTCGACACTCGTCCCGCTGGGCAATATACATTAGACGCTAGGGTGCATTCTACAAATATTCTTTAAAACCGAAAGACGGCCAACTTTTCTCAGCAATGCAATACGCTTCACATGATTCATGGATGAAATAGTTTCCGTGTCGATTGTCTGATCTTGCTGCGTTAAGTCGTCGTTTCTGTATATCATATTGCCTAAACAGAATGTCGTTCTTATCTTTGAAAAGAAAAAAAAGAGAAAGGCTCATTATATACATTTCAATTCTTAGGCGAACATCACCGATTATAAGACTAAAATAAGATGTCCGAATACAACCATGAAGGAAAAAGCAAAACTTATGAACACTTTCTTCCACTTAGCTGAAAGCAACGTGCACTCACGTAGGGAAAGAAACGTGACTGACACACGAAGCCCCTAATTGTGTTCTTGACCCGATGATAATAGATCAAGTGGTCCTTCAACCACCGCCAGTGTCCATATTATAGATTATAGTTCCGTAATGCTAACTGTAAACTCGTATATGAAACCTTAGCGATTGTCATTTCGCCTTTATAACTGAAACCATTAGCAAGTGTTTTAAACCATTAAAATACTTGAAAGATTTTGACTCCGTGGCCGAATTGCTAGCGGAAAGCTTTAGCTTAAGAAGTGGATTCTCTGAGTTAAAACACTTGAAAGAAAAGGCGTGTGTGTCTGGTTCTATTTTCACCTCTGCACAATGCTGTCAAACTGAATCACCGCAAAACAATATAGGGAGTGACAGCAATAATAAGCGAACACGTATCAACTTCTAACCCGGCTTCGTAAAATGGCGACTTAGATCGGAGGGGTATTAAATACACATGCGTGGGCATGTACACACTCACAATAAACACACAGAAACACATACACATACAATAAATTTGTATGTGTATGAATATTTGATTCTCCCACTATCTATCTATCTATATATATATATATATATATATATATATATATATATATATATATATATATATATATATATATATATATATATATATAGTGCTGTTCAATAAAAGTGACTCACTTGATTTTTTTATTAATTTTTTTTTTTTGGTTTTTGGGGTCAAACTAATTTTTAATCTTACTAATATAACTATCCCGACCACCTAGTAAAAAAAGTTTACTCACCCTAAGGTAATTTATTGATAATTATAATTTTGGATATAAATGAGATTTAGGGAAAAACTCTGTGCAAAAAAAGTGATTCACTTATTTCCTGCAAATTGTAATCAATTGAAACATAACAGAACAGCTTTAAATAAAGAATAATAGAGGCATAATTTATTTATAATAGGTAATATAGTTCGAAATATTTAATAATCTATGGGTCCTCCTTTATTTTGAATAAAATTTTCAACCCTTTTTGCATTGACTTCATTAAGTTTTGGCAAATCTCATCTCCAAGCATTGAATTCCATTCGGATATGAAATTCACAATCAAATCCTCTTTGTTGCTCAAATGCTTTCTCGAGAGCCTGTACTTTATAATGCTCCATAAGTTTTCTATTAGGTTGAGGTCAGGAGATTGCGGCGGCCATTTCATAACACTCACCTGCTTCTCATCAAAGTATTCATTCATCAATTTTGATTTGTGACAGGGAGTATTATCCTGCATAAAAATGAGCTTGGTGGGGTCGATTTGCACCCTTTCAGCAGAAGGGAGCAGACAAGACTCTAAGATTCTCTTGTACTGCTCGCTCCTGAGGGTCTTTTCGTTAAGTTTTAAGAAACCAGTTCCATGAAAAGAAAAGCATCCCCAGAACATTATACTGAACGGATGCTTGACAGTACTTACTGCTAAATTCAAAGAGCTTTCAAAGCTTCTTCTTCGGATTTTAGATCGTTTATCCTTTAAATTTAGCTCAACATTCGTTTCATCGGAGAAGAGAACATTTAGTAAAAAAAATCAGGTGAGTCACTTTTATCGAACAACACTGTGCATATATATATATATATATATATATATGTGTGTGTGTGTGCGTGTGTGTGTGTATGCATATATATATATATATATATATATATATATATATATATATATTAGAGATAGATATAAATAAATATAGATTATAATATACTATATGTAATTATATATCATAAAATATATAAAAATATATATTAGACATATTATATTATTTATATATATATATATATATATATATATATATATAGATAGATAGATAGATAGATAGATAGATAGATAGATATACCACTACTGACTATATCTTTAAATGTAGCGAATATTATTTATAAATATATATTATAATAAACAATAGTTTATATATATATATATATATATATATATATATATATATATATATATATATATATATATATATATATATATATCTTAATGCCAGATATGAGAAAATAATGTTTTATATATATTAATATCAGATGATATAAAAAAAGCTACTCTGATCAAAGAAGAAAATAATCCACTATGATGTAAATGTCTAGAGAGTGCCTTGATTGCAAGTATATATATATATTAAAGTTGCGCCCTGGCTCTTACAACATAATTTCTCTCTAAGCTAAAAAGAAGAATCGTGATGAAATCGATCATAAACCAAAATGACATGTTCATCATTAATTAAACATAACTAAGGATCTGAAGCTCAAGAAGGATTGAAATAAAGTTCAAACATTATATATATATATATATATATATATATATATATATATATATATATTACTCCAGGATCATTTTCCAACTTATTCGAGATGATCATCGCTCTCTCTAACCTTCTAACTTTCTGTCCTGGAGTAACAGGTTTCACGTCCGATTTCATTTTCAAATCTTTTTTCACTGCTCTTTTGACTGTCATAGCTGAAACTCCTCTCTCACGTATCAAACGTCTCTTTTTCTAATTGATCTCTTTAGCCCTATGTTGAAATGTTGAAACTCTTCATGCTATGACCTCCTGATTCCGTTTTTTGGTTTTTGAATGGTCTTTGAACATGGAATCCAAAGTATGAATGTTGATACCATTACTGAAGTCCTGAATGATTATTTTTCTCTCAGTTTCGAAGACGTTGGACCTGACAAAAACTTTTTTAACTTATTCTTTTTCTAGCTGAATAACTTAAAGGGTTTTTTTTTTAGTAATTCTTACGACAAATGGTATCAAGATAGCTAAACGTCTTATCTGAAAAACTGGAAAAATGAAATTCAATTTTTTTAGCGGTTTTTAGATATTAAACATTTTGTTGGATGGCCAATTTTGCTGTTACACGATTTTGGACAATTTTGCTATATATAATTTTGGTATGAATAATAATAATAATAATAATAATAATAATAATAATAATAATAATAATAATGTCTGTGTGTACGAGGAATGTTTAAAAAGGAACCGAACATTTGGATCAGTGCACTGTTGCTCTGAAGCAATGACTTCTGTTTTGTTACGACAAAATGCACCACATCACATCACATGTTTTATAAGAAAGTGAACGTTTATATATTGTGTTTTTGCAGCCTACCCCAAAGGTCAATAATGATAGACCTTGTTTGTGTGAAATAATGTTACAAATTAGAAACAAATAGCGGAAGACTTTCTTATGTTTCAATCTGCCCTTCGGGAATATTGTTTGCGTTATCTGCAATGTCAGGGTGACCAAGAAAATCACAGCAGCCATCCACAAATGTGAAGATGAAGCTGATAATCTTTTCTTCTTTGAAGAGCAAGTGTTAAGCTAGGTGATCA
>OZ038497.1:71021796-71029296 GCA_964036315.1 Acanthosepion esculentum | reverse complement strand
TTTTTAATCATTTCACCCCAACCAATTCAATAAATCCACTAAAAAAACAATGACTTACTGAGTGTTAGAGAATATGAGAAAAAAATCAATTAAAGCGAGATAACAATAAAAGAACAGAAATTGAAAAGACAGAAGATAAAGATTCGCATTTCATTTACATTTTTGAGTAGAAATAAATCGGAAAAGAGTTCTACAAGCTAGAAATTTGATAGAAGTAACTGTTGGCCTAGAACTTGCGATTTCATCTAGCCTTTAAAACTAGGAGACCTTGCCACTAATCTAGTACTATCCTTAAATTAATAAAGATTAGGAACCATAGAGGAAAATTCATCAAAACAATTAACCTGAAAGTTTTATAGAAAAGGCACGCACAGAGAACTTTCGTAACGGTTGTGGAAAAAAAGACTAAAACGAAGATGACAGTTAAGAACCTATAACATTGCGGATACTTCTCTGGGTTTTAACAAGAATCTTTAAATATATAGCAGAAACACAAGACCAGGTATGGTGGCAATATTCAAAGCCAGGAAGAATAGTAAACATATAAATATATAAGATTCTGGTGAGAAGAATTCTCTCCCATGACACAGTGAACTAACCTTGTTTGCAGCAAACCTAGCAACTGATTCAATATAATCTTTCCACTTCATGTCAGCGGAAAACGTTAGTCCAACAAGGCGCAATGAATCACTCCTCTGGAGGTTAGCATTGGCCATGCCGATGGAAGGCATAAAGGCTTCTCTGAGACGATTAAAATAAAGCAGTTTCGTTTTGGAGGCGTTAAAATTAACGAGCATTTCTTTGTCCTACGTAGCAACAGATTGTAGGTCATTTTTAAATCAGCTGCCAAATTGACTTTATCGAACCGATCAGATTTGCTATGAAGGAAGGAGTAAATAGTTGTAACATCTGCATAGATACCGAGTTGAGAAGTGATAACATCAGGAAGATCGTTTATGAAAATTAATAACAATGTAGGTCCAAGGATAGCGTCCCGGGGAACAACTGTATTCATGCAAAAAGATCTAGAAGAGTAGCCATTCTACACAACTTTCATTTCGCGATTTCATAAGAAATTTTTTTTTGTTCTAAATTTCGCCCAGAAATACCATAACCTTTGAAATGTTTAAATGCATTAAACATTCAACATATAATTTGGAATCTTTAATGTAGATGTGTTTGTATAATAAATTTTTTTATTTTTATTATCTTTCACGCAATACAAGGCCCAAGTGCCACTCAAGGTTACTAAATATGGTTGTTGCTGAGGAATCAAAGCAGCAGAAATCTCTTTGGATTGAAAATATCATGCCTGTGCGGTCTGCCTAGACACCAAGACAAACTCACTCTGTGGGGGGAAGTGGCGGGGAGCAAAGGTTGCTCGGGAGGGAGTTGACATCATTTTCAAACCCATATGCTAAAGCACAACAAGCAATAAATAAATAAATGTGACATAATCTATTTTAATGAAGGTGTATATAAGTTTTGTGAAATGGATCCAATTTCACACAGAGACGTGCGTTAGCGAAAGATTAATGATTAGTGCTAGCTACAATTCAAACTCTCCTTCTTATGTTTCCAGATTGGATCACACTGGCCAATTTTTCCGGTTTCTGAAAAGAAACGGCAAAATTTCTGATTGGTTTGAAATTAAGATTTTATCTATTTATTTTTTTTTTTATTATTATTATTTTATTCTTGCCGAAAGAGCGCTTTGATCCCTACGTGAAGAGAGCAAATTTTATAAATTTTATTTCTGCTTTTGAGATTTTCACATCCGGCTGCTACCTAAGGCAAACCATCCGTTCTTCGTAGTAATTATTAACTACAGGTGCAACAATTCTAACAAGGCAAAGTGTGGATGCCAGAAAGAAGATTGCATGAGCGCTGAACATTTGAGAATATTTTTTCGAACAATGCCCGCCAGAATTTTCGGTTGTATAGATTAACAATATCTGAGAAATATTAATTATAGAAAGAAAAACAAACAACGGTCCCCAGAGAAAAAGTGGATGCAAAGTGGTGTAGTGTGTAGCTGCTCGGAATCGGAAATCGGAGAGCCGAATTCGAATTCCAGTTCAATTTGTTGCATTCACTTACGCGTTCATACGCTTCGGCAAGGCATAAATACGTTACCTCTCCCCAGCTATTGTTTAAATTGTATGACTCCTATGTAGAAAAATTGTCATTATTAAAAAAAAGTTTTAATGCAATACTCACACGAAAAAAAAAGGATTCTTACAATCCCAAAAATGTTTCGGCTTTAAATAAATAGCAAAGTGTTGATAAGCCGTAAAAAGTAATCAATCAGCGTAAAAAATAGTAATAATTAGAAGGAAAGGAATGGAATCTCGTCATTCGAATAGAAAACATTTAACCATATAAAATGAATATTAATTAAAACGCTATCATTATTTTTGTCCAAGAGTCATTTATTTGCTGTATTCGAAGCTTTGATCACTTAGACGTTATTCTAAAATAAAAAGAGTCAATATTTGTCCTCTGTCACTCCAGTGATACTGTACATTTTTATATTAATGAACCTAATGTTAAAATTCACAAGACAAAATTATTAGCAAAAACCAAGTGCACATACCCACAAGGCAAAGGTTCACCATACCTCATTAGCAGATATGTTCCGTTAACTCCCTTCCCTATTCCTGTTTCCCTGACAAATACAATCTCCAACTATTTAAGTGTAACGTCAATCGATATCTCCAGTTGCCTTGATCTATCCACTTCTCTTCTCCACATCCTTTCACCTTTCATTCCTATCTGCTCTCGCTCCAAATCTTCTGTAACCCCCTTGCCTTGATCGATCCACTATCTTTATCCACATCCTCTCCTTTACCACTCCTATCTGCTCTTCCTCCAAACCTTCTGTAACCCCTTGCGTGCTAGTGACCTCCAGCCTTGCTTGGGGTGATAAGCTTAAAAAAAAATAAATTATAACCTTTTTGAAGCAACGTGGAAAATTTACCAGAACAAAAGAGCACTAACAGAGACTTCTTTCTAGTTCATTTGACCCCAAGTTTAATGTTTATTCAATACATCCCTCGATAGTTTTAGTCAATGTTATCACTGCTGTCATCACCAAGTCTCTGCGCACTGAATCGAGATCACTCTTCATTGTAAGCCATTTCATCCTCATCAGATTCAAAGACTTCATCAGTGCTGGTGCTGCTCAGTCCTTACTGGCCATCTTTAACATATTTCAAAAGCGTTTAGACTGCCTTGTTATTGTTGAATAATTCCCCACTCTACGACCCTTATCACACAGACGAAACCACTACTCTCACTACTCTTTCGAGATTACTATGGCAGATATTATAACGAGTTACATTCCTTGGACTCAACATCACATACCTTCGCAGCTAGGACCTGCTATGTCATGTTCACGGTGGCATTTCATCTTCATTCATTTCGTGTTCCTTTTGTAAGGAGTAAGTTCTAATCAGAGAATTTCTTCTTGTGGAATAGACTCCCAAGAGGATGCTTCCATAGCCACTATAATCTCAGTTATCTCCCTTTAATGACACATGGCCCAGTGGATAAAAGCGTTGTTTGCATCCAGTGACGTGACCTACGGCATGGTGAACAAAAACTTGCAGAGTTAAAGGTACATAACTGAAACATCTGGAAGAAGCATGACACGTGGAACTTAAACAATCTACCCCGATTGATGAACTAAAGAGTTTAGTCACCTGAAGAAGGGCGGAGCGTACAACGGCCGAAACGTTGTGAATGACAATAAAGATGAGGATAACAGTCCGAACAATGTAAATAATGTAAATAATTACAATATATGCTCAAAAATATAGAAAGATACCCTTGCTTTATCATGACAATTTCCGCTTAACCTAATTGGTTGGATCTCACTGTTTCTGATGGAAAAATGAAATAAAGGTCCCATTCTTGTCAGGAAGCAGATTTTCTTTACGACTTCTCTTGACATTAATTTCACCATTTAAAGTGACAAGGATATCACTTCGAACACGTTCATAGTAATAACAACATTAAAATAAATATGTTTCAAGATAGTTTGCATGTTTTTTACTAGGATATCGATACTCCGATAATTAGATAGTAGAACTCTTTATTTATCAGCTGTAAAGTATTTGCTATTAGCAGCAACATGAAATCAGCAAATTGTTTTCGAAACCTGACCGAAAATACATATGAAATGTTTAGAAACACGAGCATCTTTCTTTATGCCATTGTCTTTCATTTTGAGGACGATCTTATCACTGGCATGTCACATAGTGCATAAGTGAGGGAGTATTTCATCAAATTACTACTACTTCTACTACATATATATATATATATATATATATATATATATATATATATATATATATATATATATATATATATATCTTATCTATCCAGGCTATGAGAATGTCATACCTTTTTACCCATTGACAACCTCAACAGAGTCATTGGAGCTTCATTTTGTAGGAAGAATAAAGGTTGTTCTTTTTATTATTTTTGTACGATGAATAAATGTTGTTCTTTTTATTAATGTTGACTACTATACAATATATATATATTTAAATTTTATTTAGATGTTGTTCTCTTCCACTTGTTCCTTTCTTCCATGGTTTTTATTATTTTTCCATTTTATCCTTCGGATCTGCCTATCCTCCTGAACGGAAGAACATTTTATCTATCCAAACGTTATTTTAAAAAAGTTCTTCAGAAATTGATTAGTTTAAATTGGCTAAACCAGTCTTGTTCTAAGAATTGTTTTTAAAATGTATTTTTTTACACTTGACTAAACTTTGAAATCAAATTACTTTTCTGAATCTACAAATTTCCTCTCTTGTTCAGTTTTGTGCAAAAACACATTTGGTTTACCAAAATTAAATTTCTACTCAAACTTCAAGTGGACGCCATTAGCTGTTAAGTTTGAGAAAAGAATTAGAAAATGATAAGTAGGTGCAATTTTTAACGAAGGTATTCCACATATAATTACACTTGATAATTTGTAGCTGTTGCAATCGAAACTCGTAGGCATTGAAACCTAATTTGATAAGAGAAGATCCTAATCGATTGGTTGTGATAAACTGGAGAACAGATTAAATGAGAAGGTTCTGGCGATCGGAAATTCACTAAGAAATAGTCTAACGTTCAATTGATTTGCCGACGAGTTTTTGAGAATTTATAAACGAATATGATTTCTTTATTTTCCCCGCCTTTTGTATTTGTATGTACGTGGCTTATTTGCTTAATCTTCATCCTACTTGTCTTTCTTGTTTGTTAGAGGTGAAGATACCCGTCTTTGCAAAAGTTCATTCTTTTTCTTATCTATATATCTACTTAAACGTTATTTTCGTGATTACAAATACTCAAGTAGACACGCCATTTATTAATTAAACGGCATAGTAATTTATTTTCGACTACCGACCTGAATATTTGAGAAATATTATTAAAGAAAAATATGCGACTTTTGCCAAGATTCGAAACTGCATCCCTGTTAGGAAGAGAAACCGTCGTTAGAACCGACGTGCTTATACTGAATCAGCCACAAAGGACATTTGCCGACCAAAAGAGGGTGAATCGTGCCTGCAAGCGATATCCTTCTTGTCATAGACTCTCGAAATATAACGACGGTTTCTCCTGTCCAGGGGACGCAGTTTCGAATCCTGCCAGAGTGTGTATATTTCTATTAGTAATATTTCTCGAATATTCATGCTGGTAGTCGAAAATAGAAGAATATACCGTTTAATACATAAACGGAGCGTCTACTCAAATATGAGTATCCACTAAAATAACGTTTAAAGTGATAAAATCTGTTGAATTAATAAATAAAAAATATATTTGTCTTTCATTTACTCATTAATTCTTCATTATTCCGATTTCTTTCCATCTCTAACTCTCATTTGCTGCAGCAATATGTGATATTCTTTTTCAGTTAATTCTTTTCCGTCACTTCTTTCATGGCATCTTCTCTGCTAAATTACTTTCATTTATTTATTACGTCTTTATTTTCTAATTTCTATTCAAATTTTTTTCTGTCTCCCCACCCCCAGTTTTTAAATACTTTAATTTATGAATTCATTTTTGTTTTCAACCATTATCACATTGACTTACCAGACTGGTAACTGCACTTTAGTACTTTTAGTCATTAAATATCGCCACCTGACTGACTGGAAGTGCAAGCGACGGTCGTTTCGAGTTTTGAATTTAGAGTTATACCCTCTCTTAGCCTGGTTGATAATCTCTTAGCCTGGTTGATAATCAAGTTTAAAGAGCCCAGTCTGTCCTGCCAGATATTGTAAGCACAGAAAGATACTTGCTCTCATCAATCACGATCCCAACAGGTCAATATTAACGACCCACAAACAAATCATTGTGGCGAAGTCCACCATTAGACTTGTGATGAACAAGGATACCAGGCACACGAACAGAGAGTCGTTCGTATCAGACAAGACGCAGGAAAAGCGTCTGATCAGGTCGACGCGTTCAAGCATTTCTAGGGTGTCGGTATGATCTTGATGAGAAATACGACAAATCTCAGAATATAAATAGGATGAACGATAGTTGCTCTTCTGCAGCTCATACCTAGGTCAGTCAGTTAAGTGCCAAACGTGATACCTGCTTGGGCGATCATGTATCTTTTCGATACATGACTGTTGAGGTAGATCCCACAGTAGGTTGCCATTTCTTTCTGTGGTAGACCAGTTGCAATCCAAGGCTATAACACCCGGTCTTTTCTGCTATTTACTCATAGCTGTAGGGAAAAGAAGCACATTCATACCTTTCCCAAGGGTATTAGCACGTAAGTGAATGTAATGGATTCGACTGGAATTCTAACTCGGCTTTCCGATTGCCATTTCTTCCTGCGGTAGACTGGTTGCCAGCCAAGGCTAAAGAACCCAATATTCCCTGCTATTTAATCCATAGGTAGGGAGAGAGGCGATGGATTTATACCTTTCCCAAGGGGCACATCCGGGTACACATCACGACTATCAATAACGTCATGAAAATGAGCAATCATTTCATTTTATGTGGGCATGAATATATCATGCCACTGTATACGCTGTTCAAGCGAGCGACCAAAGTTCCAGCAGAAATTTGTTCTCACCCATAGACATCTACGTGACCTGTTAGTGCTGACCAACTATTTCCATTGTATATCAGCGCCGACATCCTAGTTCTTCTGGGACACATAATGAGGAAAGAGGGCCTGCAGAATCTGATACTCACGAGTGAACAGACGGAAAGTGAGACAAGGGATAACAACACGGGACATACCTGGCGGACTTAAGCAAGTGGATGACAGAACGTTGTCTGAGGGAGAAAGCAGGAGGAAGGAATTTACTGAGAACTACAAGGGATAGAGGGAGGTGGAGAGCCATGATCGCCCACGTCATGATAGGACATGGCACATGAAAAGAAAAAAAATCTACTACGTCTGGATGTAGTCAAGTGGAACCCAAAGAAGACAGCCGTCGTGGATTCGATGATCAACGTCAACGAGAACTATCTGTTTCATTG
>OZ038497.1:70969296-71016796 GCA_964036315.1 Acanthosepion esculentum | reverse complement strand
TTTTTTTTTTGCGTTAAAACATATTGTTTTGGAAAATTCTTGCAAAATTTAAATAATTGTCAAATTTTAATGAAATTTTTCAGGAACGAATTTAATTGTTTTTTAAATTTAATTTTTTTAGAAAAACTTGGTTAAAAACATTTTTTGACATTCGTTACCCCCACTGAATTTTATTAATTTTCTAGTAATTAAAATGACAGCCTCTTCACATTTATATTAGTCAAAATCAAGACTGCTTGGATAACTTAAATCATCAATTTGTTTTTGTCACACAGAAACACCATTTACTGAAATTCTGCTCTGAGTCGTAAAATAAAAAATGCAATAAAACTATGACATTATTTAATTAGAAAGTTTTAATTCCTTGTATAAATACGATATATTAAGGACACTATTGTCTTAAGAACAAAATTTTTCGATGAATAATGAATTTTACAAGAATTGTTTTGATTTTCTTATTTTCATTAGTAAAAATTAAATTTTAAATCTTATTATTAATTTCACCTTTTTAGAAACTATATTTACTAATCATAAATGGAAAATCATTGGGCTCTTTGATGTGGCGTTATGGTTAGAAAGCTTGTCATGCTTGAAAAATTACGAGTGTGTTCGATCCTCACTGGGTACTCCTTACTGACGCTTAGAAAATCACCATAAATGGAAAAGCTGAATGCAAATCATCAAACACCAATATTTTTAAGAGAATTTTAAATTATTTTGTAAGTGTATAAACGGGCCTATTTACGTAAGTACGGAGGGTGAAACACGCTATTTTAAAACATTAGATTACGGAGAAAATTTTCATAAATTCTTATGACTAAATACTTAAAAATTATATAAAAAAGGCATCACGTCATTTTCTTAAATTATGTCTTGCAGATGAAATATCCGTAGAACAACATTAGACGTGTAATCAGGCTGTCAACGCATGAAAACTTTTACAGTTGGCTTAAAAACACAGCTACTGTCTGGTTAAAATGTGCATTTCTGTGATATTTTAAACCTAAAGTTAATAATATTTGTTTCAAATCAGATTAATTTTACTTTAAATCAGCTAGTATTCCTCAAAGTTTCAGAAAAGTATATTTTATTTTTGAAAGATTATTTTATAAAAGGATTATATCGCTATGAAAGATGACAGAAAATGGGCCGCTAATAAGCTATTTTAGCAGAAAAAACTCCTTCCAGTCAATTTAATTTGTTTTTTAAATACAGCAAAGTATTTTGCTTATTGGAAATGTTAAATTTAATCAATTAGCTTAAAATTAAAAATCTTCATGAAAGAGATTTCATTTTAAAAAATTTATTTTAAACCTTAGGTATTTTTTTATTTTTTATTTTGTTTTGTTTTGTTTTTGGTGGTACCTATTTAATGCACTTCAGGCGAACTGAATGCTCACTTAAACTATGGAGATTGCTAAGTAATGTAATTTAATATCTAATAAACGAAAGTGTGTAAATGCTGTTATTGTTGCTTTTTACATAATTTAATATATATATATATATATATATATATATATATATATATATATATATATATACATACATACATACATACATACATACATACATATATATATATATATATATATATATATATATATATATATATATATATATATATATATATATATATATATATATATATACATATATATATACATATATATATACATACATATATATATATATTGGGGAAATTTCATACAATTTCTCCAGTACTGTATACAATTTCCCTAATACTGTTCATGATATGTAAAAATATCTATCGTTATCCATATATATATATATATATATATATATATAACGGTTTAATGGATTTATTTTTAATTCCGAATTTTTTATATATATATAACGGTTTAATGGATTTATTTTTAATTCCGCATTTTTTATTGTATTGCCTCAATCGTTATTTTTGTTGGATACATGTATTTGAATAAACGTTCCGTTTTTTAAATAGTGGGTATTATGTCTACTGGTCTGCGCACTTGAGGAAACTTCATAAAGAAAGTTATTCCTCCGGTAGTGTTAGAACCTGTGTCCCCCTTTGTAGGAATAAATTTCGTCGTATCAGATAAATTGTTTTGTTTACGTTTGGTGACGAAACTGAGAAAATTTCGAGAATGTAAGACGGGAAGGTTTTCGCTTGATCAGCAACGGTTCCTCATGGCTGAGTCGATTAAAGCATGTCGGAAATAATGACTGTTCCCTCGACTCAGTGGACGCAGGGTTGAATTCTGCCAGAAGATGCACATTGTTCTTTAATAAGATTTCTCCAATATTCAGGCCGGTAGACGAAAATGAATGTACCGTTTAATAAATAGACGTAGCGTCTACTCAAATATTAGTATCCACTAAAATAACGTTTAAAATTACAATATATATATATATATATATATATATATATATATATATATATATTCTTTTTTAATTTCTTTTTAAATAGTAAATGCTCCGAACTGTGTTATTTTACTTCATCTGTTCTTTCTCTCATTCTTATCCAACTCAGTACTCGACTCATCTGGAGTTCCCACACCTG
This sequence comes from Acanthosepion esculentum, assembly GCA_964036315.1. Classification (NCBI taxonomy): domain Eukaryota; kingdom Metazoa; phylum Mollusca; class Cephalopoda; order Sepiida; family Sepiidae; genus Acanthosepion; species Acanthosepion esculentum. The sequence continues at coordinate 71,014,257 of OZ038497.1, read as the reverse complement.
ATTTTCCGTCTAGAACTGAGGCTATACTCAGTGAGATGTGCATAAGCCCGGTTATGGTATCAGACATCATGTCTAAATTAGACTCTCATAAAGGAAGTGATGGTTACGGGATACCAGGCGTAGTCCTAAAAATGTGCCCTTGATTTAGCTCCAGTTCTCTCCAAATTGTACAACTATTGCCTAGATGATTATTGCTTTTCAGCCTGTTCGAAAACCTCCATTGTCGCCCCTATCTACCGTCCTATCAGTCTCATACCACTCTTCGGCAAAGTCTTCGAGGCTTCAATAAATGCCGAAGTAGTTAAACATCTCACCTCCCACAATCTCCTCTATGACAAACAATATGGTTTCCGCTTATGTGCTTATGGCCATAACCGAATATGTATAACAAGCTTTTGGTAATAAGTTTGTAGCTCTTGCTGTTGCTCTAGATATATCGAAGTCGTCTGACGGGGTTTGGCATGTTGGCCTTCTACGCAAGCTTCAGGGATACGGTATTACAGGATGATTATTGGATTTAATCCAATCGTTCCTGTCTAACCGTGAAATGAACGTTGTCCTGAAGGGGTTCCCTTCCAATTCCTTTCATACGAAAGCTGATGTTCCTCAAGGCTCTATCCTTCGTCTTACAATGTTTCTGATCTTCATCAATGATCTTCCTGATGTCATCAGTTCACAAGTAAGCATCTACGCAAACGACACTACCATTTGCTCTTAATAGTCCCTCCTTCACATCTAAAAATCTACCATTCGTCCATATGTGGAATACTGTTGCCATATATGGTCTTTTCGTCTCGAGGTTCTCGACAAAATCCAAATTGATCGTTACTGACTTGTGTTGTGGATTCTGGGATGAATCCGATATAAATGAATAATAAACGCCAGGAATGGATAAGGAAAATAAATGTATTAACGTAATAATACAAACTGGTAATACGGGTTAGTAGATCCAGGAATGCGGGTTAGTAGCAATAATATATATACATTCTTGGTATTGAAGCATTGCGGTATGACTCCTTACTGAGTCTACGTGCTCGCTAACGGTGACTCTTGTGCTACACTCCTCTATTACTGACTGTCCGGGTATTCACTGGTAGTAGTATATGTATAGCTCAGGTGAGTCCATAAGTCCATTTGTGTAAAAAGGGGAGACTCCTCAATACCCCCCTCCTTAGATAGGGAGTTAGTATTCTTTTCCTTTCTCTTATGGTCGACAATTAGAGGCACTGTAACTTTTCTCTTCATGCTAGTCCTTCCAAATTCTGTGTCTTCTTGTGGTCTTTGAATCTCAAAAACTTCAAAGATCGCCTCCATCAACTTGTCATTTTCTGCGGGTGACGAGCTTGGCTCTTCAACCCATCTTTTTTGTATTTGGTCAATATGTTTTCTGTGGATAAATTTTTCGCCTTTTGTGTACATCACGTTTCCTAGTGTGTTAATTATTGTATTTGGTTCCTCATAAGCCATATTGTTACTGAAATAGACCCATTCTTGTTTGAATGATCACTTGAGTACTGTAGGCGTATACCGGTTTTTATTTATTTTTTCCTTCGTCCTCTGAATAAATTCATCCTTTTTCGCTTCTTTTCTTATCTCTCGCAAGGTCACAGGTAGTTCCTTTACTACCGTGTATAACTCTTTACTGTTTTCATCTGTAGTAGCAAATGGCGCGTTTCGCTTCTTTTTACATACTGGTTGGACATTTTCTTTCAATTCAATTCTAGCTGCACCCTTACAAAACGAGCTGATAGGTGAATCCCATACGTCGAACTTTTGCATACAGTCTGTACCCACTAGATTTTCTGTATCTTTCATTACGTATACCTTGAGTCTTTTTGTTTTCCCGTGAAATTTAACATTTACGATTATTTCTCCTTCTAATTTTAAACGCTTTCCTGTCAACGACTTAGCATTTTTTTGTGTATGTAACATGGTTAGTCTGTTAAGATTTTTCCATGTCTGTAGGTTAATTATCTTACCCGAGTCAAGTTGCAATTTTATCTTTTTATTTAAGATTTCAAGTTCCACATATTTCCATATGTTGGTATTGTCTTCGTCATGCATCCTAGTAGCTCTTATCCTACTAGTAGCTTTTCTGTTCCTACATTGGGACGCCTTCTTCGTCGTCTTCAATGAAACATGTATATGTGTGTTTATATATGTTTTTGTCAAACATACGTATGTAAAAAATATAATAAATGATTATTCCTCTACTCATAGTCTTGAGCCCTCTTTTGAATTAATGCTGTGAACGTCGGAATTTATATTATTATCGTTGTCATTAGATTCGGATATATATATATATATATAACCAAGTTTAGGATTGGTATATACGGAGTGAGATCCAATAATTTATCTATGTATATTTGACCGGTTTAGTTATATTTCAAGTTAAAATTCGTTTAATAACATATAAAGCCACGAATAGCTTTGACATCTGACCGTCTAGATCATATTGAATGTAGATGTATGTGCCTGTGTGTATTGATGTGTATATGTAAGTAAAGTGCATTTGCCTATGTTTGGTTTGATTTTTTATATGTGTGTGTATATATCTAAATACGTCTGAGCGCTTAACATGCGTGCGTTCGAATGATTTCGCGTGAGAGGCGACTAACATGTTGAAATGAAACTAAAATGTATACATCTATGTCTGGGATTCTGAACATCCCTTTCAACATAATTTCAATGAAAATACAAATTAAATAGCATATATATCTTTTATTTTTATTTTTATATTTTTACATTTTTTCTCCTTGGTAATTCTACAATTTAAAACTTAATAGAGATTTGATTTAGATTTCTAAATAGGTAATTTTAATTTTTTACTTTTAATTTTAATTTCAAATTTTATAAATCTTTTAATATATATGATAACCTTGCTTAGTTGGCAAATTTTTCGAATCATCCTATTTTTGTATTTTGATTGGTCACTCTAGCTTATGTAACAGCGTTTACTCCTGGCTAAGGAGCGTTGATTAATTTGAAACTTTTAAAACCATTTATTCTATATTCTACATCGTCACTTGATAAGACACTAGAAGTGTTGAAACAAAATGGCTACTTTTGTCGTGATTTTATAACATATTTATGTTGTAATATTCAAATAAATAATTATATATATATATATATATATATATATATATATATATATATATATATATATATTTTTATATATATATATATTGAAGAAATAATTATTTATTGTGAAAATATAACTATAATAACGTTTAAGCTAATAAAAAATATATATGTGGGGTGCGTGTGTGTGTGTGTGTGTGTGTGTGCGTGCGTGCGTGAAAACATAAAAAGGTACACTGAAAATCTTCCGCCTATCCCAATTCTCAAATACTAACAAAAGAACAAATCATTGAACGTTTGTAAAGAATCCAGTTTTGGTCAGTCTGAAAACTTTTCAGAAGTTACTCTTCTTGATAGATAGATAGATAGATAGATAGATAGATAGATAGATAGATAGATAGATAGATAGATAGATACGAATTCAATATTTACTGATTCACCGTGGTAAATTAAGAAAATCTAAAGATTAGAATGATTTTTGATATTTGGGGAGTTATTACTGATGGCCAATTTCTTTGATTTTGCAGGAAACCGAATATCAATTTGGAAATTATAATTGAAGCGGAGGTGCAAAATGTCGAATTCTATTTTTCGATGGATGTTGAGTATTTGTCTAGCTCAAATCCCATCAATTATGTTTGCTTGGGTCAGGGGTTAAATTCAGAATCCTGTAAACAATTATGCGTCTGAAGATCCTGAAACTTATAGAAAATTTGTATATGTGTAATTAGTATCGATTCAGTATTGATTACTGAACTTTGCTGAGGTGACCAACGTTAACAGACTCCAAACCATTAACTCTGGTTAAAAATAGGTTTTTGCTTGAATCCCTTGAGAACTGTTAATAGCTTATTTTCCAGCGTCACAATAGCCACTTGTTTAGGCCATTTAAGTCTAAAATTTCAAAGAGTGATTTAATCAAATTTTCCAGGAAAACGCAAGGAAAAAACGATTTCCTTTTTTTTTTGTCTCTGAATGACCCTTGTTTCAGATTAAGTGTGAACAGGAAATATCAAGAAGCTTAGGCGATCATGTATCTTTCGATAAATGACAGACGACGCAGATTTTTCCCGCAGTAGGTTGCCATTTCTTTCTGCGGTATACCAGTTGCCATCCAAGGCTACCAGAATTCTGTCTACCCTGCTATTTATGCATATCTGGGGGAAAAGAAGAGAATTCATACCTTTCCCAAGGGTATTATCACGTAAGTGAATGTAATACCCTTAGGAAAAGAAGTCTTCAAATACGGATTAAATCTGATAGAATGTTTAAATAAGGATAAATAGGAACATTTTATAAATTTTGTTTTGATATTTATTTAGTATGATCATAATTTTTGAAATGTCATAATGCAGAGTTGTTTCGATTTTTAAATTGTTTGTAATTCGTTCTTTTCCTTTGAACCCCAAGAATGGTGAATGGTCGACGTGTTAAATCTGACACGTTTCAAAGATCAATTGGAACATTCTACCAACTATGACGTCATGTAGTCGGAATCGACCGGAAGGATTGGTTATTGAAGAAGGATCCGAGAGCACTTTCCCAAATATTTACCGAATATATTCCAGAGAAAGAAAGAAGGGAAGTGAAAGGGGTAGAGAATAAGCTATAGAAGGAAAGTAAGAGAAAGGAATAGTAATATACGTAACAGGTTAGCAGGGATAGAATCAAAGAACAACAAAAATGAATGTAAGAGTAAATTATATGAGTGAGAAAAAAATGAAAGGTTTAAAGTGTGTGGGAGAAGGAAGACAGGAAGCGTGAACAATATTTGTGAGAAAATAGTGGTGCAAGAAGGAATGTGCCTTATATAAGAGTACAAGAGAGCGAAAAGATATGGCGTAGGGAATGAGTGTAAGACACATACACACACAAATATATACAGTACCTTTCGAAAGTATTGGAACCGCGAGGCCAATTCCTTTGTTTTTGTTGTTCACTGAAGACATTTGATTTTAAGATCAAAAGATGAATGAGACAAGAATTCAGAGTTTCAGCTTTTATTTCCTCGTATTTACATTTAAATGTGTTAAACAGATTAGGACATACCATCTTTTGTATCAGGTCACTCAATTTTCATATGAGAAAAAGTAATGGAATAGATAATCTTAAAGTAAACATTTATTATTTGGTTGCATAAACTTTCCTTGCAACAAATGCATCAAGCCTGCGACCCATTGACCTCACCAAATGTTTGCATTCTTCATCTGTGATGCTTTACCAGAATTTCATTTCTTGTTTGTTTCGAGGAGTTTCTTCCTTCAGTATCTGCTTCAGGAAATGAAATGTATGCTCTATTGTGTTAGGACCATTGATTGACTTGATCAGTTTAAAAATGGCCACTTTTTCCCCTGATGGAGTCCTTTGCCGTGCTGGCAATATATTTTGGATCATAGTCCTGCTGCATGATAAATGTCCTCTCGATAAGTTTGGATGCATTTCTCTGTAAAGTGTAGACCAAATGTTTCTGTAGACTTCTGAATTCATTCTGCTTCTACCATCAGATGTTACATCATTGACAAATATGAATGGACCTGTTTCTGATGCAGCCATACAAGCCCATGCATCACAGATGAGCTCGTATGCTTTGGATCATAAGCAGATCCTTTCTTTCTCGACACTTGGTCTTTCCATAACTTTGGGAGAAATTAATCTTGGTCCCATCAGTCCATAAAACATTCTTCCAGGACTTTGTCGTGCATCTCTGTACTTCGGGCTTTCCGATTCTTACCGCTGATGAGTGGTTTGCATCTTGTCATATGTGTTCTATATTTTTGCTCTGAAAGTCTTCTTTGAATGGTGGATTGTGAAACCTTCACGCCTGCACTGTGGAGGTTGTTGATAATGTCACTGACTGTTGTTTTTGAGTCTTTCCTCACAACTCTCATAATTTCAGTACTTTCTTTCTTTTTCAGGATGTTGGCTATGTCCAATGTTTGTCAAATGGCTCTGTTCGGTTTTCCTTTTTCTTAATTTCAAAATGTCTTGCTTTTCCTTCCATAGAGAACCCACTCGTCTTCACGTTGGTTTATCCTTTTAACAAGAAAGGCATTATTTACAGGTGCAACCTAAGGCTAAAATCAAGAGTAGCCATTCAGATTTATTTAATGTTTAAACAATCAAACTAAAAGGCAACACATAAGCAACAAGGAACATTTGTCAGTCTCGTGTTTTAATAGAAACACTAGAAAAATTGGTTGGTTCAAACAAAAGATGTTATGTCCTAAGTTGTTTAACACGTCTAAACATGAATACAAAGAAATAAAAGTAGAAATTCTGAATTCTTGCCTCATATTCATCTTAAACCCAAATATTTTCAGTGAACAACAAAAACAAAGGAATTAACCTTGCTGTTCCAATAATGGCGGGATTATAATATATATATATATATGTGTGTGTGTGTGTGTGTGTGTTTATATACTCTTTTTTCGGATGCTATTACGCAAATGAACGATTCCATAACACTAGTTTTAACCAATATATGTTGTTAAAATCTCTGGGATATAATATATTAGCATTATATAATATATGATTGAGTTTCATGAGAAATGTTGATAATCGCTTACTTTGGGTAGTCATATTGTATTATGAAATCAGTTTAAATAAAAATAATTCTTTATTTATAAATAGATCCCCAAAACCAGATATTTATTTAACACAATATCCAATATTGCAGTTAAAGTTTTTTTCACATATCTTCTTGCTGCTCGACCCACTTCTATCCGCTTAATTATTCTCTGTTCCCTTTTTGTGTTCTACTCAAAGTCAATTTTTTGTACGTCTCTAATTTTAATTTATTGTTGTTTTCCTGACTTCAACACAGATGTCTACCAATTTCTAACCTAATGTCCCTTTCAATAATTAACTTTACGTGTTACTTATCTTTTGTGGTGATATCTTCATTACAACCCATGCCAATCTTTATGCATTTGCAATGAAATATCAAAACTAATAAATATAGTATATAGTATTGCAACATTCATGTTCGCAAACCGATAAATAAAGAAAACGGGAGCTGCTTAAATGGGCTATTTTCTCTTGGATATGTAGTCACGCGACACTGTAGTGTACAATGTCAGAAGTTAGTATAAAAGCACCACCGAATTCAAAAAGGGTCTCCTTTTCTTTCTCTCTCTCTCTTTCTCGCTCTCTCTCTCTCTCTCTCTATGTATATATATATATATATATATATATATATATATATATATATATTATAATATTTTTGGTTTTAAAAATATGATTCCTTCGCTACTTATTTTTAAAACAATATATATATTTAAAACAAAAAATATTATAATATAAGCTCTACTTCTGTATGGAGCACTGTCTTTTTGAAAATAAAAGCAAAAATACTAAGGAACACCGGATTATTTACCTAACGTGTTCTTTCCTATTTTCCTGCATACCTGCATATATATATATACATATATACACACACACACACACACATATATATATATATATATATCTGTGTGTGTGTGTGCATATATATATATATATATATATATATATATATATATATATGTATATGTATGTATGTATATATATATAATATATATATATATATATATATATATATATATATATATATATATATATATATATATATATATATATATATATAAATATATATAATGTATTGGGTCATTCAAACATATATTGTTTAATATAGCAAACAACATATGTTTGATTATGAACCATTCTAAGTTCCGTATAGTGACTTTAGTTTCGGGAGAAAATAAATATTTGGAAATCTTATTATGTTCTTCCTCGATGTAAACTTTCGGCTCACACGAAACATCATCAGAGTTGTTATATGGACATTACAAGTGTGATGTTCACCATCAAACATCACATTTTGTTATGTTTACATAGAAGTTTACTATTTGGCGACGATAACGATCGCGAAATGGCAGAAGCAGGTCGCATATTCGTAATTTACACATATATATATATATATATATGTATATATATATATATATATATATATATATATATATATTGTCAAGCTCAGAGAGTTTCGCTTTATCACAGATCTTCAGCTAGACGTCCGATTGCTTTAAGCCAGGATCGAAACCCGACCGATTTGGCATCATTCAGAGATTCTATTCCTACATCGTCACACGACAGAACGGAAGGGAAATTTTAACGTTTTCTATGCGAAATACGTCAGTGCCCCGGAGAGCTCAATTCAATTCTGTTGAAGAGCAAATTTGTTAATAGTGGCATGATCCACTGTTTTTAAAATTGCCCTTTCCTCAAGAGAGCTCAGCCGGATTTTCCGGGAGCATATATATTGTCATCCACAGACAGATTGTTTCGCTGTATCACTGCTCTTCAATGTAGCTAGACGTCCGATATATATATATATATATCCGTATGTAATGAGAACGAAAATAATATAAATTATAACGTTTATAGCATTAATTCTAAACAGAGATCAATACCAAGAATAATAATTATTTATTATAATTTTTACATACGGACAAAAAAATGATGCATACTTGTTTCGGTGCAACTGCAAAATTTTGGTTCTCACCAGTCGAGATGCAGTCGCATCGAAACAAGAATTCATCTTTGTAGTGAGCAAGTTCTTTTAGTCCGTATTTAAAAATTGTATTCTTCCTCCTTTTGTCACAAACAGTCACACACATATACTTTACAGACATTAAAACATATGACGTCAATGTTACTAAAATATGGCCACTTTAGTTATATTTCGCTTTCGTTATCTTTCGTTTATATTTCAAATCTGCTTTTTTCGCATTTCTTTTAATATGCTTAATACAAATTGCTAAATTGAAATACCTTTCAATATATAATTATTTTAAGATTAATTATAATGTCCCTCGAATAGTTTTGGTATTACTCATATTTATTGACAATATGAGAACCACCCCTCGTTCTGAATAATAAAATCGCAAATCACGAATTCGTTTCTAAATATTTCTAATAAAAACCAATAATATTGACTGAAGGTCACATTGAATATTTACAATAAAAATAAAAGTAATCCTCACTTAATAACTTGGATACTTAACGATTCCGAACTTAGTCCAATTATAAAATCTTCAAAAATAAAATAATTGAAAACATTCCAACCAGTGTGTATATACAGTTGGATTTCGAATTTGTCTGTTACGTTTACCATTAAGTATATTATTGTTTTGTATAAGTATTGAAAAATAAATTAGAAATGTTACAACTGGGTGGAAATTGGCATTAAACCTACCTGAAGTTGGTTAACACGAATCCATTGCACATGGAGTAAGCCTGAAATAACGATCTGGTACAACATCTCAATTAACGACCATCTTGCTTTAGAACCAGATCGGACGTCAAGTAATGTGTGGGTGTATAAATATATTCTGAAGATTTTGCCAAAATCGCTTGATGAATATAAATGTTATTGTGAATTTTTTTTCATTAAAATAGTGTATGCGTGTTTCTGTGTGTGTCTGTGTGCTTACGGCCATATCACGTTGAAACATCAGTTCTTATCCGTTGATCCTAGAAAGTACATAGATTGGTGGCTGCTGGGTAATTCCATGGCTGTAATCTACAACTACACCCGGCAGCAATTCAGGTTTTGAGGAGCGTGGGACCGCCTCTTAATTTTGCTGTTCCCGGGTCCACTCTGACTCGGAGTGGTAGTACTTGCTAGGGCCCCAGCTATATTGTAAAAGGACCAAGAATAAATATAAAATAAACAGAAATATAATTTTATAGAATAACCAGCAATACATTTTATAGAACAATGACCAAGAACACATTTTATCTTTAGTTAAAGGCATAAAATTACGTTTAAAATATATTTAGTAAAAGCCATATTCGTCATTTAAATAACGTCTGGCGGTTGATACGTCACTAAACAAACTCAACCAGTCAGCCAAGCAACCTACATGAAATGACTCATCCATGACATGAATCCATAATATCCTACAATTTCTTTAGAAATCTAACTATTCTAAAATATGACTGCAACAAAACTACAATATAAAACACATATCATCTGCCATGTACTCAATTGTGAAAGCAGAATAACATATCATATTTTTATTACTTCAAAGCTGCCAAAAAATAAATTTTAGCATTAAATGACCCATAAGGAGTTGATGCGCCGTTAAACAAAGAAATGAAATGCTGTAAGCTACACAAAAGGACTCACAAGCCGGTGATAGATAGAATGTTGCTACAGAGAAGAACGATACATATGGAGGTGTTTCCGGGCCTACGTATTGTTAGGTGTGGGTAATATGAAATAAGTGTGTGTGTGTGCGTGTGCGTGTGTGCGTGTGTGTGCGCGTTAAATGCGAATTAAAATTTTATAGAAATTGAACAGCATGTACAAACTTAATGTAGATTGGCCGCTATTTTTGTGCGAATTACTCTAAGAGAAATCTGTTACTTCTTCGCTTTCTGAATTGCTATCAAGTAATTATTCACTATTCTAATTTGGGTTTCTATATATCACTGGGATTTTGCTCCTTCGTTGAATAAACTTCCTCCAATTATATTTGAATTTGAAATCCTTCCTTTGGGAGCCAATTTCCTCTCTTTCGAAAATCATTTTGTTAGTGTAATTTGTTAAATGCTAAGTTGTTCCTGGGCACTTGCCTGCATATATTCACCTAGAGCTACACACTCATACATATAAGGTTACAGTAAAATGTCACCCAGTTAGGATCGATATCATTACAGGTTCGAATAGACTTGTATGTTTATTTTTTAATCATCACTCTTTTCTCAACAATATAAACTTATGTCGGTAAGACAAAAGTCTAAAGCAAGAGTAATTCATTGACAATTGATGTCATTGCAACAAATACCATCTTCGAGACTAGTATATTTATCCTTGCTTTAAACAGAAGCAACTTTATTCTTGGCTTTATATGCGAACATATATAAAACTAGCAACGTAAACCAAAGGTCAAAATATTAAACAGATTTAATCATATGAAAAATGTCTTAATTTTCTGCTCCAGTCACCGTAAACAAAACGAGCTTCCAAAGAGGAATGGGACATGACTGCAAAAACAGTAGAACGCTAGAGCAGCAACATCCTTAGACAAAGCAAGTGTGTTCAATCCCCAATAGATTAGGTGTGAAAAGGACACATTTCACCTTCTTTATAAGTCCGTTCAATTTGCATTAATATCAGGATCATTTTCAAGGTCTCTCAAGATGTGTCAAAAGTAAATAGACATCCAACAACTTTGGAAACCAAGGGTCACCAGCAAAGTACCTTCGCCAGGTATAGAAATGAAAAGCTCTGCAATCGTCGATTTGGGAATTGATGACAAAGCTGAATGCAGAATTGAAGCACAAGAAGCAGTTTTCACCAGTTTTGTTTTTTACAGAGAGATCTATATAAGAATGTCCAGGCATGTTCACTAAGGTTTTGTAACTGATTTGCCCATGTTATACTCGAGCACAATTTTGCTCTAGTCACGTTCGGTCATTTTGAAGCCTGGAATAGAGCGCTGTCTTACATGAAACATGTCATTGGCCATCAACTAGAATAAATAGACTGAAGTTTTTCCTGAAGAATTCAATACATTTTGCAGCATTAATGTTTCCAATGTATTCTATCAAGACTGATTAACCAAAGCTCAAAATTTCTCCCCAGACCATCACCGAAACCCCACTGAGAATGAACAGTTGGTTGCAGGCGGTTCTTGGAAAAATCTAGTTGGTTTTCTCCAAACCGATATATGTCCAATGGCAGAAAATTGGAAAAGGATGATTCTTTAGAGAAAAAATCCGAGCCTTTCTTGGATATGCTATTAAGTCATTCTCTTCTTTTCTCCATATCGGCTGCGATAAGCAAATGTTTGCGTCTAGTAGCCCTCCCCTGATAACAAATGCTATGGAGAGGTCGTCCAGTTGTTCTGTGATTCATATCGACAGCTGCTGCTATATCGGGAGCCTTCTTTCTTAGATTGCTCTCCAAAGACCGCTGAAAAGCTCGGAGAGACCTATCTGAGGGCCCAGGTCACAATTATTCTTTATACTAATTTCTAAACTGGTTGATGACCTTATTCATTGTAGCAATAATCATATTACTGTCTTCTGTAATTCTCTGCTTGGTCCTCCTGACAATAAAGATCCTTGAGAAAAAATGGAAAATTCAATTAAGACTCTATGTCGAATAAAGCCACCAATTTTTGAAAAGAAACAATATTGATTAGTTAGATATTATAGGGCATTGGTGAAATGAAGTATAAAGGTGAAATTGGATGTGCACATACTTTTTACATAGTTCAGTATCAGTGTAACAGACTCCATTTTATTCTGGCCGGTTAAGTGAAGTAATGATGGGAAAGTGGTTTGCCTGATTGCCCAACTAACTATTCTCTACCTTCGTCAACCCAATTGGGAATGAGACAGCGCACATACATATTCTTATTCAGCTCATAAATATGATTGGATCGGAATGCTGTCAAGATTAACTACTGAAATAAGAGATTTTTGCTCTTGCATTCCTGGGGTCTAAGATAGCTATGGGAGACTGATTTCCCAATAACTCACAGGCTCACTGTCTTTAGAAGTAACTGCGTCTCCTGCTTCTATTGCCTGCGCAGCTAAGGGATTTATGGACAAGTGGCTTTCCTTAATGCTTTCACGCCCACTTTTTGTTAGAACTGGCTATTGGAGAGAGAAAGCTTTTCCCTTACTGCTTGTTAAGATTAGTCCGAGGGGACGTCGTTTGCCAATTGATATATTCGCCTGGACAGCTAAGGTAGTTTTGGGAGAGTGGTTCACCCAAACGCTCACTTATAATATCTCCTTCCTATCATCAGGATCCTCGAAATGGCATATCCTGATAGTCCCACCCAGCAACAAGTTTCTATATCAAATGATGTTTAAAGATTTTTTTTATAAGCTGAAAATAATCAAAGGTTTAAATTCACAAATATGCCAAAATTCTGATTTAGTGTCCACTCAATATAAGGCTAGAGAGCTAATCAAGCTAGAGCGTTATTTTAAAATGATTATGATGCATGTGACAAGAATGAAAGTGAAGGGAGTGGGTGTAATGAGGATAAGTAGGATAGGTAATGATTGAACCTTTGACTTGAAGCGATTAAGATTTCAATGTTCAGAGAAGCATCCCCGCGGGAGTTTTTTTTTCCACAAAATAAGTTTTATTTTTCTTTTTATTTTTGTAAAACGCCCTCTTTATATTTGAAATACCTAGGAAATTACTCGGATTCAATACCGTGGAAGTGGGTTTTGTTTCGTTTGGTTTCGCTAATTCTGTTTTGCGGCCTATCAACCTGAACGAGTTATTTAATACCGACAAGATTTTTAGGATAGGTTCGTATGAATAGAATATGTATTCTTTGTAAGAAATCAGTTTGTAGATCAGGTTACATTGATGTTTTTTGTAAAGAGGATTTTTGTCGAGAGTCTAATGTATTGTTTATATATATATATATATATATATATAATTTTTTTTTTTGAAAAAATGTATTGCTGGTATTTTTACTATAGAAATCTATTTTATACATTCATAGTGTTTTGACCCCAGTTTGGGGGTTAAATTTTGGCCCATAGCTGGGACCCTAACACCTGCTACCACATCTGGTCAGGGTGTACGTGGGAACAACAGCAATAAATAGACGGTCCCACATTCCTCAAATCTCCTGATCAGATGCCTTGCTGCCGGAAATAGTTTATCGTCATTCACGGGTTGGTGGAAGTGGCATATTCAATAAAACGTAATCGTATATCAACATAGAAAATTGTCAAAATAAAGAAAGGAAGTAATGGCATTAGCACTTATATGAAATGTAAACATATGTAAATTTATGGTTTATAAAGAATACAAAGCATTCCATATAGAAATCTGGCGTCACATGTTCAGCACGGTAGTTGACTGTAGAAATGGTATGTTTTTGTGCGTCTTGGTGAAGGAAATATCTTAGCTCTGGATGTTAATCCTGTTGCATATAAAGCGTCCTAAATATTCGGGTCACGTCGGTGCTTGCAAAAGACCTCGAACTGCAACTGTGTTCATTTCCATAATTGTCGCTTGAGAAGCCATGATGAATAACTCGGACATGGCGTGACTCGTTTTGACCTGTTCTTGGGGAGGTGGGGACGCATTCAAGTAAGGATATGAGAGTTTTAAGAACAAGTTAATATATATATATATATATATGTGTGTGTGTGTGTGTGTGTGTGTGTGTGTGTGTGTGTGTGTGTGTGTGTGTGTGTGTGTGTACACTGTGAATAGTCTTAACACACCAGGATAAAATTCTCAAGGCCATTCGCCTCTTTCTTTTTTTACTAAACCTCGTCGCCTTTCTGATACCACCCTTGGGATTACCGCGCTGTCGGCGTCAATAAAACACAATGCATATGTATGAGGAAGAGTTTTGCCCCCTGCCAGCCAGACTTCTTTTCCATATCCACATTTTAAGCAGCCAGTGACATACACGTGATAATGATATATGGTGACCGTTAGCTGGAAACGTCACCGAGTTGGTGCAGATCGTATCAAATGGCGTTCGTTTTAGCTGGGGTGATAATGTCGCCATTTTCGGAGAATGGGGTGTTTCTTTGTACGGAGAACCTCCAACTGCTCCCGCCCTGCGGAAGCAGAAGTCAGCAGTATCGCTGGAAATGTCTTTAGCTGTTCTAGTTGTAACTCTAAGCTGTAATGAATTAATGTTTATTATTCAACTTTTCGAGACGGCCTGGCCTGACCTTTAAATTTGTCTGTAGTTCCAATGATGCCTGTGTTTCATGATATTTTAGCATTAATGATAGCAGATATACGCAATTAAATATCCTAAAATGTAATGTATAATTACATAATATAAATACATAAAGAATGATAATGTTTACAGCTCAAAAGCGCAATGGTAATTTTGTATATCGAGCCATGTCAAATAAATCGACTTGAAAAATAAAATATGAAAGGATACTCACATTTCTTTGCCAGTAACTATTTTGTAGATTCACTAATAATATATGAAACAGGAAAGCGAGGATAATAGAGAGTGTAAAATAGAGAGGTAGAAAGTGTCTCACATGTGAAAGAGTAAGAAAAGGTAAATCAAAATGGTGGAAGACGTAAGACAGTTTGAGCGAAAAAATATTAAAGAGAATAGAATAAACAAAAAGGACTTCAGAAAAGAAACATTATGTGCTTGAAAAAGGATTCAGCAAAATTTATTTTTATCTCGTGTAAAATGTATCTTTGTATGGTTGCCAAGGAAGGATCTTTGCAAATTAGTGTTCACTTAGTTTTTTGTAAGTTTTAGTGAGTTTTATTCATTTTATGAATATCTTATACATGTGTAATAAAATGTTATTTATATTTTCCTAAAAATATATAGAAACCTAAAAGTGTCATGTTAATATCAATTAATGTCTCCTTTCATTTACAGCCATAAGGAATCAAAGGTTTGAAGGAAAAGACACAGTTGCTTAAATTATTCGGTAAATACATAAATATTTCATCTAAAAAAATCTACTTATATTCTCATAATTACTTTTACAGTTACTTTATGTAATACAGCTTTATACAGTATGATTATATGCAGTATGTTACCAGCGTAATGAGGCATAATACTTTCTATTGAATGTTTATTTCTCACATATTTGCTGTACGGAACGATTATTGCAAAAAGGTCTGTAAACTAGATGCTGTAGTCGGAAAGCTGAATATAACATCAATCAGCTAAGTGACAAATTTTATATTTCTGTTAATTACATATATATATATATATATATATATATATATATATATATATATATATATGTATATATATATATATATATATATATATGTATATATATATGCACATAAGGATTATAAAACATACTGTATGGAGCTGTATTAAATAAAGTAACTGTAAAAGTAATTATCAGATTATAAGCAGATTTATATATATTACATTAAACAAATTTTATATTTCTATTAATTATATATATATATATATATATATATATATATATATATATATATATATATATATATATATATATATATATATATATATATATATATTAAATTAAACATATTTAGTCGAAACACATGTTTGAGTTGACATTCCTTCGTTTAAACACTTTAGATCTTTGTCCATGTGCCTGTGATTTCGAGAGTCTTAATCTTAAATCCGGGTTCGAACCAGAATGTGGATTATTGTTTTTCTTTTCTTTGTTTTATCAAGTATGTTTGACAGACTTCCGTATATACCATGATCAAATAAGCTTAGTTTATGTATATATATATATATATATATATGTGTGTGTGTGTGTGTGTGTGTGTGTGTGTGTGTGTGTGTGTGTGTGTGTGTGTGTGTGTGTGTGAATAAGGTCCTTTGTAATTATTGAATAAAAAATAATTATCCATCAATTAGGATATGTTGTACAGAACGGGTCGTGTATTGTGCTGAGGTGAAATTTGACAATAGCAGTGAAAATAAATAGATCGGTTTCACTGAGGGCCAGTTTAAGAAAAGGTGGTATAACCATACCTCATCGTTTAGAAATCCAGAACGCAAGTTCAATACGAATCTGACAAACTACTATTGAAGCTTTATGGTTAACCATAACAGAGCCCCGGCCACTAAATGCAGTATTTTACGAAATGTTTAAGATATATATATATATATATATATATATATATATATATATATATATATATATATATATATAGCATAATGAGAAGCCACGTATACTTTCTTGATATGTATATAATATGGATAAAACAACTGAAAAGTTGCAAATTAAAAGAAAAAAATTGGGTGTTTTTTGTGAAAGTATTTATTTATATGTTTTTATATATTTGATATTTCAGACCGCCTCGGTCCTTCCTCAGAAATTAATTGAATAACTGTATTTGGGAGTTTGTTTACAAGTAGCGTCCGTCGCGAGAGGCGGACGTCACGTGATGTAGAATGCAACTGTGTTTGAATTTTTTAACGTAAATCTAACGATAGTATTTTAGATGTTGTTTAAAAAGGTTTTTTAACTATATCGAAAGAAATTTTTTAACTATTGAAATATTTATACAGATTTAAAATACCCAAGTCTTTGTTTAACCCTAGTTTATATGTGTCTAATTTTAAAATCCATTATTTCTCTATTTTTCTTCGTGTGTATGTTGAACTAAAACCCGAATATCCTTATGAATTACTCTAAAATTTTAAGAATTGTTTGTCTAAATATTTAAGAAACTATTGAGCTGATATGTGGTATTTTTATAGTACACATACAATACACCCTCCACGCTTACACATACGCACGCACCCCCATATATATATATATATATATATATATATATATATATATATAGATAGATAGATAGATAGATAGATAGATAGATAGATGAACAGACTGAGATAGATAGATAGATAGATAGATGAACACACTGAGATAGATAGATAGATAGATAGATAGATAGATAGATAGATAGATAGATAGATGAACAGACTGAGATAGATAGATAGATAGATAGATAGATAGATAGATAGATAGATAGATAGATAGATGAACAGACTGAGATAGATAGATAGATATTAGTGCTTTCCGATAGTCTTCAACTACAGTGTAAGCCAGTCATGATAAGCATACATTTATAACTTTCAACGCGCGGACACACATACATATGTAACTTCATATATAAATTCTATAATCGAAGACAAGCCGCAAACCAATAAACACACAATAAAGATATTAGATATTTTTTCCTTTATTTTCCTCTATCAATTTTTCTATAGAAACTGTTTTCCGAGGAATTTCCTTCTGACGAGATATGACATCCTGTTCTCGATTACACACAATAAGATTCTGCTTTTGACGAAAGTCGATTTTTTATTTCTTTGCTCGTAATTTCTTGCCACTATGGCTCTTGAATCCTGGCTTTATTTCTTCAGCAGAAAATTATTATTTTAGACGAAGGATGAATCAATTTCTTCAGCGTGATTGTCAATTCACATTGAAAGTTCCACTGTAATGTGGTTTCATTTCTGTAAAAACCTTACTCACTCTTTTCCAATTTACTCTCTCCGTCAATACATCAAGATTTACATAAACCGTATGAAAAATACTAGAATGAAAACGAAATACGTTTTGTGAGTAACCTAAAATCTTCTGTAGGATTTGATTAAAATTGTTTCGCGTTCTGCTTGAAAATAAACTTCTTCATTGCTGTAAAAACAGATAGATAAATATGAGCAGAGTGAGCAAGATATATAGATAGATATGCAAAGAAATAAACCGAAAATATTCAAATATGTTAGATAGAATTTTTTGTAAGCAAAATTGCAACACGTCATATTAATAAGACTGTATATTCTAACATTATCAAATGCCATGATTCTCGTATCAATTCGATCTTACAGATGCAAATCCCATCCTACGATACATTAATCGAATACATTTACATATGTTAATGAAATACAGTAAAAATAGTGGGTGATTCATTGAACTATATTAGTTGTCGCTCTTTTATTTTTTCTACATGTTCAATGGTGAATCGGTCTGGCTACCGTGCTGTCTAAAGAAGGTATCGGACATCTTGCAAAGTATAATGAGTAGCAAGGGCGTCAGATGGACGGCTATTACTCTACTGGTTCAGCAGCAGAACAAGTTGCAAAAATCACGGGCGTATATGAAGCAATTCTGTGTTCCATAAACACCTAATGCGAGCAAGTGTACAGATGATTAGAACATCTCATACTGCATGCAAACTGTTCCCCCCTATGCCTATCCTGATCATGTAAGCGAAGGCTGAATCTGATGTCACACTAGAGACTAAAAATGCAATTCGATGCCAGTAATCGAGACATAAACTAACCACTCATTCCCGTTAACAAATCCGTTTTGACACACATGGTGTACTTTTGACATGAGCATCACTGTGACGCCATACTTTGACTTTTTTCCCTTACAATGCGTCGATGTTGGCGAGCGTCTCTGTATTATATATCCACCCAGAGATTGGTTTACTGGATTTGAAATATTTATTTGACAACTGTTGCGAACAGGGAAAAAAGGACCGACGTCTCGCGACCTTCATGTGCAGCAATTCTCCGAAATGATCATCCAGACAGTCGCAAACAAACGTCACTGATTGAAAAAAAGAGCACATGTGCGTCTCCGTCGATTGACACTTGGTTACAACAAACTCTTTTACGATGCCATACATCACCGTTTAATGCCAAAGACACAGTATGGTCAAAAGTTTAGAGAAGGCTTTGAAAGTTTTATCGAAATACTAGTCGAAGTCCCCGGCGTTGCTCGGGAGTACATGGCTGCAATTTTATAACCGCCGCACCTCTCTGTCTAGAAATGTCTGCCTGCGTTTCTGCTTACATGCACCACCCGTTGGTATACTAAGATACTCCCTCGCCTCATCTTTTTAACGCTATGTCTTTCTCAAGTATTTAATTATTCTTAATAAAGGAATTCCATCGATAAATCCTTCTTGTGTGGTTGTTTCATTCTTTCAGTAAATTTCTTATGGCCGTAATAAATTCCAAGTAGTATGGCATTGTTTACAAATCTAATACTCATACAAAACATGGATAAAACGTCAGAGCTTGATTCAACTGCAACTGCAAATGCATGAACATCCACCACTTCTTCAAACGTTTACTGTAAAGCTGGAGTTAATAAGTGCGTATTCGGGAATTTTTCCCTTTAAACGCGTCAATAATCTTTCTCAATGTTTGTATCAGATGTTGCTAGAATGGCAATATGAAGAAACTACTGGCTAAATGGCAAAAACGATTTTGGCCGTAGTTTGTCACATATTTTGTCGACTTAACTGAAATAAAATAATCCAAACATTCACGCAAAACTATTTGAGTGCCATATGTAATTTATATGGCAAGTTTCGAAAGCATCAGATGAAAAACCAGGGAATTATAGCCGAAAAACGGGCGTTTTGAACAGTTTTTCGATGTTTTTCGTTATACACGCGGAAGCGAGTAGGACTAAAATCACACTATCTTATCTCTTGCATGATGACAAATTTTTTACGACATATTTGATGAAAATCGGATAAAGATGAGGAAGTTATTCAAGTTTTTATATTAAGTAAAAAAAAATGTACAGTTTTTTGCAATTTTTGTGTGAAGCCAATGTCGCCGGAAAACTATCAAGCACTCTGCATAAACCTCGTGACATGAGCTGATGTTTTTACATTAAGAGCAAAGAACATCAGCTCATCAAGTAAAAACTTTTGTTCGTGTGTAACTTTGCCTTGACTTTGGCAAAAAGTCGTACCCACCTTCGGTTTTATCGATTTTTCTGTAAAATCTGGGGGCTGGAGATTGAAAAGTTGGTCTTGATTTATCTTGATATATTCGCAACATGTGTGTACAATTTCATCGAAATCAGTCGAGAAATGTGGACGTGCATAAATAGAATACACACAGACACACACAGACATCTTCTGCTTTATAGATATAGATCTACTACCTACCATGCTCATTCACTACCCAGATTAAAATCGGTTTCGTCTTTCTAGGTGTCATTTTATTTTTTCTCGGTCTATCTGTCTCAGTTTCATAGTAAGTACACATATGACACATATTAGCATAATTAGGACTAAAAAGCACATAGAGGACAATGAAATGAAATGTCACTAGCTCCAGGTAGAGGGAATGAGACGTTCCGGCGTAGCCCATTTGGCGGGGCCGGTTCGGCGTAGCCAATTCGACGTAGGAATTTTTAGGAAGAGGACGATTAGGCGTCAGATTACTACTTCGTTGTTATAGTCAATTTTTTTTCTTTCTCTCTGTCTCTATCTGTCTGTCTGTCTGTCTCTCTTCCTCCCTCTCTCTAGTAGGCAAATTAGTACTTTGTCCAATTTAAATAAAAGAATATTCAGAGGCATTAAGTTTAAGAATAAGAGTAGTTGGAGGTATTATTATATTATATTTCCTTCACTGCAGCTTCATATTTTTCAGTCGTCAAAACCCTTTTATTCCAAATGGAAGCAAATATTTTATCGAAACGTGGAAGAAACAAAGTGATACACATGTTGGATGCCATTTTATTTTTGACGCAACGAGCAAGAGGGATTTTGAATTAATGTTTTTACAATGTGAACAGAAAGATGTAAAGTGAGATTAGATATGTATTTTTGAAATACAATATTTTTAATTTAAGTTTTTAATTTACATTATTCCATTAGTGTTTTACTTGGATTGTTAACTCCCTAAAGGAATGAAAAGTCATATTGAAAGTTGGGTGTTTTTAATGCTTTTATCACCTTGCCTCAGGTCAAAGACATTGCCGTCGAAACAGTTTAACGCCTAATCGGCTCTGCTGAATACTCCAATTATTTTTCTGACGCGGAATCGGCCACGCTGAATCAGCGACGCTAAATGAGCTACGCCGAAACGTATCAAACCCCGAGGTAGATACGATGACGAAGCGTAAGCTCTTCTCTCTTGCATCGTATGTACCAGGAAATTGCATAGGTCGAAACAAGATTCATGAAGATTAGAGAAATTACTAATTTAACCACAAATCCTCGTAGCTTGGGACTGTCGTAACCCGAATACTTACTGTAATTGTAGATATAGATAACTATATACTTTTTTTTCTGATGTCTTTCAGCTAAGTATTTAATTCTCTTCCCATTCATTATGTATTTCTCAGCAAATAACTGTTTTGGATGCCTTTTGCTGTCTTCCACTGAAATTTGTTTTGAGAGAAAGAATTCTGTAACGAATAAGAATGACTGCCAAGCCAAAAGTGGAAAATGTGTTGAATACGAGTGAAATATACCCGCCAAAAGTATTTTATTTTTTTCTGTCGCCAAAGAAACAAAAGATTTCCAAATGGAATATCACGCACTTTCTCATGAATAATTTCAAATTGATTTTTGATTTTTTTTTGTCAGTTTGCCTTTATATTCTTCAGTTGAAATCAGTGGCAATTCGAATCAATCATTTGTTTTACTGTAAAGATCTAATAAAAAGAAAATTCATTTATAATACTACTCTATACAAGGCATCGGCTCTTTTCATCATGACGTTTTCTTTGTTTTTTCTTTAATGTTACATAGTATGTGATTCACGTAACAGGATGTCTGAATCAAATTTGTTCTCAGATAAGTTGATCTGTGAGGGCCCTAATATACACTAGGAAGTCATTTTGCGTCCACTGTCCCAACAGAACATGTGAGAAACTAGGTGCATCCTCGAGTTGATTTGTGAGGTAACATTTAGCCACCAAATGCATTTTCGCGCTTTACAGAATGTCAGTGGCTGCCACCACCACGTGTAAAACTGGTCGGTCTAGTCGCCTTTAGGTTTGGTTTCGTTTATTTTCTTTTACGGCATATCAATCTCACTGGGTTATTTAATACCGACAATACTTTTTGGATAGAATCGTATGAACAGAATAGGTTTTCTTTGTAAGAAATCAGTTCGTAGATCAGGTCCCATTGACCTATTTTTGCAAAGAGGGTTTTTGTCGAGAGTGAAATATATTCTTAATAATGTTTTTTTTTTTTACTTTTTTACTAAAAATGTATAGTTAGTATTTTTCTTTTCAAAAACGTCTTCCGGGTATTTCCACCACCAAAATCGTTTTCTACACCTTCATAGTGCTTTGACTCCAGTTTAGGGATTAACTATTTGGCTATATCTAGGACCCTAACAGGTGTTACGAACCCTGGTCAGAACAGCAAGAGGTGGTTCCTAGCTACTCCAAGACCTCCCGATCATAGGCCTTGATGCCGGATGTGCACATGTGGAACTAATGGATAACAAGATGTATAAACGCCCCACCCTAGATAAAAGAAAGAGAAGGAGAGTATAAGTATACCCAATTAGGAGAAAAACCTGAAAATTGATATTAGTTCACTCTGTCCAAAGATGATTAAGAAATTATTATAGGTGTAAAAGATTTAGTTCTGTGTTTTTATTAATGTTTACAACAATAACGTTACGGTTGACACTTATTTACTATTTTTTTTCTGTATGCTTCATTATGTTTAATTTGTTTTCTTTCTCGTTTCCCTCTTGCATCTTGTTCTTCTTCATCTCTACTTCTTTCTGCGCGTATTCATCCTCATCCTCATCATTTCGTCTTGCCTCCATTCTCGGTTTATCCTCTTGAAGTTGTCGAACTGATTGACACTTAGGTTTCTACGTTTGTTTCCTTCTAATATTCATCCCTTTGGAGTTTCACAAATAAAAATGCACTTTGCTTTCTTTTAGATTCTGTCCTTTTCAAAGCAGCTCCATCAGTCCGACATGTTCTCTCATTGGTCGCATGTCTCTCTCATTAAGTGAATCTCTTCGTTTGAATATCGATCGATCAATACCAGTTGCTATGGTAACGCCAATCAGAAAGCAACAAAGAAGATACGAGAAAGAAATGATCGTAGTTTTGAAGGGATGACATCACGTGACTCAGCGTCGATGAGAGCACTTCAACAAAACTGGTTGCAAAATTAAAAGCTAAAGAAAAGTAAGTACTTTTTTAAAAATAAAATAAAGATTATAAAGAAATATAGTATTAGAAGCAATAATAATAATAAAATCAATAGTAATCAGAATAACAATAACAATAATAATAGCGACAGTAATGATAATAAAAGCAGTAACAAAATAATAATAGTAGTAATTATAAAAATAAGATTAGGATAATAATAACAATAATGAAAGTAGTAACAGTAATAATAATAATAATAATAATAATAATAATAATAATAATAATAATAATAATAATAGCAGTAATGGTAATAATAAAACCGATAATATCGTAGTAAGATAATGGTGGCGCAGAACATTTCCATAAAAAACAATTTAAAATAGTGACTGCAGACAAAGATAAGAACAAATTATCATATAATAAACGAATTCAACAAATTGGTTCAGAAAGAATTTCAAAAGTATAATTAGTCGGGCATTTGATAAGGTAAAAAACAACTAAACTTCCATGAAAAATGATTCCGGAAAGATATTCGAATAAATCGTATGATTTATTAGGACCAAATATCCTATAACCGGAAAGAAAATGAATAGAGAAAGTGCACAAAAAGAGAAAGCGGATCGTAAAACAGAGACGTGTTTTCTAACCGGATTTATTCAACCGAAATAATGAAAACTAGAAGTCCTACAAGGATTTATTATAGCGAAATATAATATTAACTACGTAAGATGGTACAACATTGATGGCAAACAGAAAGAAATCTACAGGAACTTCAAGAAAAGGTATTAAAAGAAAACAAGAAGAAAATACATATTTTTGTTAAAAGACAAATTCTATGGTAGTTTGGAGAAACAGCTCGATATCGGAGTTACGAAACGGAGGTGTCAAGAGAAAGCAAAATATAGTAATTAAAATATACGAGAAGTGTTATAATAGGCGACGGAAAACGTGTCATCGAAATATGAAGGCGCATTTGAATAGTGAAACATGTCTTTCAAAAGCGCTGCAAAGTATTAAGAAATGAGACAATTTAATCAGAAACAAAGAACAAATGCTGATATGTTAAGTAATATGATTTGTACAGTCAATGCTGGGTAGTTTCCGTTCAGATGAAGAGGAAACTTTGGCTAAATGAGATGTGGTTCTACAAGAGGATACAGATAATGGCATGGACTGAAAATATGAACAACAAGAACAGTTTAAGGAAAATGGTAACAAAAATGAAACACACTTATAATGAGAACGAAATTTGACACTCACAGGACATATTGTAGCCAAGATGAGCAAAGAGAAACACGGATTACATAGCTAACATTAGAGTTTGTGTAAATGGATGGTTGGATAAAAAATGGGACAGAAAAGGGAAATTTGCTTTCAGCTACAAAGGATAGGAAGTTGGGAAGAGCCACGATCACCCACGTCCTGAAGGGATGCTCCACATAAGTAGTTGGATTGTGTCATCCATACACTGTGTCATCGCCGCTTTCTTCTTCTTCTTCTTCTTCTTCTTCTTCTTCTTCTTCTTCTTCTTCTTCTTCTTCTTCTTCTTCTTCTTCTTCTCCTCCTCTTCTTCTTCTTCTTCTTCTTCTTCTTCTTCTTCTTCTTCTTCTTCTTCTTCTTCTTCTTCTTCTTTTTGTGCCGTGTCCCTTCAAGACGCTGCTGATCATAGCTCTTCCCAATGTCCTGTCCTTTATAACACTTAATAACTTTTGTCTTTTTACCATCTCTCCCAAACCCTGATCCACCATCTATTCTCTGAAGCTCGCAAGATTGTGTGTTGCTTTCCTCTCGCCTTCTTACCCTTAGTCCTGTATCAAATTCCCCAGGCTCTCTTTCCTCATTATGTGCATCAGCAATGTCAGCTGTCTCTTCCTGGTATTAAGTATGTGTCCATTGTCCCCAGAACTTCGTCGTTGCTCACATGTTCGACACATGGCATTCTCAGAACCCTTCTGTAGAACAACATTTCTGTTTT
Organism: Acanthosepion esculentum; assembly: GCA_964036315.1. Taxonomy (NCBI): domain Eukaryota; kingdom Metazoa; phylum Mollusca; class Cephalopoda; order Sepiida; family Sepiidae; genus Acanthosepion; species Acanthosepion esculentum. The sequence continues at coordinate 70,988,783 of OZ038497.1, read as the reverse complement.
TTCAATACTGTGATTTAACGGTACATATTCATGAATCTATATCATTGAATAAAAAGCAATATTCTCCAGGACTTTGAAATTCCCCTAGTCGACACCTAAAATCCAGATAAAGTTATTTTTAACAAATAGAAAATAAACGAAACATCAGATAATGGAGGTAAATGCTCTAGCAGAGGCGGGAATAAAGTGAACAAATATACTCGCCTTGCAATAGAAGTTACTACCTGTGTAAATTGTTATTGAGGAGCTTGAAACGATTTCGAAGAGGCGAGAAAAAACTCTAGAGAATCTGTAAATCTGTGTAAGAATCGTAAGTATTCAGACGACACCATTACTGAAAAAAGCTAGAGTAGTACCAAGTTGATAGAGAGGAGACTAGCGGTTATTTAATCTCCAGTGTAAGCTCAAATGACTGCGAGATTGACATTCAGGTCAGCTACACCATCAATGAGGTAACTGGTTTTGATAGAGGTAAATAAGGGAAGGGGGATATCAGATATTATAGATTTAGTGGTGCAACGAAAGAACAAAAAAGAATAAGGGGAAAATAACGAAAAACTTATAATACGAAGCACACTTTACTATTTTGACAGAAACACAAGGTGCAAGATTAAAGGAATTACTAATTCGAAGAAACGCTGAAATGTCTCGTCACCGGTAGTTCGGATGTCTGTAAGGATACTGAAAAACGTGCTGTAGTTTGAAGATACTCATTTTTTATGTAATTTAACAATGGGGCATTTACTATGAACATTTGCACACATGAAATAATAATAATATTAATAATAATAATAATAATAATAATAGTAATAATAATAATAATAGTAATGATGATAATAATAATAATAATAATAATAATAATAATAATAATAATAATGTTAGATTTGTAAGTGTGCATCATATTAGAAGTTTTTCGTTATTTTTTTCCATTATTCGATTTAGTTCTTACGTTGCACCATTGAAAAATTGTGTTAGCCCATAATGCAGATGGTGTGATAAATATCCAAGAACAGTTGACCATCTTGTATCATAGTGGGCTAATATCTGCACTGGAAAATCTACAACTTCTAGGGAAAGGAAACTGAAAGAAATTGGTATGAACATCACCAAAAACCGGTTACGGAGATAGGACCTGTAACAATTTTATGGGACTTCACAATACACACAGACAGAACAATCAAAGCTAATTACCTTTCTTATTATCATGGCAATCCTTCAAAAAGCTATCAAAGTACAAGGACCTTGAACTCGAAATGTAAAAAATGTGGCATATGAGAACATCAAAAACTCGTTGTAGTTGGGTCCCTTGGATTGATTGGAAAAGATTCCAATAGACTTATTGAAGGGATACTTGGCAGCCCATACCTTAAAGAAATACAAAAAATTGTTCTCACTAGTACAGCCTACTGCTTACGAAGGGCTTTATCTATGTAAAATATGTGTGATTTTTTCAGTGGAAAATGTCAGGTTTCCATTTCTAACGTTAGTTCTCTGGTCGGGACCCAGAAAGAAATGAGTACACACCAGAAATCAAAGGAAATAAAATAATAATAATAAATTACCATCCTGTATTAGCACCCACTGAATATAAAACTCGGCAAGATAGAGTGGGCCAATATCTGCACTAAAAATAAACTCTTACAGGAGGGAAACTGCAAGTAACTGGTATGAACATCTACCAGACCCGGTTACAGATATAGGATCTGTAGCAATTTTATGGGACTTTACAATACACAGACAGAACAATGAAAGCTAATCAGACATCGTGATCAACGGAGCTTGAAGAACATTTTATTACAAACAACTGTCATTTCGACAAGCATCGTAAGGTGCACATTCTGAAAAAATATTCGAAATCTATCGACCTTGCGACGCTTAAAACCCGCGAGGACAGTTTAAATATTGTTTAATATTGTCAGGCACTGTGTTTTGTTTTTTTTCTTCTTTTTGATTTTTTTTTAACTTGCGGTGTTGGAAAATATTGAAAGGGTTACTTCAATCATTTTGCTTAATAATAATAATAATAATAATAATAATAATAATAATAATAATAATAATAATAATAATAATAATAATAATAATAATAATAATAATAATAATAATAAATATATTAACATGTTCATGCTCTTGATCCCTTTGTGCTTGGTTACCTTATCTTGACACCGGAGGGATACAAAAAAATGAGCATGATAAGGTTAATCAGATTAACATTTAATATTAAAGAATACAATAAAAATATAGGTATTTTGGGACTGAAAATGGTGAGACCTTAAAAGAACTGATATATAAACATTTATAGGTATATCTGTTCCTTTAATCTCTCACCCTGAACCCTGAATAGGATAAAAATTGGTGCAAGAATATTAACAAGTTCCCTGGCAGTCCCTGTTTAAAATATATTGTAAAGATTGTCCTGTGGGGAATTATTCCTTTGCACAGGAGTGTATTATTAATGTAAGGGAAATGTAAACACTGTACATGATGAATATCACTTGACAGAGTTTATGCAAACGGATGCATATACCTAAGACCCTGTGTGCCCCAGGTTTCGGGTAATTACAGGACGGCACTAAACAAAAATTAAAAGAAGATGATAACAACAGTTAGAATACAAAAATAAGTGCGAGTGTATTGAGAAAACTTACGGTCACTTAGCCTCCTGTGTAAGCTAGCAGTTTTCAATGACTAAAATAATTACTGTGATAGAAATGGTGACACAGAAAGAAAAATGAAATTGTTGATAACCAATGTAATCATTTGAACGAATGAATGGCAGAAAAATCGCAAATGGGGTTGATAATACGGCAAAAAAGTTACTTAGAGCAAACTAAAAAGGAAGTTGTGAAGAACGAAAATTTCCTAAGTCTTTACAGAAGATTGCATGTAAAAGTATTGTTAACATCGACAAGGGCTTTGAAAGAATTGCTGCAGAAGTGTGGAAAATATATTCCCTTAATATCTTAAAATTCTGCGGGAAAATTCAGTATGATAAGGATTGTGAAGTGGATTTGACAGACACGATTATTATTATTATTATTATTATTAATAATAATAATAATAATAATAATAATAATAATAATAATAATAATAATAATCGATACTATGCATAAATTCGCTAAAAGAAGCGCAAATGAAAAGATACATCAAAAATATTGAGTGAATATGTTCGTGTCAAGTTTGGATCTTTTTAAGCGATATCAGGAATTTTTTGCTTTTTCTAAGCTTTTAAATTTATGTCAGTGAGAATTAAGTATAAAAAAGTAAAGCGAATTTACTTTCCTTATTTTATTCAGAATTTTACCAAAAAAATGAATTACAACATGGGAAAAAATCGAAGAGATGAAATTGCAAACGTATCGACAAAATTTTATGGGAAAAATCTTAGCGTAAATGTTTTTTTTAAAGATATTGAAAAAGTGTCAAATCACTTCAGATTGCTGTTTAAGCGAGACAAAATAAAGTAAGCGCCTTGTTTCCCACTTAATTTTGAGAAGAGAGATGCTCGCATGCCCAGATGAATGCGCGGGGATATGAGAGTTGACGTTCACTAGGCGAATCAAGAAAACTGAATCATTTTTTTCACGAAACAAATACTGTCTTCTAAGAAGCATTTAAATGAGATTTAATTATTAATCATAGTATTTACACGACTGCACTTCATATCACAGTCACCCATAAATATATTCAAACATATAATGGCTGGCTACTCGTTTCCATATAGGCCCGTCTGCTTTGGGTTGCTAGCTAATCTGTTGGAGACCACTATTTGTATTTTTCTAACACCCGCAAAGGCAACCTGAGACTTATACGTTAAATATTCTTACAGCGTGATCACGATGACTCGTGACTTCGTGCTAGCAAACATATCGGCGACTTGTGAAGTTTTATCTATACAATTACATGCACAAGATTTGGGTCAACCTAGGTAGGTTTTCAAAGAACGTTCCCATGTTTTCCCAAGTCTGTATTATCTCGTCAAATTGAACACGTTCACACACACACACACACACACACACACACACACACACACACACACACACACGAGCGCGCGCGCGCGCGCGCGCACACACACACAGATAGATAGATAGATAGATAGATAGATAGATAGATAGATAGATAGATAGATAGATGGAGTACACGTACATAATGAGGAAAGTAGTTTCGGGGAATCTGACACTCAGGTACATATCGAAGTCAAAAAGAACAGAAGGCAGCGGTAACCTACTTGAGCAGGGTGTATGAATGGATGATAGAACGTGGGGCAGGCGGCTTGTCAAAGAACGTTGCTAAGATTTACCAGGAATATGATGTTGTGGAGAGCTATGATCTCCAACGTTCTGCAGGAATACGGCACATAGAAGAAGATCGATGCTGTTCAAAGCGAAGTGATTTCATGGAGGGGACAAGATTAAGGAGAATGCTATGATGTCTATTACAAAGGAGGATTTTGCATACGTTTTTAAGGTAGTAGAAGAAACCTAGATATGACGTGCGAAGTCCTAATATAAGCATTTCAATGTTAATAAAGCACCATCACTATTTTTGCTAAGTAGTGGTTATATATTTGGTATGACTGTTCTAAAGCACCAATATACCTATATTTTTGTTGTATGCTTTAATATTAAATGTTAATCTGATTAACCTTATAAGTCGTATATAATATAACATATTTTTGTTTTCAGTATGTGCCTGTGTCTAACTTTGAACTGGTATTCACCCCAGAGCCCAAGTGGGACTCATATATACGATCCCTCGATAAAGATACTTGGAAAATGTTAGTGTCTTATACCTCTCAATAAAGAGTGGCTAGACTCTATCTTTACAAGGCTAAAATCAAACCCAAAGTGGAGTATTGATGACATGTATTTGCTGGCGTTGCCTAATCCTAATTTTCTAGTTTTGTCAAAATTCAAAATCATCTACACGGACTTTTGGCTGGGGAATTATTTTCAAACCTTCCACCATTTTCCCACCGACAAAATAGTGATAGAATAGCGGACGTGGTCCCATTCTATCGCTATTTCCATTGCTAGCTATATTCCGTAGTTCCACCAGTTCGGAGTTTTACCGCTAGATCCCACCATGCCATATTCGAAGAACCGACTCCTCCTCCTTTTCTTATATTCTTATTGTAAAGATGAAGTTCCGACCATATAGCTTTTTTCCAAGAACGGCTACTTTATGCAACAAAATCCCGAAATGATGCCTCTCCGATCACTACAATCTTAACGTCTTCACGACATTATCTATCTTACATATCCTCATAGTCTGCTCTTACTCCTTCCTCTTACACCTATACAGTAATCTCATTCAGCAAACTTTGGGACTTGAGTGAAGATTAAAATAAAGACCCATTTTGTGTACCTCTTGACACGTGAGATGACTGAATGTTGAGTAATCTGATTCTCTTTCAGTTTTTTGTTTTGTCAATTCTTGCTGTGATTCGGTATCTTTTCTTTTGTATAAATAGAAAATAGCAAATTCCTTTCAAAATATTCTTCGAATGACAGGGAATATACATAAAAATATTAACAAACTCTCCACAATTCATAGTTGGTAATCGAATATCGAACACCTACAGGCATGTTTTCGTATTAGCGAGCTTGTTTGTGAGCTAGAAAGATAAAACCATTTATCTAACCTCATTTAAAACATGCATCACGCAAGTCCTACAGCATTGAAGATATGCAACGCTTCTTATTACAAAGACCCCTGGCAAATATCCTTTTTTTCGACCATTTGCATAAATGACGACCTCACATTGTTCAGCCACGTGATACCCTCTGTGCAGGGATGGGCACATATTTGGCATATCCTACTCCCGCACAATTGTCGGCGTTGGGAAGCTCAGATGCATCTCTAATGGGCCCAATCGATCTCAGGCTGTTTCATCTTTACCTTTTGTGCTTGTCTTAACGGCAAGCCACACGAGCAAAACAGAGGTCAGGGTATCGATTTGAAGCCAACCACCTGCCAGACGAAGAACGGGAAAAATACGACCTGAATGACAAAATACACCACTTATTTGCTTTTACGTCTTTCGTTGCGTAAATGATAATCTTTTTTTCTTTCTCTCTCTCTCTCTATCTCTCTCTCTCTCTCTCTCCCCCTTTATTTGTTTCTTTCCACCTGTTTTATTCCTTCTTTCTCACATTCTCTCTATATATTTATTTCTCTCTATCTCTTTCTCCGTCGGATGGCAGGAAAGTGAGGTTTTGGCATGAACATTAAGTTTTGGCAAAATGTATGAGTTGGATACACAGATGTGTTCATCCGACAGTTCCTCTTAAATATCCGATTTCTTCTGTTACTTGTCTTGAAGCTACACAGGTTGCTTTTGGCTTTTTTTTTTGTAATTCCTTTTTATTTTGATGAGTTTACATGTGATATTTATCTATCTTTATTCGTATGTTTACATCTATTTATTTGTATGCGTGTGTTTGTAGTGTAGTGCAGCTGTTAGCGATTCAGTAAGAGAATTCAGCGTATCGAGTTCGAATTCTGTTCCTGTTCGTTAATTTCACTTTCTCCCAAATATCGACAGGAAAAGTACGGATCCATCATTTCTTCCACCAGTTATGGTTAATTAATAAAGAAGAGTCGGCTGTCTTGCAACCTAATAAGAAGAAAATTCTGCATTCAAAAACAGCCTGTTCTGGTCACGTTATCTTACCATACTACATCACTGCTACCAGGGCAGAAGTATATGGGATGGCCATGTGACCCTAACGTGTTATGGAACTCGTCAATACTAGTGATCTGTCTTTTGGTCTGTTTCATTCATCTATTTTTCTTAGACAGATCTCTTCTATTAATTAGCTAATATGTATTTAATACAAATGTTTTTATCTATTTATCTACATTCCAGTCTTTTGAATTCTGACCCTTTTTATTTCCCTCCGATTATATTAAAATTCTGAATTCGTTACCCAACTAATTATATTCATATAACATGTATAATTACATTTTTATTTTAGTTTGATCATAGCTATCAAAATCCCCGTTCGTACAAATAACTAGATTCATTTAATCTACTTTGTTATGCACAAAACATGCTGTATACATTGCTATATATATATATATATATAGAGAGAGAGAGAGAGAGATTCATGATATGTTTAACGTTTTTTTTATAGATACAAGTATTTAAGCAAATGCTCTGTTTATAATAAATAATTTTCGTTCACCGACAGGAATTGAACCTGTATCCTATACGGAACCGTCATTTCGCGTGACGTGCCTTAACCGTTCGGCCACAGAGTAGCGTCCGGTTAGCAAGGTCGATTTTACTATCTTTAAACTTAAATCTTCCATGAATCTCTTCTATTCATATCTGCTTTTAGTGTATCAAATGTAAACAAATGACGTCATATATTTTTTGAATTGGACATAGTCCGACAATTTAGTTAAAGACATTTATGATATGTTTAACGTTCTTTTTATAGATACAAGTATTTTAAGGAAATGTTCTGTTTATAATAAACAGTATTAAATAACATTTACCGGCCTGAATGTCCGAGAAATCTTCATAGAAAATTTTCGTTCTCCGACAGGAATCGAACCTGTATCCTATATTTTGCTTGTATATATATATATATATATATATATATATATATATATATATATATATATATCTGTGTGTGTGTGTGTATATATGTATGTATACTTCGTTCTCAATCATGATCTATCTCTTTATCTGCATTCCTATGTATGTTTGCATTCTTACATCTCTGTATCGATCTGTTACACAAGTCGATCTCCTGTCTCGAAGCAGAGACGAGGTCTGTTATCCAAGTCTATCTCTTTGTCGTACCAGCTTTGTTATACGCGGCCCTATCTCTCTGGGTTGCAGGAAACATGACACTGCTGCAAAATATTTGGTGACATGACACACACAAGTAGGTTCATATGACATTCGAACTCATTTTCTCAATTCGCTTTATGATTAAGCTTATTTCACATAAGATGATATATCAGTAAATGTATATCACAACACCGAGATAGGTAAATGTTGATCTGGAAATCTACCTGACCAATATTCACCTGTGAATTACTTTCGTTGTCAAAGATGATAATGCTGAGAAATAAATATCTATGGTGTAAAATAAATCCTAATTGATCATTAGACTGTTGAATTGCAGATTCCGTTCAAACATGAAACAGACTGTCACCATTTGGTTTTGACCTCGGTGTCCCCTTTTATATTTACACGTGCTCTATCCCTGATGTTGAGCCTTTTTTCCTATAAATATGGCTTACCTTCAAAATATATTTTATCATATATATATATATATATATATATATATATATATATATATATATATATGTATGTATGTATGTATGTATGTATGTACATATATATATTATCTGAACCGTCTGAATGGGGTTTATTACGAGAATATTTGAGTCACAGCAAAGTAAGGCTTTGAATATTTCTGAGTTATATTCCAGCCTTAGCCTAGGATTTATTTTTCGGTGACGTATTTACGTTCTACTTTATTCGATTTATTTGTACTATTTCAGTTTACATTATTTCAACTTCTTTGGGATTGTTATTATTATAACTGTTATGGGATTATTATTATTATTATTATTATTATTATTATTATTATTATTATTATTATTATTATTCTCTGAGTATGTTATGTTTCCTGCTTTGTATCTTGTACAGCCGGTCCATACTATGGTCCTTAGGCTCATTTATTAATAGTACTTTTCTTAGTATATGGGAGGTTCCTAGTAGGGCGATCGTCTGGGCAACCTGTATGTTGATGTTACCTGGGACACTGTTAGTAAATTGTTCATTCCTTTGCCCTCAAGGCCAGAGCTCCGATCATTATTGGTACAGTCTCAGTCTTCATTCCCCACATCCTGTTAATCTGGATCTCCAGGTCCTTATATTTGAACAATTCCTCGATAAATTTAATGGAGGTGTTTCTCTCAGCTGGTGCCGCTATGTCAATAAGCATACACTTCCTGAATTTCTTGTATTTTATGATAATATCAGGATTGTTGATTTGTATTTCACTATTAGTTTGAATTGGCATGTCCCAGAGGATAGTTACATCGTTATTTGGGTAACTATGTGTGGTTGGTACTCATGCCATCTCTCAGTGGTTTCGATCTTGTGCTTCTTGTTTATCTTCCAGGGCACATATGTCGCTACCTTTATGTCTGTGATTATATTCACTTTTATGCCAGTTCCGGACATCCTGAGATAATATGGTCGAGAGTTTCATCATATTTTCCGCACATCACGTTATTTCCATCCTTGTTTATGTGACAGTGATAGGACATGATTGTGAGGGTTTGGTCCTGAGCTGAAATAATTAGACCGTCTGTCTCAGTTTACTGCCCGGCGCTCCCCAGGCACTGAAATGTTTTCTGTTCGTCCACATCTGCTTCTGTCGTTCTTTTTATGTATTTGCCAGGGAACGCCTTGTCCTCCCAGATTTATTTCTAATTTCATTTGACCAACTTGCTCTGCTTTCTATTTTACTCGTTTGGTGTCGATGGTATTCGCTTCGATTTTTGTTGGTATATGAAGCTGTTTCTTGAAGAGTGCAGCTTCTTTGTTGATGGAGTGGTTTTGTTTTTTTACTATTTGTAGGAGAGGTTCATTGGTTTTTGTCAGGTAGGCTTCCAATCCGATTGTTGTAGTTTATTATTATTATTATTATTATTATTATTATTATTATTATTATTATATTTCGATATGGTTTGCAGTTTGTTTTTCTCACTTCACTCGGTAGTAATCCTGGTCAAAATGCATGACAGGCGACCAACCCACAAATAATGGTTGGCATATCTTTGATACTGAAGACAGTTCACTTTCTTCCACCAACTTTATTTAAATTGAATCAGATGAGTTATGAAGATCAAACTGGCACAAAGTGGAATATTTTTAAACATTGCAACTCCAAGACTAAGGAGCATTGACCAATGAAATCTTGTTGCACTTTTACCCCTTTTTCTGCTACCAGTATCGCCAAAAATCATGGCTTCTATTGTCTGGTTATCCAATCTTGTAGCCTAAACAATTAGTATCGAGCTCACAAAAAAGAAATAATTTTAACTCATGGAATGTATTTTCACTCCAAGAAAATGATTCCTAGAAAGGAAATAAGCTCTCGTTGAACGCGACCTCAGCATATACAACATCCACATTTCGCGTTTCAGTGAATCTCCATTACTAAAAGTAGCAGTCAGAAGAGGTTAGTAGGGATTATAAACCTTTCTACACTGGTAAAGGCGAAGGTGGACCACATTTATCAGGTGTAAGTGTGTTTCGACCGCGTCTTTCTCTTTGTTGGATATTCACAAATTTATATTCAGCGTCGATAATGCCAAAAGTGGCTCATGGTTAAAATCTTATATTTTCATGATGAATTTAAAACCTCAATTTGAAATAGCTTACCTAATATGGTCTGGTAATATAGTTTCTTATGGAGATGGTAAAATTCAAACAGACTATGACTTTTTTTCTACAGCGAATGTCATCTCGCCATTAAACAGCCTAAACAAACCAACTTCGATAAACCTGCTACATGGTCGGTTATATCAGACGAAGAAACGAGCTGTAAAGGATATTTATATTAGAATGTCCCCAAATATATCAATACTTAAATCCAACGATAATTCAAGATAATTGTTCTAATGAGCGTTTCTCTTTGACTTTACGAATTTAAACACAGCACTAGATTGGAACATAAGGCACATAATTTTACAGTTTAAATAGCTAACCATAGGTTCTATGCTAACAGATTCTTCTCTCTCACATCTTGTTTGTGGGATTCTCTTCTGGCTTCTTTCTTTTTAGTCAACTTTGATCATCAAAATGAAATGTCAATTTTTATTTTATATCTTCTTAATTCATATTTTTATTGTTCTCTTTCTTTAATGATGTTTTTTATTTTTCTCATATTATTCCACAATGAGTAACCCTTTGCGTCTTAGTGGCTTTATTGCCTTGCTTGGGATATGATTATTTAAAACAATACGATTTCAGAAGAACTTGAATCCACAAAGTATGAAGTGCCGACCGCGGATGACATCAAAGCCCCTAGGAAATCTTCACTCTAACTATACTAACATCCTCTGATTCCATATAAAAAATAGCATTCAATAAAATTGATGCTTAAACTCAATCTCTTGTTGGAAAATGATTAATTCCAATAAATTGTGAATTAATGACAATGACGCCTTGGGTTACAAGAGTTGCAAACTGAAATTCCACACGTCTCTTAGAAAAATAATGGATCTCTTGGTGGTCGGCCAGAACCGCGGAACTACAGGAAGTCTCTTACAAAAAAGGAGATTACTAAGGAAAGTGAGACATCTTTCGTTACGTTTTCCGACGACCAGCCACTGTTCACCGACAAGAAAAACATCTTTGGTCGTTGAAAAGAACTCTTAAATGTTTTGAAACTCTTCTTAACAGCAACTCGAGAATCGGTAACAAAGCTATTACTCCAATTCCTAAAGAACAGAAATATTTTTATTGTCCTATCAAAGAAGTCTTGGACCCCATCAAACTCTCTTCGAACAAAGCCATGGAAATTCTTTCTCCTTGAGTTATTTCCTGTCACCTGGAAAGTTAGACATGTTCTTCAGATATACAAGGATGGGTTAAAAACATGTTTCGTCAGGTAAAGGTTAAAGATGCTACCTGTAAGAATTCACACGCATCTCTCTCCTTCTCATCGCCCTCAATATAACAGTCTCTCACCTCATAAAAGATTGTTAACCGGAATCGCAATCTGGTTTTTGATCATGTTGTCGTAACATTGACTACTGATATTATATTTTCCCGCCATCAGATTACTGAAAAATTTCTTGCGAAGAATAAGAGACTCTATCTATATGGATGTTTGTGAACTTATCAATGCTTTTTAAATTCGATGTAGTAAGTTTTGAAGGAGCTTGACTTACATAAGTATTATCTCGTTTTGGCACTATTTGTTCTTGCACTCTATTCTTTTGTTGAACTTGCTTCATTATGCCTATAGTAACCATGGAAACGCGTAAAATTTGGATGTCACACGAGGAGCAGTCTTTTTAACAACTGGCATTTTAAAGTCTGAACTTTATGTAGAACTAGTATAATTCTTCATTTTTTCCTGATAATACTACACTTTTCATATGTTAAAGATCAATCACCAAATGCAAGACTCAAGAGCCACTCAAAGTAGAGAGTTACTGTTAAAATAGATATGATGAATGTGATATAAATGGAAGAGAGAGTGGTGAGAATAACGAGGATAGGTATCGATATGTTAAGATTATCATGTTCATGGAATTGATTTTTCTATTACGGTTTATCAACCTTTTGTTGGTTATTTAAAGCCAAAACCTATTTTGGATTGTAAGAATATTTTTTTGCAAACAAATATTGCATTTACAATTTTTGAGAATAACAATCATACAAGTCCTACAATTTAACACATAGCTGGAGAAGAGATCATATCAAACACCATTCTCAGGAGTATTTGGGCCTAAGTGAATGGGAAGAACGAGGCTGCAATTCAAATATATGTACATGGAAGTATCCACGTGTGAGTCTGTTCTGTAAAGTAACACTGGGGGAACACTCTGAGTGGACCATTCTCTTTACATTTGGAATACGAAGGAACTGAGTGTTATTCGTCTTCTTGGATGTAGCTGTCGTATTCAAGCTGACCCGTTAACTAAAAACGTTTGCTATAGAATTAGTGATAGAGCAGCGATATGCTTTTAACTTTGCATCTGTGAGAAAAAAGCTGCAAAATAGAGAGAAATTCTACCTATGCAAATAATTATCTTCCTCCAATAAACTCTTTTGAATGGTGAAAAATAAAAAACGAACAGTCCCAACGCCATTATTAGTCTGATTTGATTCTTGTGATGGTAAACTGTTATATACCGTCCTATGAACACTAATGGCTATGTCCCAATCCTCATAAATACGTTGAACACCATAGTAAGTAGGGGTAATATGCTTTCTCTATGTAGTCCACCACTAGAAGTGGTTTACCTACTTCAGGTCGCTGGCGAGTATTGTATTTTGTTGATGTTATAAAGATTACCATTTCATTTCCAACCTCCGTTTTGGTTATTCCTCATTCAGTAAACTCTTCTAGGTTATAACATAAAGCATAGCAAAAGAAGTTAGAAACTTTTCGATTCGATAGAATGAGCCGACCTTTGTTTAGCGTCTTTTGCAAGGGTTTGTATATATGATTTTCACCTGAGGTCTAGAGTGAACTTGAGATCCAATAGATATTTAAAGCATGGAGGCTTATTGAGAAAACAAACATTAATCATGACTGGAGAAATCCATGGATTGATTGCTGATACACGCTTGGCTTTTCAGATATTAAAAGTTACAAGCCAATTTTTCCCAGTGCGCTTCATGTCTCCGATCATTTTGATTTTAGGGAATGCATCAAAAATCTGCTGTATCATCTGCATAAATGTTTACTAATGATCTAAGAATGTTCCTAGGCAGGTCGTTAATAAAGAATATAAAGTGGGTAGTACTGAGGAGAGTCTAAGAGCTCATCTCCAGATGTTCGCTTGTAAAATAAGGTCTTTGAAATAGTCATTGGCCTAATATGTCTAAAATATGTGCCAACTAAAATCTATTGCTTAACAGTTTATTGGAATAAAACAAAAGCAGATTACTCACAAAATAAGTGATCCACTCATCAATGGGGCCGGTGTGAAATCATTCATTAACTTAGAAAGCATTAGCATCGATAGACGATAAGTTAAGTCAACCGAATTCCAGATTCCTTTGAATAGTTTCATCATCGCTTTTTGAATGAAAGAGGAATTCTTTCAAAACAAATATTAGTGTGTACGGAGTTATTTTGACCAGAAACTTGCATAGATCAGAATCATGAACCCAGTAACGGACATTAATCAACCTCGTATATTTCACAAACGCTCTCTTCGTTCGATCTGTGAATACATCTTTCAGAGAAAAATCTCTAATTATGACCTACTGATGATGTTGTAGATGTCATTCTTGATGCAGTCCGAATTAAGAATGAACGGTCGTGTTATAAAGATGAGTGATGACAGAATATATAAGGTTGCCATGTACAATCAACTTTCATAATGATGAATGTTGCGTTGGCCGACATGGGATGTGCCTCAAGGAAAGCCGGTAACGCTGAAATAACTGCCATAAATATTGGAGGCCTTTCTACAAAGTTAAAGAAGATTTTACAGAAATCGCGTTACATCATCTTAGATTAATGGTTCCCAAACTGTGTGACGCGCTTCATGGGTGGGCGGAAGTGGATAGCAGGCGAGGCGGAAGAGGATAGCAGGTGAGGCAGGAGAGGATAGCAGGTGAGACGGAAGATTGAAAGGCAATCAAAGATTTAGACACAGTTTCAAATAATTCATATGCTAAGAATAAATATGATTTCAAAAATTTAAATACCATTATCGATTACTTGGAATTGCATGCATAACTCAACATAAATACTTATATGAATACTTATTTTTGGATTTTATCATTGTGATATTTTTGCATTATATCAAGTATTAAGAATATAGTAAGTAGGGTCCGCAAATTGGAGGAGAGAGTTATCAATGATAATGTTCTAACTTCGAATTCGCGGCTCTCTCTCTCTCTCTCTCTCTCTCTCTCTCTCTACTTCTCTCTTTCTCCCTCCATCTCTCTTTCTCTCTGCCTCTCTCCCCCCCCTCTCTCTCTCTCTCTCTCTCTCTCTCTCTCTCTCTCTCTCTCTCTGTACTTTGTATCACATAAAAATTGGTGAAGCGCGAGCAAATTTTCATTCCGATTTTGGAAACCACTGCCTTAGTGACTCGAAAGCTATTAAAAAAATTAAGAATATAAACAGGGGCAATGTCTAAAATACCATCAGCTGATTGCTGATGGAAATGCACAACTCATGCTGGCTTGGTATGTCACAACAGACAGAAATATATGCATCTGATGATAAAAAGAAACTGTTCGAGTCTCATACGTCGACATTGAAGAAATTATTATGTAAATAAAATAGTTATAGGAAAATCAATATATATTCAAGAAATTAGTATTTTTTAAATATTTAAAATTTTAAAACATATACACGCGTTTGAATTAGCATTAATTTCCAAGATTAAAATTACGGAGCTGCCAACTCAAACCAGTGTAACCACTAAAAATAAAACAGTAATAAGAAATAATGTCAGATTAAAACAAATTCCATTTTAAAAATTACTTTACTTTTCCAGTACGAACATAAATCTAGCAGATAAGAAAGGTCTGGAAGTGAATTGGGAATTCCTTAAATATATAATTGAGTTTAGACTTATCATCTTTTTCCATAGCCTAATACTTCGGCTACATACGTTGTTTCCCGGGGGAAAGGAATACATGTTCGATTCCCCACTAGGGAGGCATAGTTTTCATTAATAAAGTCTTCTCAGTTTATCGTCTGGTTGGCATTAATTTCACTGGTTAGAATAAAAAGAAATCCAACTGCAACATGTGTACTGGCTAAAAATAGCGTTTACTCTAATAACAAATTAATATATATATATAATAAATTTATATATATATAAATAAATATATATGTTTATATTATCTCACTAACCTCTTCATTGAAAATCACTTTTATTTTTTTAAAGATTTTTTTTAATTTTAATTTAATTTCAACTTGTTCAATTGGATCTAAATCAATTGTTCAAAGGAATCTATAATGCGTTTTGCCATTTCTTAACCCCCCACCCCAACCCAATTTTAATCCTTCTACATCAAGGTGATAATGTCACCAGGAGGTTACTCGCAGTGAAAGAGAATAGGAAGACATTAGTGAGGAGGTGAAAGGATAATAAAAGAACAGGATTCAGGAAGATAGAAGATCGCTATTGGCGTTGTATTTAATTATTTGAAGATTGTAGGTATCGGGGAATCAAGAAATTGTATAGGAGTTCCACAGACGAAAAGTGCAAGTAAAGACACTATTCTAATAGACCTGACGGTTGCATCTAGCTAGTTCAACAGTTTATAGTTGCTAATCTCGTAGCACGCTTAAATTCGTGTAGTTGAAATATCAAGGGGGAAAGCTCGTCAGCACAATTACCGTGATAATATTCATAGAAAAGACAGAAGTTATCCATGTTACGTCAGTGAGGAAAAGACTGAAGCCCAGGTGCCAGCTCAGAGCACTCTTTGAATTTTTTTCAATAATGTCGAGCTATGTATTAGAGTTGTCAAACGAAATATGACGTCAGTATTCAATGCATGGATCAATGGTAGTTTTATAAATGTGTAAGATGGATTCTGATGAGAAAGATTGTCTAGCGCAACGCAGTGAACCTCATTCTTGTCAGTATATTGTTCTATTTCCAGTTTTCTTTACTGGATCAGTATCACTAAAAATTCTCGATTCTGAATTTCATTTCAGGGTTTTCAATAAAACAATCATGTTTCAATCAACATTAGCAGTTCAGCTTTATTTTGTCTGGCCTCACCTCTTACAGCAAATATTTTTTTATATTTGTTAAGCTTCGGACATATGTACATAAACCGTGTCGTAAATAGTACAATGGAAATAAAGAATAAGTTTTGTGGGTATCCTCTAAATATATAAAATCTTCTGTGGGATATGACTAAAACTTTTTTCGCGTTCAGCCTCAAAAACAACTTCGTCATTATTTTATAGATAGATAGATAGATAGATAGATAGATAGATAGATAGATAGATAGATAGAAAATATGAATATATTGAAATAGATATGAAATTTGAACATAGATATAAAATTTGAACATATCGATATAGCTATAAATTATGACGATAGATATATATAAGCTGAGTGAGAATGATATATATAGAGATATGGACAGAAGTAAAGGGAATAGATAGATAGATAGATAGATAGATAGATAGATAGATAGATAGATAGATAGATAGATAGATGTGAGCAGAGTGAGAAATATATATTTACATAAATATGGACAGAAATAAACTGAAAATATAGAGAGATAGAAAGATAGCCAGATAGATTATGCATTTACCTCTCCGAAAGAGTAACTGAGGACAACCGGATAGAAATAATCTTTTGACATTCTTATGAATTTCCAAAGTGTTTCAAAAAACCCGTTGCTATTTTCTTTCCAAATCAGAAATATATAAAAAAAAAGATCCATCCATTTACAAATATATCCGCGAGTTAAATACTGGCTATTTGACTTAATCTTCCAACACGAACTCTTTAAATAATGACATATATACGTAATCTTTTTTGCTATTCAGAAATACTTATCAATCAGTAGCTTTCAGCACCAGTTCGCGAATAAAACGCCATTCAAATTTTATGAAACGAAATTTCCTTCTGGTTCAAAAACCTCAAAATTATTTTCCACATGCTCTTCTTTTTCTTAATTTTTTTTGGAGGGGAGGGGGGGGTCAGGAACAAAATGTAAATCGCAGTATAATACAAATATATAAACGTTATGAAATGGCATTACTTCGATTTGAAGTTAAGAAACATGAAAGCTAAAGAATCTTGCAAGTTTTGTTTTGTTTTTTTTTTGTCAAAACCTTCATGTATTTTTTTCTATCTCGAAATAAAAAAAAATAACTGAAAAAAATGAAATTTGATTTTTTAGTAAAAAATATCTTTGCATGTTCCCGTTTCTTAAATCTTTTACAGAAAACCGGCATTTTCTTTTTATCGTGTTTGTGTTATTTTTATTATATTCTTTACTCATTATATTTCGAAAAAGATGTAAGACTCGTGTAGTGTAGCGGTGATCGACACGGAAAGTGGGACAGGCGTGTCGAGTTCAAATTCTATACGAGTATCTTGCGTTACCTTTCGCACAAATACCCTTGGAAAAGTTATGAATCCGCCTTTTCTCCCACCAGCTCGGGGTTAATAGTAGAAAAGACAGAGCCCTTGAATTTAGTTGGCAAGCACTCTATGAGAACAACTCTGAATTCATAACCGTTTGGATGTACGGTGCGTAGCTCTACCCCATAAAGACCTTCATGCTAGAGAAACCACTGGAGCAAAACATAAAGTGAAGAAGCTGTGGCCATATAGTTCACTGGTATTTCACAGTGTTAACATACACCTACCTGCTAGCACGGACGTCATAACAATAGAGCTAAAACGCTCCCTAAATGGGAATCAAGTTATGCACTTCGATCAGAACTGTCTGGGACAACAGGGGAAAAAAATATTCAAGATGGTGGACACGCATGCTCACATGTCACGTATCGAACTATCAATCTACCGGAAAGCACTAGTTATGTTTTGCATCTATTGTTATCTAGTAGGAAATAAAATGTATAAAGGTTCGAACTATGTGCTCGTTCTTATTTAACACAAATAAACATACACCTAGCAACACAAGACTACCTCATCGGCCTCACTTGAGATAATAATCTACAACTCAGCACCATTCCCGGATTATTTGAATATCAGTGGTTGAATATCATGTGCTTCGCCAGGGCTACATACAGTGTTTAATTCAGCGTTGCGATTCTTCGATAGTGGTTGCTAACCAAAGTCTACCCAGCTATTTATGCTATAGCTGGGTGAAGGGGGATTTTGGAGATGGATTCATACCATTTCCATACAGCAAAATACATTTTTGAAAAACATTTTCATCAAAGAGACTATCAACATTATATATTTAACGTTTTGCTAGTGACACGGAAGCAAGAAGCTTTACAGGCTAACAAGAGATAAATCTTCGTTAAAATCGGCATGAGTTAACGCGGACTTCATTGAGATTAAATAACATGAGAAGACAGATTGTGTATATGTTGCCTACTGTCTTCAATACATTATTATCAGGCGACTAGTTCACAGATATTATGATTAAAATGCTCTACCATCTAATAAAATGAAACGAAATATTATCTCGACACGTTTTAATGTTCAGTACTTTTCCTTTGTTTCGAAGATTTGTTTTCCATATTGAAAGTTACTCATGTCCAACCCTCGAAAATATGCAATTTACGAGATGTGTTTATAAGCGCAGAATATAAACTTAATGATGCTGACAATTCGGATATATCAAAAGGAACTATTATGCGTTTTGTTCAAGTGAAAAAAAAAGTAAAGCTTTGAATCTAACGAGGAAAAACATTATCATTTACTAAAGTTACTAAGATCTACGGCAATAACAAATCTTCTATTCATTACAATTCTGTTAGACATAGTGTTATACTAGTTCTATTTTATTATTAGTTATTTTCTTTAATCTCTTATTCAGTCTGGTTAAACAAAATACTGCTTTACTATAGGTATGGTAATAGTTATAAGAAAAACATAGTTCGCAATTATATTCGATTTCAAACATTCGTTGAGTCTTGGAAAATATATTTCTAAAAAAAGACTCCAAGATATTATGTTATCGATTCCGACACTGGTTCCATTTTAAGATTAACTATTAAATGCAACTTCAATCGCCATCATCTGTGTTCTTGAACCCCCATTCATCTTTTGTCCTTTCCTCAATTCCTCCGCTACCG
>OZ038497.1:70961796-70964296 GCA_964036315.1 Acanthosepion esculentum | reverse complement strand
ATAGGCACTTGAATGTCGTGTAATGGTTAGCAAACTTCTCTCGTTAAATCAAAAATGAATGAATAGTAAGTTCGATCCCCACGAGGCGCGCCATATTTTCAGACTTGAACCACATCCAAACTACGCTTAGAAAATCATGTGGTGTAATGATTAGCAATCTTGCCTCGTTAGATTAATTACGACTGAATAGTGAGTTCGATCCTTTATAACACATCTAAGCGCCGCTTAGAAAATAATTTCGGCACTGTGTGTGTGTGTGTATGCGTGAGCTTGTGTGGAGATATATATAAGTTGTACCATTAACATCGTATTTAAGCTGTAGTTACTAAATGAAAATTTATCTGAAACTATTAATATATAATATTCGAGCTTTGTGATTAATTAATATTCACTCATGAATTAAATTCCTTGCAAGGGAATGAATGTTGAAAAATAATTATTTATTAAACCATATAATTATTTTGCAATATGCATATATATATATATATATATATATATATATATATATATATATATATATATATATATATATATATGTGTGTGTGTGTGTGTGTGTGTGTGTGTGTGTGTGTGTGTTTGTGTGTGTGTGTTTGTATATTTGTGTCTGTTGAAATTCATAAATATATACATTGAAAAATAATTATTTAAAGATCATTTATTTTGCACCACATACACATACACAGACACACACACACACTTATACACATTTATATATACGTTTGTATGTGTATGTCTGTGTTCATATCTAGAAGTCTGTGTATCTTTCATTACGTGTTGATATCCAACAAAATACCTATATATCTGTTCTTAAGTTTATATATACATGTACGTGGGTATATTTGTACATGTCTCTTTTCAGTCTTACTTGGTTTTCCTCTGTGTTCACATTACATGCATACACCATTACAATCAAACACACACCTGTACATATATATATATATATATATATATATATATATATATATATATATATGTTTATTGGGCTTGAGAATGTGCGAGAAAGGTGAGAGCGACAACTTCGCGGCAATTTTTAGCACCTGTCATTGTTTGAACAATGAGAATTCGTGCTTATCATGCTAAATGTTGATACATAAAATCAGATAAAATGAAAAACGCAAAGACGTGACGTAAAGATGAAGGCGACGCAAAGTTGAACAATGAACTGGCTAAGAGAAAGTTTGTGGAATCAATAGATTGAATGCAAGAACAACCTGAGGAAAAGTCACGATATGTTCACAGATTCGATCTATGATAACGCTATGCCATGTGTGTGCCACTTTATGACTGTCGACATTGTATATTCTATTTCAAATTTTAAGTTCTGCATATCACGACTAGGACGTCAAAATGGATTCTATTTCGAAACTGCAGTGACATTTTGCATCTGAATTATGCATATGGATTTACGATTTCTCGTTCTGTTAATCGGAACGTTTTTTTTTATCATTTAATGTTGTTTCACTGCCAAAGAATTTGTTTAAAATAAAACTCTCTTGCAACTTTTTTCTTTTTATTTATAAATAAATATATAAGTAAATAGATACCATTACATTATTTAATATTTTGTAAAAATATTCATTCACAATTATTCAATGAAATTTGATGAAAACTTTAGATAAAAATGCATTATTTTAATCAGACTTAACATTCAACAAATATTCAAAAGAACGATTAATAAGACAAAGATATATCTCCTCCCCTTGTTTATTTAATTGACACAGCAAGGCGATACAAAGACAACAGGATGAACTAATATGATATACTATTGATAGGTACATTCTTAATAAGGTAAGATACACAAATGACACTGTCTTAATGATCGAATTTTCTTTTAATCATTACACCTCGAGAAAGGTGACAATGCCAAAGGTAAGCAGAGAGTCACAGTGAGTGAAAGAGAATGAGATGACTTTAGCCAGGAGAAGTGAGGAAAATTAAAATAAAGGAAAAGGAGGAGCAGTTAAGCAAAAACTTGGACCGAAGTTCCACAGGCAAGAAGTGCGAGAAAAGAAACAATTAAAATAAAAATACGGTTTCATCTAGTTAGCTCAACAGTAAAACGGTGAGACTTAATTGCCAATCTAGCAGCACGCTTATTTAATGCAGTCGACACACTAAGGTGAAGGACACAAAGTGTCATAATTCAAACCTGTCATGCTGATACACGATGTATATTATTAGTTGATGACTGACAATGTAACTTCAGTTTAAAAATGAGACAGTGCTAATAAATAGCAGAGGCAAAAACAAGCAATTGTTATAAAATGGTTTCCTCTTTAGTACATTGACTTTACAAATCTAAGTGAACTACTAGATTGGCAGATAGGTCACATCATTTTACAAGTGAAATTGACAAAGTTTCTATGCTACATTTTCTTGTTTCACACTTCTCACTAATGTTTTTAGTTTCTTTCACTCTCAGTAACCACTTGATTCTTAGTGGCATTGTCCCCTTGCTTGGAGTGAAATGATTAAAAATATATGGTCATCACTAAGAGAA
>OZ038497.1:70946796-70954296 GCA_964036315.1 Acanthosepion esculentum | reverse complement strand
AAAGAAAAATAGAAAGAAAATACAATGAAAGAATGCAATCAAGTAACTAAATAATCATCAATCAACCGAGAAAGAAAGAAAGAAAGAAAGAAAGAAAGAAAGAAAGAAAGAAAGAAAGAAAGAAAGAAAGAAAGAAAGAAAAAAGAAAAAAGAAAGAAAAAAGAAAGAAAAAAGAAAGAAAAAAGGAACATAAGTCTGTGGAACGAAAAAGAAAGAAACAATAAATAAAGAAAGAAAGAAAGAAAGAAGGAAAGAAGGATATAAAGAAAGAAGGGAAGAAAGAAAGAAAGAAGGAAAGAAAGAAAGAAAGAAAGAAAGAAAGAAAGAAAGAAGGAAAGAAAGAAAGAAAGACAGAAGGAAAGAAAGAAAGAAGGAAAGAAAGATTTTGTTAGAATTACGGAAAGTAAGAAAATATGAAACTTAAATCCTGAGACTAAGTAGGATAGAATAAAAAAACTACAAAAATAGAATTAATAATTTAAAAATCATTTTAAATTAATTTAAAACTGAAAGAAAAAGTAAATATAAAGTATACTACTTCCGATGCAACTGGTAAGACTAGAAGAAGAAGAAGAAGAAGAAGAAGAAGAAGAAGAAGAAGAAGAAGAAGAAGAACAACAACAACAACAACAACAACAACAACAACTTACGAGGAAAAGAGACGAAAATAACGACATAACAAACGAATAAATTGTCAACAGAAAATAATCGTCGGAAATGGCTCGACTAACATAGCGCATGCGATGTACTATAATGGCGACGCATTGTCCCCATTTACTTTGGTGCGGAAATGTATCTAGAATTAAATTAACACAATTCCATTTACTGTTTTTTCTTTTTACATTATTTTTTTCCAAATCCATTATGTTCACTTGTCTCGTTTTCCTTATCTTTTTTACGTTCATGCAATGACTTAACAGAGTTTCCTGTCAGATAATGTAAATTGGTTTGCTGCATCAACTATGAACACTGCAATGTTCTTTTGCATGTATAAGTAAGAAATTTCGACAAACGTCGGCATATTTTATTAAAAGTAATTTTCTCGTTACTTCTACTGTAATAGTGTCCATAAAATACTTTACATCAACTAATTGTTGTTGTTGTTGTTGTTGTTGTTGTTGTTCTTCTTCTTCTTCTTCTTCTTCTTCTTCTTCTTCTTCTTCTTCTTCTTCTTCTTCTTCTTCTTCTTCTTCTAATAAACTGTAAAATCACTTTCAAAATCACCCGCTCGAATTATTTTTTTGTCGTCAGTACTGGTCAGGTGACAATTCTATGTCGATTGTAAGGACTTGATAAAGAAATCAGAATGCTTTGCTTGGGATATGAAGTTTGATTGCCAGCCGTGTATACGCAAATCTTTGTATTCTATGGTAATATTTGATAGACGAGATTTCAAATATGCAGCCGAAAAAAAGCTATTTACATCAGTGAATGGTGATTGATTGTTAATATTCAAAATTGACCCATTGCGACCATGATTCGGGCAACCGGAGAGTTTGTAAAAATGTAGAAACAAGATTGAAAATAGAAAAAAAAAGCTCTTACATCCAACCGAATCAATCAAATTGGCTTTTGCCTTCAGTATTTTCTGAACCACTTCCCTAACCCTAACCCTAACCCCAGGGTTATGTACTCGTTGAGTTTTCCCAGAATTTATATTTAGCGGCTCTCCTCAAAGATGAAGTGACAGAAATTATATCTGTCTGTATTTCTGAAATGAGGTATTCATATTGTTTAGACTGTTGTCCGCGTCTTTATTGCCATATTCACGACATTTCGGCCGTTGTACGCTTCGGCCTTCTTCAGTAGATTGGATTTTTGAACTGAACCCTTTATTCGCCAGACAATATCTCAGCTTCAACTCCCACCAGCCATACAGCGTAAAGAAACGGATCGTCTGCTGCTGACAACATCGAGCAAAAATCATATGGCAACCCAGAGACATATGAACAAGAAGTGGTCAGTATAAGCAATACACTACAACGTAACAACTACCCTGGGTACATGACAGCAGCTCCAACAAACTGAGATAGAAGGCTACAAGAGGATAGCAGCACTCAGAAAACAGCTCCAGTCTGCCTACGTTATGGGAAGGAATTATACCAGTAATACAGGGTGCTAGATAAAATTTGAATTAAAAAATATATAGTTAATAAATGGTTACTGAGTCATTCCATCCCAAAAAGTCATACTCTCAATGACACATGACCCATTGGATAAAAGCGCTGGTTAGATCCAGCGTCTTGAGCCAAAGAGTTATAACCTGGCTGCTGCTGCAGTGATAAACAAAAACTTGGAGAATTGAGTTAAAGGGAGATAAATGAGACGTCCGGAAGAGACATGAAACGTGGAACTAGAACAATCTAACCCGGTGGACGAAATAAATGGTTCAATTCTAAATTCAAATCACTTGAAGAAGGCCGAAACACCGTGAATATGGCAATAAATATGAGGGCAACGGTCCAAACAATGTCAGTAAGGAATCATATCAGTAATCTCTTCAGATATAGATATTATTATACGTTTCGACCACTAATCTGTGATCATCATCTGGTGTCTATTGATAAGCTGATATACCTGTTAATTATTGTGCTTTTTGGCTTAGCGACGTAGATGTAGTGGATATAATAAGTCAGTACATATGTATCAACTAATGGCCATGAGTTCAATCCTTGGATCAGGTAATGAAGAAACAATTCAACAGGAACGAAAAATAACTGAACTCATATTAAGCAACAATGAATTGACAATTGATCATGGCCAGCGGGTATTTGGGCGAATTTTTTATCTGTAATAACATCTATATTATTCTTCATATATGTACATGATTTTACTAAAACTGTCATATTGATACCTTCGATTTTTACGCAGCCTTCTAATTTCTTGAAATCCTTTACAAGTGTAGCCTGTTTAGTCTGTATACCAACAGAAGACGCTGCTGATAACCGGCAGCGGAAATATGCCTGATTAGCAGCAGCTGACAGGTGTCTTTAAAAACACTTTTGTCTGAAAGAAACTCTCTCTCTTCTCTTTTGCTTCGCCTTTGCGTATGGTCACAGCGCTCCTCTCCCGTCGGCCAGTAAGTAGGACGTTCCTTTGTTAAAACATATAAATATTGAACTTGGTATCTATTCTTTTAATGAAATGCGTATCATTTCCGCAGTCAAACTTTTCTTATATTTATCGTATTTTACTGCCGTGTATTTACTTTCGGTCTTTTGTAGATTTTTTTTTATTTTATAAATATGTCTTTGACAGATATACATACTACGTCAGAAGATTTGATTTGATTTGTTTTCTATGGTTTATGAACCTTTAGCAGGTTACCTGGAACCAGAAAATATTTTAAATTGCAAGTATTTTTGTTTGTTTGTTTTGTTTTTTAGATAATAATGATTTACTGATAAAGTCTTACTAATTCACCAGTAGCTGGAGGACCTAGGTGACCATCCATGACTCAATATCTCTGAACTCCTCTGACTTCTAGGGTAAGATGGTGCGTTGATTTCCTATTGCCTTCCCGTAGTGTTATCCAATAAACCATTTGCGTCAGGTAAATTTAATCTGTTATGATCATCTTGTATATTTTTCATTTAAAAATAATTTAAATTTAATAATAAATTATAGGCGTATTTTCAAGGATGAACTCTTGGTATTGGGGTTACTGTAATTGATTAAATCACGAAAGGGAGTCAGTGAATTCGAATCCAGGTGAAAAAGAATAAGGTATCAATTATCACTCCTTGATGGCATGTTATCATTCTTGCTATCATCGTATGAATAGTGTGCCATATTTGGTTAATATTGCTACGTAAATATCTATAACTCTTAAGGACTGTAGTATTAAAGATGAAGATGTTACACGTTTTTACGTTTTTTTTTTTTAGTAAGTATAAAAAAATTATAAAAAAATATTTAATCTTCAAAACATTTTGGCTTGCCAATATCCAGAAAGATAAAAACCGTCAGAAAAACGTCTTCGGGGTCCTAATCCAAAGTTTGAATTATTTCTGTACAGAAAAGAAAAGTAATTAACAAGTCCCAGAGCCGACTCTTTTAAACTGAACTGTAGATCTCAGGATTCTTCTTACAATGCTTAATTGTCTCCGACCTTGTCACTGAATATATTTCCGTATTTCCACGAAACATTCCCGTCAGGACTTGAAAAATGTTCATTTATTCTTGCATTTTTCTCTCTTTCTCAAGGCTTCACAAGATTTTAAATTCAACGCCACTCTTCATCCCTACTTGCCATGACTCAAGCGGTACGTGCTTTATTGTGGGGAAACAGGTCTTTCCAATTTATCACAGGAAAATGTTATTCAGATGGAAGTGAACTGCGAGAAAATCCACATTCACCGAGTGTTCGATTTTGAAATGTGCTTAGGAAGAAGAAAAAGATGAGATGATTTAAAAAAAAAAAGGAAAAGGACAAACAGAAAAAGATGTACAACAAAATGGAGAATTTGAAAGAAGTTTCTGCTGCTGCAACTGATGATGATGACGACGACGATGATGATGATATTTTGAATTAAGAAGAGATAAACGTGCAAAATGAAAAATGGAATATACATAGGAGTGGAAAATGATGGATTAAGCGTAAAAGGAAGAGTTAATAACGGCAATTGTCAATGGGATGAGAAAGGGAAAGCCAAAAACAAAACAATAAAATGACAGTGAAGAAGAAGAAGAAGAAGAAGAAGAAGAAGAAGAAGAAGAAGAAGAAGAAGAAGAAGAAGAAGAAGAAGGCAATCAATAGGAAATGCAATAAGCGAGAAAAGCAGAAAGAAAACCTGTGAACAATTCGGAAAGACGAAGTGAAACGTTAAATAAGGAAGAACGTGGAAAAGTAGAAACTGACGCAGAAAAATGCGTCAAAAGTAGAGAAGAAGTGGAAAGTGGGGGGAGAAAGAAACGACTGGAAGGAATGAGTTATAAAAGAGACTAGTGTGTAGAACGTAAATAATAACCAAAAAAGGCTATGGACTATTTTTCAGTACTTTCCTTGGAAATCTCGAAAACTTTATAAGCGCCGTGATCCGAATAGATTAAACTGTTTTCATCAACAAATTTACTGAATTCACACACACACATATTTATGTGTGTGTTTGGGCGCATGTGTGTATGTGTTTGTTTGTGTATTCATATAAATTTGTTGATGAAAACAGTTTAAACTATTCGGATCACAGCACTTATAAAGGATATATATGAATAAAGACAAAAATAACATTTATCTTATTGTTATTATTCATATTTTACAGATATATTTTAGTTATATCTTTAATTTTGTACGCTCACACACACACACACACATATGAATAAGAAAATGATTGTCGTTATTCTTATTGGCCTATTGCATATATATTTTAGGTATAACTGAAATTTTACACATAAATAAACCCAAATATATATATATATATATATATATATATATATATATATATATATATATATATATCATATATATCTATATATATATCATATATATATATGTATATATATATATATATATATATATATATATATATATATATATATATATGCAGAAATATAGTCTTAAAGTGTGCTATATTTATGGGATAAAGTGCTCAATATCAGAGATAGAGCGTGTGTAAATATAAAAGTGGACATGGAAGTCAGCACTTAGAGGCGACAGTCTGTTTCATGTCGCCTGAGGATTGCACTAGCATGAAACAGACAGTCGTCTCTAAGTGCTGACTTCCATGTCCACTTTTATATTTATATATATATATATATATATATATATATATATATATATATATATATATATTCCATGTCCACTTTTATATTTATATATATATATATATATATATATATATATATATATCATATATACATATATATATATATATCATATATACATACATATATATATATATATATATATATATATATATATATGTATATATGATATACATATATATATATATATATATATATATATTTAGGTAGAATATTTTCATCCAAGCATGGTTGGTTGAATAATCTAGACATATGTCTATTTATTTTACTTAAATCCTCTCAAATTTCCGGATCAATTTTTTAATGTTGGTAATAAACTCATTAATCAAGGCGCCGTAGTTTTTCATATTACTTTTATTTTCCAAAATACTTTCAATCTCATCCAAGATCATTTTCAGGAGTGAAATGCTAAGACAAAAAATTAATGTAATTGATAGTGGTGATTTGTTTTTGTTTTTTGTTTTTTTTGTTAATGCGCACGAAACGTGTTATGTTAATTCAAAAATTAATGTTATCGAATCATCGAATCGAGGTAACCTAATTTAAATTTGTAATTTTTTTTAAAGAATTATAATTGTAGTATTTTAAAACATTGCTGTTAGAATTGTAATTTTTTTAAAACATTACAATTTAGGTGGCTTTTAATTTGTGGCTTTTTTGCTACCACGACCATCGACAATTTCCGAGCAATTCTCTCTGCTCAGTTTCACTCACAAGGCTTGAGTCAAAACTTGCTATGATTTTTTGGAACTCTCCAACGTTGTCACCACACAACGGGATTACCACAACCAATAACATCATCATATCACCTTCCTCTCAGGGTCATAAAGCTTTTTTTTAATTTCATAATATATTTATTTTGTTTGTTATTATTGTCGTATGGAGTGGAGTAAATGGCATGAAAACAGGAAATAAAGTTCGAATCCACCCTCCTGCTGTTGATGTTCACTGCACAGTTGTACAGTTATCATGTTTTCTTGTTTATCGTCAGGTGTCATAGTAAATTATTTCTTCACTTTTTTACCGCAATAGTGGAAAGAGAAAAACATGACCGCGAAAATACTTCATAAAAACCACTCCCCCATAACGCCTTTAAAAAGAACTTTTATACTAGAGTCAGCACTGACAAGGAAGTGACATATATGTAATTTATTATCAATGCACGCACACACGCACACACACTCATATGTGTGTGCGTGTGTTTGTGTTGTATGTATTTATGCAATCTATGAAAAACCTCAAACATTAATATAAAAAACATCAATTATTTATTTTCAACCTGTAAATTGTCTAAAATTGTGGTAAGTGAGAACGAAATATTTAAAAAATAATTGAGGTGTTTGGTTATTTCATAAGATTTAGAGTCTGAAGGTTACATTTTCAACCCCTTCCCGTTTATGAATCTGTATGAATTTGTGTATGTAAGGAAGAAAATGATAACCTCGCAGCATAACTGTGAAGATATTTTAAAGCCCGGCATCAGTTTCCATTTTTAGAAACCCTTTTCTTTTGTGGAACAATGTTATTAAATACAGCTCTACTACGAAGCAATCAAAAATGCAAGGTAGATATCAACAGTCTAGAATAGATAGATAGATAGATAGATAGATAGATAGATAGATAGATAGATAGATAGATAGATAGATAGATAGATAGAAAGAAAAGTAGTTACAAAATTGCTGTAATTATCACAAATATATATAGGCTTATAAGTACAATAAGTTACTAATAAAACAC
>OZ038497.1:70899296-70941796 GCA_964036315.1 Acanthosepion esculentum | reverse complement strand
TACGAGTGCCAATTTTTGTAGATACGGACTGCCATAGACGCCATTATCAAAAAGTAAAAGCGATAACTATCGTAAATTTAAAGCCGAAAGTATCTAAAATTCAATAAAATATTAGATTATGGAGAATATTTTCTTAATTTTTTATGATTATAGAATACGTAAAAACTATATATAAAAGGCGCTCACGTTATATTCAGTTATTTCTTTTACTCTAAATCCCCCATAGACCAACATTAGATACAATCAATCTGTCATCAGGCTGTCAAACACGTCAACAGTTGAATAAATAGCTACCACTGTATTAAAAAATGCATTTCTACATTTCAAACTTAAAGTAAATATTTGTTTCAAATCCCTATACTTTAAATCACCTAATACTCATCAAATAAACTTTCAGAAAAGTATATTTTATTTTTGCATGATTTTTTTAATAAGGAGAATTATATTGAATTGGTGCAAGGCTAAAAATGGCACTAAATTAAAAAATTTAAGAAATTTCAAAACAAAAACTATTATTATTATATATTTAATCTATTAGTTTGGAATTAAATCTAAAAAGATACAAGAAAGATTTTTCATTTTTAAAAATTCCTTTTAAACCTTAGGTAGCGCGAATTTGTGGAGGTACCTAGGTAAAAACATTTACAATCTCTAATTTTAAAGTTGAAGTTTTAGAGAAAATGGAAACAACAAGGACACCTATAAAGGACACCTGAAAGAACTAGTTTGAAATTTCTAGGGCACATAATGATGAAAGATTACTTGGAAAATTTTGCACCCAGAGGGACCAAGGAAAATAGTGCATAACTTATCTAACGACATTAAATGTAAATGAATGAGAGAACAACGTTTAGGAGAGACAGACAAAAAGATAAAAATTACTAAGTGTTACAAGGGACACGAAAATGAGTAGAGCCATAATCGCCAATATCCTTAACAGTCACTATAGATAGAAAAGAATTGTGATTGAAGGAAGGAAGGAAGGGAGGAAGGAAGGAAGGGAGGAAGGAAGGGAGGAAGGGAGGGAGGAAGGAAAGGAGGAAAGGAGGAATGAAGGAAGGAAGGGAGGAAGGAAGGAAGGAAGGGAGGGAGGGAGGAAGCGAGGAAGGAAGGGAGGAAGGGAGGAAGGAAGGAAGGAAGGGAGGGAGAAAGGAAGGGAGGAAGGAGAAAGGGAAGGAAGGAAGGAAGGAAAGAAGGAAGGAAGGAAGGAAGGAAATAAGCAAAAACGAAAAATCACTAAAAGATATAAAGGAGACAGGAAGGAAAAAATGAGATAAAGACCAAAAAACGTAGGGAAAATTGTCAATAATGGAATAACTCACAACCAATATACACTCAGGCACGGATAGATAGATAGATAGATAGATAGATAGATAGATAGATAGATAGATAGCACTCATGGACACACATATCTCTGTCGCGTCTGTCGAAATTCATTGGCCATCACCTAACGGTGTTCACATCGACTTCATGATCTCTGCCTACTTTCAGCAAGCATCAATAAATGTCAGATGATTTCGTTTCTTTTCTTTATTTTTTCCTGGGGGAAATGAATGATATAATTCTAATCCAGAAGCACTTTCATAACACGCATTTTGCCAGACTGTCGTTCAGCTGCCACGACAAAAAGTATTATGAAAACGTTTAATCTCTACCGGCTTGCTCCTCATACCGATCGTGGACCAACATGATAAAACAGGAGGTGTTACTTTTGGAGCAACCCTTACCCAGATGCGGGCACACTCGCTCTCTCTCACACACACACACACACACACACACACACACACACACGCACACACGCACATACACATTCACACACGCACACACTCATAAAGATAGAAATAGACAGCTAAGTGTCTGATAAAATCGTTATTCCTGAAGGATCAATATTGATATGAAAATAACGGAAATGTAAATTTAGATAACGCTTTAATGTTTATCTTATGAAGCAACAAGACGCAACAGCGAAAAGAACTCCCTGGGAAATTTGATCGTATTGAACAGACGGATAAAGAATATATTTGTTTTTTTCCTGCGGCCTATAGAGAATTAGATACATATTTAGAGATGTATATTAAATGTGAATACGGTACTGAGTGGCGTAACCATCATCAGCACGATACACCGAGAGTTCAAATTCAAACTGATGTTGTTTACGTTCACTTGGAAATTATGCCTTTAGGAAAGACATGACCTCATCTTCCCTTAGCTGGTGGCATGCTAAGTGGGCTGTTAGTGGCTGAATGTGCATACCACTCTCCCATAACTATATTAACTGTGAAAGTATAGTAATACAAAAGATTTCCTATAACTGACCTTGACAAGAACTCAAAGAAATATAAAAATATGTCAAAAGTTATTTATTTATAGTAAGAGGTGTAGCAAATTGTTCAAGGTGGATGTTCCCAGATTCTCAACAAATGAATTAAAAGGCAGATAGTAATCAAACCTATAAATACATTGTTTCCACACACCGAAACACACACCGACACACACACACACACACATATACATACATACATATAGTAGTAGTAGTAGTAAAAATACAAGTTTCTTCTAATTTCCAGTATCCAGTATTTTTTTGAGAAAAATATTTGACATGGATTTATTTAATTGATTTAAAGGACTTAAATCATTTACGGAAATTGTGTATTACCTAATAAAAGAAAAGTTTTTATTCAGTAAATTTATGGTACAGAGATAATAACTCCCTGGTAGATTTGTGCAGTATAATTTCATTCATATTTCAAAAATATAAAATGTGTTTTTCATTGTTCAAAACTGAAAAGTTTTTCATCATGAAGAAGAAAATTTTTATATCCATCTCATATATTCTTGAAAACCGTAATGCAAAAAAATGGCACTGATTTTATAACTTTATGTTTGATATGGACATATTTTTGACAATGATTCAGAGAAAAATGATAATAAATTTTGCATATCGAATAAACACACGAACAGACAAACGCCAAAAGCACATTTCATTATATGTGATCATATTTCATTATATGTGATCATATTTCATTATATGTGATCATATTTCATTATATGTGATATATATATATATATATATATATATATATATATATATATATATATATATAGATAGATAGATAGATAGATAGATAGATAGATAGATATGGATAAAATAACTGAAAAATAATTGGGTGTTTTTTTTTGCGATAGTATTTATTTCTATGTTTTTATATATATTTAATATTTCAGACCATCTCGGTCCTTCCTCAGAAATGAATTGCATTACTGTATTAGTGTAAACAAACTGCCAAATACAGTAATTCAATTCATTTCTGAAGAAGGACCTAGGTGGTCTGAAATATTAAATATATATAAAAACATAGCAATAAATACTATCGCAAAAAAAACACCCAATTTTTTTTCAGTTATTTTATCCATATATTATATACATATCAAAAAAGTATACGTGGCTTCTCATTATGCTATACACACATATATATATATATATATATATATATATATATATATATATATATATATATATATATATATATATATATATATATATAAATATAATAAAGAAATTAATGGTCAGAGTTGAATTAGACCAGGAAACAATAGTATTAATAAAGTACTCAAATCAAAATAAAATATATTGTAAGTATATCGTTGGGGGTGGGATTAAATTAAATATGCATATATTCTTTTTACCCACTTCAAATGATACCAAAAGGAGCTTTTTAGTATGAATACAACGATACATAATTTCCGATCTCTGGTTTAAAATGAAATCAATTGACCCAAATCCACTGAAGATGCCGTAAGGTAGCGGAATCGGCTGGTTTCCTAATTTTCTATTTTTCCTAATTCCCCGGTCAAGTGGTTACGCTCAAAAAATATTTTTTAAATAATTTTAAGGCTCTGGCTTTGAGA
This sequence comes from Acanthosepion esculentum, assembly GCA_964036315.1. Classification (NCBI taxonomy): domain Eukaryota; kingdom Metazoa; phylum Mollusca; class Cephalopoda; order Sepiida; family Sepiidae; genus Acanthosepion; species Acanthosepion esculentum. Next base: position 70,937,887 of record OZ038497.1, on the reverse strand, counting down.
ATTTTTCCTGGTGTGCCTTTTTAGCATATTTCTTTGACAAAGTGTTCAGATCTTACGTGACGTGTTTCATCCTTCGGAAGGACCTCTTCGGACTAAATAATATTTTTACTGGTGGAATAATATATACGTAGGGAGAGTGAGTGTAATATAACAAACGTAAGTTGAGCACCTCGAGGTGGTGTAATGGTTAGCAAGCTTGTCTCGCTAGAACATTTACGAGTGAGTTCGATCCTCACTGGGTGCCCCCTTACTTTCGGCATTGTGCCACATCTAAACTACGCTTGGAAAATCGCTTAAAAAAAGAGGAATGCGAGCATATGCAGATCGCTTAATTTTTTTCTTCATTTTGGTCGTCCAATGCATCTCGAAGCACAACCTGACTGACCTAATTTAGCCTTTGACCTATATTATTACTGTTGTTTTTAAACATACCACAATTTATTAGCAGTTGTTTTCTTCAAAAAAAGTTATATGCTATATAATCTTGAACGTACATTTACCATGGAAGACTCAGAAACTAGGGGACTAATAATAATCATAATCATTCAGCTGGCCTGATTCGGCAGTGCGTGTCGACACTCTGGGCACCGGAAGTTTAAAATTTAATGTTAAGAACTACTGCAATTTCGGCGTTTTTCTCGAGTCTTAATTGTTACCGGCGACTTTTGTGTTTTTCTCCCCTAATATAGATGTAAATAACCGCCAGGTTAAAACGTCCAAGACACGCCACATGATGAGCACACAACAAACAACTAAAGTCAGTCGCAGTGCGGGTTACCATAGAGATGGTGGAGAGTTCAGGACGTCGGCGGTCCAACGACTTATTCCGAGTTTAAGGAAGAAACAAAGCCAAGCCATGTATATAATTGATTCTATCAGTAAAGGCATTCTTTTGCCTGAAGAAGTACTTTCGAAGGTCGAAACCCGTTACATAATGTTTTCCTCTACTTTGTCATGACCTACCATACTAAAGTATATATAAGAAGTATTCAAAAATTCCTTAACCACTAAACTTTATAAGCTAGGATATATATATATATATATACAGTACAAAACCGTACAAAAGTAGAAATTTTAAAAATTTTGCACACGACTAATAAATACTGTATTATATATATATATATATATATATATATATATATATATATATGTGTGTGTGTGTGTGTGTGTGTGTGTGTGTGTGTGTGTGTGTGTGTGTCAGTAGGTGTATTTTTGTGCTAACAGGCATTTGAACATCATCGCATACACACGTATACATTCATATACATATTTTTACATATAAAACTTTCAATTTATAAGCATATAATTTAGTGCTATTTTGCAACTGTTCATATGTACTTTGTTTTTTTGAATTTCAGAAACTCTGTCCGAAAACGTCATTAAAATCAGAGCAGTAAATAAATCGTAAGTGTTGTCTCTTATTCTAATCTGTTCGCATCTAATTTCAGCCAACCTTCTCCAGTAACTGTCAATCAAAAGTTAATGCATTACCCAAGGGATACATTTTCATATTTCTTTAGAATTTAATCAATATCTTTCTTTCTCATGTTATGTTTCTTGTTCATTTCGTACATCAGTTTGTTTCTATTGAACTCTTTTATTTTTCTCACGTTTGCCTGAACTCGTTCTCCGACCGTCTTCGAATACTTTTGTTCCGTATTTGCCTCGCTGTACTCTCCGATATCATAACTAAGCCATGAAGCGTTCTTTTTACTTGCTTACGTCATTTAAGTCGCTGTTTAGAGTTTTTTTTTTTTAATATTGTCACTGCCATGTTTTTTTTCATCCCCGACTTATTTGTAATAATTCTACACGTGCCATCGTTTTGAGATTCTATATCTTCCAGTACATTTCTTCATAAAATAGAATAACTCTATTTTAGATCTATATTTCAAAAATTATTATATTTCTATATTATATTATACGCGATCTGAGGTACGTGATTTCATGGTGTCTCTATTGATTGTTGAAGATCCATAATTTCTTAAATTATTTCCATACGCGATCTAACATAAGTGATTTCATGGTGTCTCCATTGTTTTTTTATTGCAATTCTCAGATCGTCATTACATGATGGTTGTTTAGTAACATTGATCAAAAACATAATTTCCGGATAGATTATTTCTGAATGAGTTTGTATTATTAGTGCATGGAAACAAATAAAACAAAGATGAAAGCATAGACACGGTTGGAGAAAAGAAGGAAAAAAAGCTATATCGTTATATTTGAGATTCTGTAGTTGGTGGTATTTGTGGCCTAAGAAGTAAAGCAGCTGCTCTAGCAGGTAAGCTTCCCGAATAAAATGGAAGCCAGTTTTTATCTGGTTTATCACTCGTTTCAAATAGGCACTAGATATTATTAATTACTGAATGCGAAAGAAAACTACATAAATATGATGGAAGATTCCTCTTAAAACTTAATATGTACATGGCTGAGAAAAGGCATAGATTAGCATTAATATTAATTAGCTTCTCAATCCGTATCTCCCAACTTTTTATCTGATTTATTCCTCTGAAGTAAACTATGAAAAATCAAAACATTATAGAAGAATTGAAAAAACCTTTTACCCAAAAGCGGATATACATAATAAATTATTTCTTTTCACTTTCAAAAGCAATTATAAAGTCTTGCTGCAGAAAGTGATAGGTAGGCAACCATACAACGTGATACAAACTCGGGAAGATAATTGAAGTATGTCAACCTGGCCTAATCAGAGTTGATTTGACAACTTTGATTTTGAATGATGTGGTCACATTAATATCTACAGGAGATCGACATATAAACTACAGGGTACCTAGTATAAACCGGTGAATTCAGAAAGTGTTGAGACAACCGTTAAAAACTTGTGACGACGGAAAAATTCAGGAAGAATTTCTGCACATTTCGTCAATCCTCACGTCGTTTGCTCTTTGAAAAGTACGATAACTTGACGCTCAAAATCAGTGAGTTACTTAGCCATACGAGAAGGGCAGGACGACAGACGAAAGATATCTGCAAATTACCTTTAAATGAGTCACGACCAGCAATTAATCAATCATAAAAGAATCAGAGTTAAGTAATTACGTGAGAGTTGAATGATTACTCAAGGTCATGAATATTCAAGAAATTTATTCAAGGTTAGTCAAGGTCAATTTTTCTGAAAGATAAAACAGCGATAATAAATTTTCCTCTTTTTCACTGGTCTCCCTGTAGTGTATTCTGTATGCCATTGGTATGAAATGTTTTATTATTCAGAATAAAAGTGTAAATACATTGTGTTACTCCAGATTGTTATATTTGGTAATATTTCGATGATTTTTTAATTTATCATCATTAAGTTAAACTTCAACGTGTTGCCTTTGTAATAAAAATAGTAAACTCTGATTTAAATTAAACATTAAAATATCCATTTTCAGTAAAACTTAAACAACGAATAAAAAACCGAATCTTAATTTCCAACAATCAATGGAAGATAGTAAATGTAATTTAGAAGCTATAAAGTGTAGTACGTATGAAGATCTTGCGATGTTAGTTAACAATTAAAGGAAATATAAACTATTTTAAATGCTTTAAAGGGATATAGGATTGTATGAAATCTAGAGAAAAAGTGTGGATAAGCTTTATATTAAAATAACAGCACATATTTTGAATGGTTAGCATAACTAGATCAACCTTATATTGATTAATACAGTCGGTTTGAGAGTATTTTAACCCTAGCAACGTCATGTAACCTTACCTCCAAATAGTAATATCGCTGAAGAGAAATTGGATTTGGCCAAGATGTTTTCATTTATGATTTGGCGTTTGGAATAATGACGGGTCACATCGAAAAGGGACACTTGCCTTGCAGATGACTTGGGCATTTCACCAAAGGAGAAATCTCCATAACAAGAGCGACTTTTCTGCAAATTTTATTTCTATCTTTAATTAACTTATGCTATTTCTCTCTCTCTCTCTCTCTCTCTCTCTCTCTCTCTCTCTCTCTCTCTCTCTCTCTCTCTCTCTCTCTCTCTCTCTCTCTCTCTCTCTCTCTCTCTCTCTCTCTCTCTCTCTCTCTCTCTCTCTCTCTCCCCCTCTTCCTTCGCACGCACACAGACGTACACATACATCTTAAAAATCCATATCGGTTATAATTTATTTCATGAATATTGTTATATTCATCTCTTCAGACCGAATGATTTTAAGAAATAGAATCAATCCAGACAAACAGATAAACTAGGATAAAAGAGAGAAAGGGGGAAAAAAGAGAAAAAGAAAATTATATTAATGCTAATAATAAAAAGGAGTAAAGAAAAAGAAAAAAGCAAAAGAAAAAATTGTTTTTTAAATCTTAAAGCAAGAAAGAGAGAGAGAAAAAGAGAGAATAAAAGAAAAGAAATGAAAGAAGAAATAAATAAATGCTGAGCCAATAGCACAAATAAATAAATACATAGAATGACCTAGAAAATTCCTTAAAAGGGCCGAACAAGTTAATATACCGAGTAAGGCAAGGAATATATATATATATATATATATATATATATATATATATATATATATATATATATATATATATATATATATATGCATGAATTTGTGATGATTTCACCTAATGGTGACAATGCATCCAATGCAGCAGTTATTTTTGCAGTATTACAGGCTCTCTTATATTTATTTTCCTTTTAAATAAATTGCAGATCGTTCTATAAAGTATACAACTATTTAGTATTAATGAAAAATGCCTATTCGGACAAAATATCCTGTTCAAACTAATCCATTAGTAAATTCGTACACTCATTTCTATGTCCCTTCTACTTTTAAAAAACAGTCTGCACCGTACTCTTCCTAGTTAACGCAGGCATTAGGTTACTGAGCATGCAATGGCCACAAAGTACACAAGCTACCTCAACGGAACTGCACGAAAAACTGTTTACTAACGCTCGATAAAATATATTTTTACCGTGTAATCTTATCAAAAGCTAACAATTGGTCTAATATTCAGAAAGACGTCAAAGGATCATTTCAAAACATTGAGTTACATTTTCAGATGTGTTTCATTTTTAATATCTTTCAACTTCGAAGGACACTTATAGAAACAGTTGAAAATTTTGGGACATGTAATTAGGAAAGAGGGCATGGATAATTAGACACTCACAGGACATACTTAAGACAAATGGTACAATGGGAAATAGGAGAGTCACCTGCCTAACAAGTTTGTATAAATAGCGGGAAGAACGGGGAATGAAAAATAAATTAAAAAAAACATTGTAAGGAGCGACAAAGCTACTTTCTTATTTTATGTGTCAAGTCATTTAAGGATTTATGAGATCATGGATCTCCACAGCACCCTGTCTTTTGTAACATTTCATCCTTTACTATTCCATCTTTGTCTTTCTTCTACCACCCATTCGCATATGTTTGTTACTCGCTGTTTCCTCTTTATTACTCTTGCTTAAAGTATTTTCTAAGTTAAATTCTCAAGTTCCTCTTTCCTCTTAATTTGTACCAGAAATTTCAATATCCCCTTTTGGGGGCAAGTCTAAGTTTATTTTTTGTGCTATGTTCATTGAGACCTCTTCGTTGTTCCCTTGTTCTCTCTATAGTTTTCGTCTGTAAAACCACATCTCTGTCATTTCGAGTCTCTTCTTCAGCTGCGACGAGATTGCCCGGCATTTACTGCCATAGAGCAATTCAGCATTCTTTTCGTATTTTTAATGCTTTAATTTGTTTCCGGAAGTCATCTATCGCTATTCATTTGCATATCAATGTGTCGATATAGAGCCATAAAGAACTCGATAACTCTATTTGACATTTGTTTGTGCATGTATGATAGACACATATCACGTCACAATTTGCCTAACTAATGAAATTGAGAGAGGTGATGATTTATATAAATAAATGGTAATTTTCACCCAGTACAAGGCTCGAGAGCTACTCAAGCTAGAGTGTTACTGGTGAAATGGTTATGATGAATGAGGCTTATTATATAAATGGAGCCGAAGGTGGGAGGAAGGAAAGATTATGAGAATAAGGAGGATAGATAACTATTGATGCATGACTTGAAGAGTTCAAGAAGAAGGGTTTCCATCGCGGGCGTCTGTTCTACAACATTTTACTTCTTGGAATAAACACTGTTTGCGTAGAACATTCTTCTTCCATCTCAAACACGAGGGAAATGAGTGTAATTCTACTCCGAGGAAGTAGCATGTCGTGTTTTCGTTCTAAAGGTCCGAACAGGTGAAACAAAATAATGGAAATCATCTGAACGTTTGCCTTTGGAAATTGCGATAGTATAGCGACAGGCTTGCAAAATAGTCTGTGGAAAGATACTATAGCGTGAAAAATAAGTCATCAGCCATAAGACTATTTAAATGATTTTTTAAATCTGTCAATGTGGCAAGAGTGAGGATTGAGGAACGCCAGCCCAGCAATACTTCGTTTGGGACCTAATCTGATTCTTTTAATGATTCTCATTGGAATGATATTATTATTTTATTAAAGCATCCGATCAAAGTTAGAAAACCAGGAATAAACATAGAGTTCTATCTACGCATTGTTAAAGACCATTCTTCTAAATTTATATTCTTTACTGGTAACTCGCTTTCATGAGCTCCATTAAACTAATTTCCGACTATGACTTTCATAATGCGCAGGGTTATATATTCTAATGACAGAGTAGGCCTGCGTATATTTATACCATGCATTCGATATACTTTAACTTTATCAAGGCTCAAACACCAAGTAAAATCGCAGGATGAGAAACTAACTAAACCAATGTAAATCGTAATGTATTCAACCTGGTATTACATCGTAGATAGATAAGAAAATAGAAACCCCATACAATAACCTAAAAGGGATTATTTTATTTGACTGCCAGGCTCTTTCCTCTTACGAATTCTCTTATCAGCACGGAGAAAACCTGCTTGGCTCCCATGTACTGAAAATTCTACCGTTTCCTTGCGTCATGCAAACTGTCTTGCAGGAAAGATAACACTTGCAAATTGAATCGAACATTATAAGTGCATGGACACTGTTCGTATTTTGTTGCCCGTTTGAGCTTGGAATCGGTAGAATTCAGTGAAGCGAAAATTTAATCAGATTTTGCAACTCCTGGATTAGACACAATTCTTGCGCAACCTAAGCTTCCTGTTCTTCCACCTCCTCATTCCAAACACCGAATTCCCTCCACCGAAATTCCTATTTTTCCATTTCAAAACATTTCCCACAATACTGATTTATAATTCTTTCTTTGGATTCTGTCAGTTCTTCTTGATTTTTCACCTTTTTTTTTCTTCGCAGTCTTTTGAGGTTTCCCCACAACTTTTGTTTTTCTTTCTTTACCTTTTCGTTTGCAAGGAATGTTTAAGCATTATCACCTTATTTTGAAAGGTTTTATTGTTTTATCTTTAATATTTCATCGTATTCCGTTCTTTTATTTTTATCTTTTTCTTCCATCATTCAGCTGAATATTTGTTTATTTTATTTATTTATTCGTTTTTGTTCTTCGTTATTTCTTTCTTTTTTCTTCTGACATCGTTTTTTCTTTATTTTATATCTTCATTCAACATTAATTCTTTCTTTTCTTTTCGTTTATCTGCTTTTATTTTCCTTCATTTAAATCTGGTGCACCCGGTAAGGACTCAACTCATTAGCGTCGTAAACTGCCTATGAGACTAGCTTTTTAAATGCTACCCACTGAGGTATCCTACGTATTATAAGATTTGAATATATGTCTGGCTACCAACTTTATATGAATAAATTTCATCCGTACATCTCATATGCCTAAAGACCAATAAAAATAATCTCGTCTGCTCTTATCAAAATTAACTGTAGTTACTGGACACGTAAGAGAGTATTTTATCAAAAAAATCTCAACATCTCGCTTCAGCATCGAACATTATGGCATGCCAGTAACGAATGATTTTAGAACAAAGCGCAAGATTATTAATTAAGGCGTAGTGAACATAAACAGCTTTAGTTAGCCAATTATGTCCTTGTAATTCTTTCACCACTAGATACGTTCAAGTCAGATGGTGTAAATATAATTAAAGATATATATATTTGTGTTTCAAATAGACGCACCGGGATGATTGTTCTTTTTTGCAGAAATATCCACCCGGTACAATTTTATTTAAACCACACGTTTTATTAAATATTCTGGAAATTCCCCGACCCCCGACTCCGACAATAGCATACTTACTGAGAACGGTGAACTAGACAGAGAAATCGAAACCAGATGTCAGAAAGCCGACGCAGTCAGTTACCAACTTGCCTCCCCTTCAAAAACATCCTAGCATTTCCATGAGTACCAAGGCAAATCTCATCAACGCCATTTCCCTACCAACGCTGACATACCAGTGCCAGACATGGCCGCTAAAAAAAACCTTGAGAGGAAACTGATCACTTGTGACATGAAATGCTTGAGGATAGCAGTGAACAAGACCAGGCGAGACAAGGTCAGGAATGGCAGGAGCAATACCAATCATACAATACATCGAACGACAGAGGATCAAGTGATTCGAATACATCACTCGTATGCCTATCAACCAACCAGCCTTACGAGCATACACCCTACTCTGGCTGGAGAGCGAGAGACAGACCACGAAGACGCTGGAGCGACTCAGTGGCAGACACTATCAGTGGCCACGGGATCTCACGCCTCCAGGCCACTCGACTTGCTGTTGACTGACAACTGTGTCTCCCCGCGACTCCTAACTGCACAAGCGGAAGGAAAAACTAAACTAAACTTCTATTCCAGTGTATTTCCGTGTAGATAATTATAATACACATATATTTATCTCATGCGTTTATGGTTATTATAGAGTATATGCTATGTTTATCAAAGTGTGTTTGAAATTGGATTGTGCCTACTTGAAATTATTTTGCTTGAACCTAATCTGGCACATTATTATATATTCTGACAATGGTCCAGTTACTGAGATGCCACAGAAACTAAAGAAGAAAATAAGAGTCAGCACGGTGCCAAACCAATTTTCTAAGAAATTAAGTTATTACCCAAACGTTAGCAACAACTCTCAGAAACATTGTCGACTTTCACAGGGACCATTGATCTTGAAATATATCCACAGTGACTGAAAAATCGACTATTTTTTGTCCGTTAGCGTCACAAATTATGTTTAGACAACTGAAACCCTTATTTGTGTATTTAATATTCCCCCACGCCTAAACATTACCACAATTCTAAGAATAGTGCTAATGTTGGGGAAAATATTAAGAAAAGTTGGATTCAATGCAGTTGTCGCATAAAAATTGATTATTGTTTCAGCATCCACTACCGCTAATACTATCATAATATGTCATGGTTAGAAGATGTGGAGAGCCATAGACAGCTACGTCCTGAAAGAATATGGTTAGCAAAGAATGATGATTTCTGTTTGAATTTCTGACATGACGCATTATCGTTACTTACATTATTATTTATATGCGGAATATTATCCTCATCTTTGTTATTGTTATCAGAACGTAGAAACTGGGCGAGCGATAACTGAACAGTACTAAAAGGAGGATTAGATGGGATATCCCTGGACATGGGCCGGAAAAATAGAACAACCTACCCCATAGAATAAAGTGTACAGTTCGAATTTTCCTGAAGTTTAGCCGAATCAACAGACACCTGCTGAAAACCATGAACATAACGACCGAAACGTTGTGATAACAACAACAAAGATGAGGAAAACAGTTCGCATGTAAATAAAAATGTAAGGATTAGAGTTAATGAAACATTTGGCATTTATTTATTAAATAATTTCCGTAATATCAGTGTTTACTTTAAACAGCTGTTTGTACTTATTTTTCCTCTTTTATGCGAAATCCTGGCACTCTACAAATTCCTATCCGTTTTAGGTCTAAGGTTGCCCCCTTACCATCCAACCAGTCTCTGTTCTGCTGTCCATTTACACAATTCTTTAGGTAGATGACTTGCTGCATTCGTCTGTCCCTCTTGCCTGTCCTGTACGTGTCAAATTTTCAAAGTCATTTTTACTCATTAGAGTCCCAGACAATTTCAGTTGTCTCTTTCTAATTGTACACATTAGTTTCCGTCTTTGTATTATTTTCCTTCTTTTTTCCTACTTAAACCTACCTCGTTGCAGACATGCTTTATCCATGGATTTCTCAGCATTCTTCTCTAGCAGCATATCATTGTCACTTCCGGTCGCTTCTTCATTTGGGAGGCAATTGTCCAACGTTCGGCTTGGCACTTTTTCTTTTTAAGGATATATCTTATATTTTTCTTTCCGGAAGTCATCCTTTGCTATTCCAACCCGCCTTCGGATTTCTGTCAAATTTTCCGTTGTCTCTTATGACAACTTCCAGATAATTTAATTCCTACTTTCAAATAAAAAAAAAAGTTCCTAATTAAAAGCAGGAAATGCTAACGTATTTTCTATAACGTTGAAAAGATGCATTAATGTTTTATAAAAGAAGCTTGTTTAAACATAAAACCATTCCTTCAAACCTGTATATAGTAATGGCAGAAGTGGTTTCCTTAAGATAAAACTGCATCCGATAAATTTTGTTTAATTTGTTACCCGCTTTTTTCTAAGGAAATGAATGAAGCCGAGAATGTGACAAGGATTTGGTTTTTATTTGGAAGTGAACGGATTCAAGTTAAAAATAAAGATTACCATACATAAGTGAACAGAGCTCAGAGGCTAAGACATAGTCTCTAAATTTGGATACTGTGATTTGATTTTCGCCGACTTGTGACATTTTTTGTATGATTTTAAAAGAATCTGGATTAACTTTAGCGACTCGTGAGAAGAAAATCGATTCGTAATTTACCAATGCATTGACTTGTACTGCGATCTGACAACCATGTTCGAAACTAGAATGATTAAGAATAGCGTATATGATCCTGAACGATAGCAAAGAAAAATAGAAGCTTCTGTCATAATTTATTTAAAACATATGTCGTAAATCAGGCTGTATGACAAATTTTTATTTCGATTATATTAGCTTACCTTTGAATCAATTCTAAATGGAGTTTACAGGTAGCGAATTCATATTTCTTCCTAGAAAGGACGTTTATCCGTGTTTTATAAATGGGGTTTCTACGGTACACATAGAAACGTTAATATGTCGAAAGTGCTTAGCTGTGTCAAGTAGTTTAAAGATATTTAGTAATCTTAATTGAGAGTAGTAAATGGTTTAATGTTTAATGGTTAACAGAGAATAGGAAAGAGGAATAATTGTAAAAAATAAGATGCTACACTAAAATCAGACCAAATAACGTCTATTTTTTTAATGGCTTCTTGGTTGAACGAAGAACCGTTCGGATAGATCGTAAATCAGAATGAAGTAGGTAAATAAAATGATATTAATAGATCGGCCGTTATTATTATTGTGATCGGAAAATGATAGATAAAAACAGCAAAAATATTTTATAATTAATTCTGTCTTCTTTATCTCTTCAGAGTGTCGACAATCATAGTTCTCGACAACATTCTGTCCATTATTGCTCTCAGCAATACATACTTCTATATGGCTTGTCTTTTTATTTGTTGTATCACTTCTTCCATCCTTTGCTCAAAGTTGTCAGATTGCATACGGCCTTCCTCTATCTCAAGGGGTCTGCTGTGTCAGTGTTAAAGCGTAAATAATTCTTAGTGATTCATTTTGTCTACTTACATATTTAACTGTGTCTATATCTCTGAGATGAGGTGTTAGGATTATTTACATTATTTATATTATTCGGTCTGTTATCCTCAAGGAGTGCTAAAGAAAAGCAATGAATAAAAACAAAAAAAAATGGAACATAAGCTCTGATAAAAATGCAATAATAATAATAACAAAAAAAATGCACCATGAGCACTGGTAAAAAAAATGATTGCTGAGAGGTTAGGTATATAAGTTACAGAAATTCATGCAGAGATGTCCTGAAGAGGATAAAGATCCAATGACTAGACCCAAAGTATTTTTAGTTCAATACCAGGCAACAGCAGTGGTGAACCAAAACTTGTGGAGTTTAGTTAAATGGAAATAACTGAAGCATCCGGAAAGGGCATGGCGCGTGAAAGTCGAACGTGAAGAAGGCAGGAGCGTTGGGAATATGGCAATGAACAGTCCGAATAATGTAAATATTTAACTCTCTATCTATCTCCCCCTCCCTCCCTCCCCCTCCCTCCCTCTCCCTCCCTCCCTCTCTCTCTCCCTACCTCCCTCTCTCTCTCTCCTTCTCTCTCTCCCTTTCTCTCTCTTTCTCTCTCTCTCTCTCTCCCCCTCTCTCTCTCTCTCTCTCTCTCTGATTGAACGGCAATTTCTTAGTTCTTATTTGCGTTAAAACTCTTTTGTTTATCAGAACGTTCATGGTATTATCAACATTCGTTGATAAAAACATACATTGTTCTTTGAAATCTTTTATCTGATTCAGTTTTTTCAGGATTCATGCTTATTTAAAATCCATATTGAGATTACTGTAGAAATTATTCCGAATAACATTTTCATCTTCCTTACGAAAGATAAGTTCTCCGATCGCACTAATGCTGTACAATATTCCCAGATTTTTTTTTAAACGTTTAACCCAAAGCAAGGCGATAATATCAATAAAAATTAAGGGGTTCCTGCCTGTGAAAAAGAATGAGAAAACTTTAGCAAGAATCGGAAACCTAATCCTAAACACGAAACAAACTTCTACTCCTGTTCAAAAGACGGGGGAAGTAGTATGAACAAGGCGGTAGGTGAACCTATCTATTCCTATTAAGTTAATGTAATATTCTATGTATTACTCAGATTAGTGGTATAATCAATGAGTTCTCCAACACATCTTAGCAGTGTCTGAAATTCTAGAATTTAGTATTATTTAATTTATTCTTACTAATTGTCACATTTATTTAGATTAGTTAGGGAGTTCGTGTCAACGTTGTTTTAAAGCTTTCTGTGACATCTGGTAAAATAAAAAGATGAAGAGAGCAGAAAAATATTTCGAGGATATAGAAAAAAAAAGAAAAATACCTCATACAAAAAAGAAACATCTTTACAGGATAAAATATTTCATCCCCTGATAAACAATTGTTTAAAGATAAAACAAAGGGACGTAAGAGAACGATAAAGAATATTAAATGCTATGAAGAACAAAAACGAAAAGATATTTTGAAAGAAATATATGCAAATATACGAAAACATCAGATAAAATATTTCTAAAATAAACCTATTATGCTATACACATTTCTCCATTTTGAAGATCAAATAAACGACTGAATTTAGCCTTTACTCTCATTTTTTTCATATTTACAATAAGGTCTACAACGAACATAAAGTCTTTACCATCAAAAGCGGACCCCATCCTGTCCTATCCGTTCGGCTGAGCAGAAAAGGGCGAATGTGTATCGATAAGTAAATAGGAAAATTGGATGTAAATCGAGGCAGAAAAAGGAAGAAAAATCCCACAATTATGCAAGCTGGTGTTGCATCTAGAAAGAAAACAAAATTGATATCTTTACATCTGCTTTCTTCAGCTTTCCTGAACACCGACCCCGCCTTTTGGCCAGCACCAAATTCACTTTCCGCTATAAACCGCGTGCCTTTGGCACAGTGTATGGATATTTGATCTTCTATTTCTTTTTATAATGCAAAGATAAGGAACAGTGCATTCGGCATGAAAGCATGCCTCTTTTTTTTCATGTGAATGCTCTTTTATCGTACGCTTGGCGCTTCGAGAAATATCGTCAGGTCTTTCACATCGACTTCTGTTGGACCAAAAAAAAAATGGAAAAACAAAACAGACTAAACTATTTCAGCGGAAGTGAAAGAAAAACGAACGAGATTGGATTTAAATAAACCTCACCTATTGCATTTTCATAGAGAATATTCAAGGAGTATGGCATTCCCGTAAACATATTTTGGGATTTCTTTAATTTTAACGATTAAATAGCTATGGAAATTAAATAGCTGTGCAAATTCTGGTGGAAATTCCATGGTTGTTGACAACAGCGACTATCCTTTATCTTGTGTTTATTTTTTTTCTCTCGTTCTTTGCAAGATTCTTTTCATTCTCGAACTTATTACTCACATATTCATGTAATTATCTAAATTTTATACAAGCCTGAATTAGATATTCAAAAGAATCAATGTAAGCACAATTATATTCTACCACATCCCGTAATTCAGCTTTCTTTAACGTTATCACTGACCAGTGAATTGTAAACGTGTCACAATTCTTACATCATCCCATTCTAGCAGCCTCATTTCGCTTGTCTTTTTTATATATCCATCCAATCTCTATCTCTGCCTCTCTCTCTCTCTCGAACTATTTTCATTACTACCGCTTTCTCTAAGCCCTCCCCCATATATATATATATATATATATATATATATATATATATATATATATATATATATATATATATATATATATATATATCTTGAGACATGTTTCATTGAATAATTTAGACATATTCTGTCTACGTATTTTCAGTTGGATCCTTTCATATTCACGGAGAAGCTTTTTGGTGTCGTTATTAAAGGACGTGAACAAATCGCTGTGTTGATACATATTATTTTATTCTGAGTACTTTCGACGTAGCCCATGTCATCATCAGGGTATCGTTTATTGAAAGACAAATATTGTAGTGTTCGTCATTTTCGAAGACAAAATTGCTGTGTTCTTCTGGAATTAATTTTTTTTACTTGTGAAGTGAAAGACGGTGAGTCAGTGCGCGATCGCATGACACTGCATCAAGGGAGGTAACTAAGTATAGTTTGAGGATAGTTTTAAGAAATAAGTAGTAAAAAATATTAGTTCAAACCTTGATATTTTAAACTACCTATCGTACACATTTTAAAACATTTGTGCAAAATTGATAATTAATTTTATTAACATTTGGTTTCAATTTTTTAATATAGATAGCTTCGAGAATTTTTAGTTTATGTTTATTACTTTCATGAAAAACTATAGCAATTTTTCGACATGAATTTTTCTGAATTGCGAATGTGGACAGGTAAGCTGATGTAAATATTTAGAAATGTTGAACGCATCATTCAAATGAAAACTGAGCCGCCGAGACAACGTGCACACTTAACTATAAGAGGTGAATGCCATATCAGCGTCATTATAAAAGATTTCCAAAGAGTTTCATATATTCTCTCGGTTTCTCATTTTATGTATATATATATATATATATGTATATATATATATATATATATATATATATATATATATATATTTGTGTGTGTGTGTGCATGTGTGTGTGTCTGTGTTTGTGCGTGTGAGTGCGTGTTTGTGTGTGTATATATATATATATATATATGAAGAAATGTAGTCTTAAAGTTTACTATATTTATGGGATAAAGTGCTCAATATCAGAGATAGAGCGTATGTAAATATAAATTGAACATAGAAGTCAACACTTAGAGGCGACAGTCTGTTTCATGCTAGATGTGTGTGTCTGTGTTTGTGCGTGTGAGTGTGTGTTTGTGTGTGTATATATATATATATATATATATATATGAAGAAATGTAGTCTTAAAGTTTACTATATTTATGGGATAAAGTGCTCAATATCAGAGATAGAGCGTATGTAAATATAAATTGAACATAGAAGTCAACACTTAGAGGCGACAGTCTGTTTCATGCTAGATGTGTGTGTCTGTGTTTGTGCGTGTGAGTGCGTGTTTGTGTGTGTATATATATATATATATATATGAAGAAATGTAGTCTTAAAGTTTACTATATTTATGGGATAAAGTGCTCAATATCAGAGATAGAGCGTATGTAAATATAAATTGAACATAGAAGTCAACACTTAGAGGCGACAGTCTGTTTCATGCTAGATGCAATCGTCAGGCCACAAGTGCTGTTATTTTTCTCGGCGGGTGGTTGGAAGATGTGTGTATACAGAGTAGTTTATCATTGGATTTTCTGTATGGTTTGTATGTGTCTTTTCTTAGGTTGAAGGTAACATCTAGAAAATCTACTTCATTTTGGTTAGTTTTTATATCTATGTTGAATCCGTTATTTTTTAAAATCTTTATTATTGCTTTTCTAGTTTTGTCTGTGTTTTGTTTGTTGCAGTTTCTTAAGATTATGAGACCGTCGTCCTTGTAGAGTCCTGTGTCATTTCTATCTATTATTTTGCTTAGTTCGTGTAGTAAGTAAACCACCCGCCTTCTATAATCAAACAGATACCAAAATCGATTAACTGCAGGCTTTCCGACAATTCCTTCAATGAATCTATATTTAACAAAGCTAAGAAAGACTACGAAACAGTCCTAACAGATAGCAACACTCACATACTCACCATAGCACACAAAAAGGTCAACAGGAAAAGAAATATCATATGGTTCAACCCACCGTACAGCAAAAACGTAAAAACAAACGTAGGAAAAATATTCTTCAAACTTTTACACAAACACTTCCCGGAATCAAGCACCCTACACAAAATATTCTACAAAAACACAGTAAAAATCAGCTACAGTTGCACCGAGAACATGGCACAAATAATAAAAAAAGCACAACAGGAAAATTATTAACAAACCACACGAACAAATTAAACCCACGTGCAACTGCAGAATAAAAAACGAATGTCCCTTAAACGGTAATTGTATACAAAACAACGTAATCTACCAAGCCACGATAAAATCACCAGATAATGAAGAAAATTATACATAAGAGTAACTGAAGGACCCTGGAAATTTTGTACACAAAACATCTTTCACAAATAGTAAATATGCGAACAGCACAATGCTTTCTAAGTATATCTGAGAAATAAAAAACAAAACGCACACCACACCAAAAATATCTTGGAAAATAAGGAAAAAATCATCAGCCTACAACAACCTATCAAAAACTTGCAAACTTTGCTTGGAGGAAAAAATAGTTATCATTACCTTCCCAGACCAAAATAAATTATTAAATAAAAGATCCGAGCTAATCTCAAAATGCAGACATGAAAACAAATATTTACTACGTAACTTAAAAATCGAAAACGGAAAAAATAAATAAATACATAAACAAACAAAATGACAATAAAAAAGCAACAAAAATTAATCCAAACAAATTAACAAATCACACCCGTTAGAATAGACGAAATAGAATAAAAAATAAGGAACAAAATCAATAAATAAAGTAAATAATAAACAAATTAGCAAACTATTATGACCAAAATATTAGACTATAAAAATCAATAGAAAAAATCGGACGAAAAATAGCTATAACTATTATATAACGATAAAAAAATGAATAAAAAATAATATACTGCGTTACTTAAAAATGGAAAACGAAAAAGAGAAAATATACAGTGCAACAAATAAATAACAACAAGTACAATAAATTGATCTAAATACATCCAAATATATAAATAAACTAACAACAGATACCGATAAACTAGCCGTTTAGAAAGAACAAATAAAGATAATCAATCCAAATAAATAAATTAAAAACTGTTCCCTCCAAAGTAATAGTCAGAACATACCCCAGAATTCAACAAATGGCTTTATCTTCCGAAATAAAAACAAAACTATTAAATAAGATATATAAACAAATTTTTATTACATTAATAAAAACACCCATCAAAATAAAATTAATAAATAAATAAATATATAAGATAAAAAATAAAAATAAATAAAAACAAGCAAAATAATTTGACCCAAATAAATAAACAAATAAACGACTTCCGGTAAAATAACCGCCATCATAGACTACCCACAATAAGCTATATAAACAAATTTTTACTACGTTAATAAAAACACCGATCAAAAAAAAATAAAACAAATAAATAAGATAAAAAATAAAAATAAAATTAAATAAAAACAAGCAAAATAATTTGACACAAATAAATAAATAAACAAATAAACGACTTCCGTTAAAATATCCGCCAAAATAGACTACCCACAATGCACCACTGACCCGTATATATAAATAGCCGAGAAAAATAACAGCACTCGTGGCCTGACGATTACAACAAAAACATATAAGAATCGCTATACAATTGCAGTCGTGTTTCAACGCATAACAATGCGTCTCCTTAGGTGATTGTAAATTACAAAGATTAATTTACAATCGCTTAAGGAGAAGAAATTTAAAATGAAAGCAAAGCATCTATACCCTGAAAGATACGAGAAATTTAGATTTTGTAAGACAATCATTGAGATACCTGTCTTATTATAAACTGCACATAAAATTTAAAATAGCTTTCATTTATTATTTAGAGATAAAAGACAATTCTTTAACCTCCCCCTATTGATTATTTAAATCTTATTTTCTTCCCCTAAATTATTTTACTTAACTTTAGAATTTTATTCTTGCTAGGTGGCCAACTTCTTTATATTATGAAGAGGACTTATACTAACTAAATGTTTGGTACTCCTGAATGGCTTCACAGTAAGAGATTTTATTCCGAGCCGAGCATCGGCGCAGCAGCATTATTTTTACCACTTTTGCTACAGTTAGTGGTTGTTCATTTTGCTTGTTCCATATTCTTTTACATTCCACATCAGCATATTTCCCCCGTCGTATAACGCTGACTATTGTCAAATAATATCCTTCTTAGATCACCATCAACTTCAAGTGGCTTAGTCAACAAGAGCATTCTTGAGGATCTCTTTTACCTATTCTGTAACGTGTCTGTCTTCATTAATTTTCTATCTGGTATACGGGATCTATCCCATGTAGGTGCATGCTTGTGAATTTTCAATAGTTCATTACTCATCAACTATTCATAAAAATAACACGGATAGAAAAACACATTAAGGCCCTAAATGGGAATGACACGTGTAATTCCGAAGAAGAAAAAAAAATAGGAACTTGCCAGGTTGGCCAAAATCTGTCAGATATGATCAGTTGCTTTTTGACAGAAGTGGAAAACAGAAAGTTGATATTTTAAATTGGGTGACAACATAGGAATTCAGTGATATCTTCGCTACAACACTGATAAGTGAACTCACTGAAAATGTTTCGAAATATAAATCTTTCACGTCCATCCGCAGACACTTATAGTTCTAAATCAATCAATGCCGACCACAGTCGTGATCAGAGTGTCATTGTAAACTCCACGATCGTATGTATTGTATGTGCTTCGCCAGGGCTGCATACGGTTTCTCCTATACTGGTTGCTACCCAAGGATGAAAAGCCCAGTCTAATCCGCAGGGGTGAGAAGAGATGAATTCATACCTTTTCCAATGATATTTCCAGGTACGTGAATGTAACGAATGTCACGAACTTGACTGGAATTCGAATTCTGCCCTCTGATTACCCATTTCTTTCATTAGCTGCTTAGTATGTACTTCACCGTGTCTACATAAGCTTTCGAATTCAGAATTGTCCTTCTCCTAAAATGGTTGCCATCCAAGAATAAAAGTCCAATCTGACCCACTATTTAACCTATAGCTGGAGGGCATTCACAAAGTGATAGATTCATACCTTTCCTAAGAGTATTTGCACATAAGTGAATGTGACTAACTCGGATGGCGCTTCGATTTTTCATTCCGAAGAGCGATCTCTTCCACCAACTGAACATCCATTGTAGTTCTAAACGCTCTCTTTAAAAACGGGCACATTTTAATTTGTGAATCGTGCTACATTCATTTCTGTTTCAATAAATACATGTTTCTCATAAGTTTACGTGTTTTAGAATCAAACTTAGACTTTATGTCATTGCATATATGTAATTAATATAATTCTCTCAATAGATAGATAGATAGATAGATAGATAGATAGATGTGTAGCAATGACTCAACTTCTTTAATCGACTTAGCCACTTCCATCTACAACTATTATCGATTTAGCCATTCATGGAGCAGCTGTCTTTCATTTTCTCATTTTTCTTGTCATTGTTCTTCTTGTTCCACAATGCAACGTAAGAAGCACAAGACAACGGCGTTAAAGTCTACCCGATATTATGTCTAGCCATTTCTCCAGCAGGCAAACATACTGCAAATTAACAAGATTTCATTTATTTTATCCAAGCCGATGACTCCGATTGAAAAACAGCCTTACGGTCGTTGCATCATGACACCGTCATCGTGTTTCTCACCCTTTTTGATCAATGCGATTATCAAGGGAAATTTCGGCTAAAAATTCTTACGCTGGAAGCAGTGGGTAGAGGCTTATAGCATTGAATGATCCCCAGCAGATTGCTGAGAATAAAAGAGAAAGAGAACCGGCCGATGAGGGTTAAGTATTGCGAGTGGACATCGATACCATAGCAAGCCTAATGTAATAATTGGCGAACAGGCAGATTATTAGACGCTCCTCTTGAAAACGTAAGAATATATTGGCGCTTATTCAAAAGTGGTGTCATGAAACCTTCAATGTTGAAAGAAGCCATGAAGTGCTTTTGGCTGTGGAACTTTTAAATTATACGAATATGGAATGCACCTGTATGAGTTCTTACATAATTAGACATGATAAACACGTCATGGGCATAAGCATAATGTGGGCTTATATCTATCTATCTATCTATCTATCTATCTATCTATCTATCTATCTATCTATCTATCTATCTATCTATCTCTCTCTCTCTATATATATATATATATATATATATACATATATATATATATATATATATATATATATATATACATATATATATATATACATATATATATATATGTATATATATATGCTATATATATATACATATCAGTATCTTGTTCTCTTTCTCTCTTTCACTATATTTTCCTGGCATTGAATATATGTTGAACGGCCGGTTGAATATATATATATATATATATATATATATATATATATATATATATGTGTGTGTGTGTGTGTGTGTGTGTGTGTGTGTGTGTGTGTGTGTGTGTGATATTTTTCACTGATAATTATGTATGTATACATATATATATATATATATATATATATATATATATATATATATATATGAATGAAGACACGGGAATCGACATTACAAGGTGTCTGTCATTTTTACTCTTCAAGTAAAACTTCAACTGGGGACAAAGGTAAGCTAGAGAAGATACGTGGACCTCTCACTGCTTTTCTTTACGGATAATGCTTTAGTCTATTGATAGTAAAAACTCTTGATTTTCTTATTTTTTGTATTATTATTATTATTATTCTTATTAATGTATCAGTTTATTTCTTTACTTGTTTTACATATTTTCTTTTGCTTGTAATTTTTGCTATTTGAAATAAAGTTTATTCGATTTAGTTTATATTGTTCTGTTGCTGTAGGTAACCTAGTCAGAATTTGTTGTGTGTACATTTAGAAATAAGCTTCGAGCTTTTTCGGAGTTTATCATGTACTGGAAAGAGGATTATCTCTATTCATTACTCTCGGAAAAGTTTACGATATTTTGTGATAATTAGGCCCAAGTAAGAAAAGTGGGAATGATTGTTTTTCTACTTAGACAAATCTCGAGAACTCAATTATAAGTAATGATGGATTATCAATAAATTCTACTAATTTCTTAGAAATTACTTTGTTTACATTTCAGATACGAAAATAAAGTCAGAATATATGGGTTGTAAGGTTTCCAACCATAATTTGCCTTCCTTAAATAAAGTAATTGAACCTGGATTTGTTGTGAATGCTTTCCGTAGGTTAGTTGAGGAGCCTGACGGTAGTCGCCCTCATAAGCGAGTCGTATGCATAAAGGTATATTGTTTAAAAAGGGCTATCTACTACAATACGTATGTTCCTAAATACAAATTGATAGTAATAAGAAAATGATATACAGTCATTAATAAAAGTTTAAGACACCTTGTAAATATTACTATGATGCATAAAATCCGAGGACGGAACGCTGATATTAGAGAAAGTAAAAATATATCCGATATAGAACGAAGATATCAGAGAAATCTTTCATGTACCTGTATTTTATAGATTGTCCACAGGCATTCCATAAAATACGCCACAAAATCTGTTGGAACTGCTCAGCAACCATGACATATTTGAGAAAGATATTTTGGTTTGGTTTGGTTTGGTCTGTTTTATGGCATATCAACCTCAATGGTTTTTTTAATCCCAACAAAATTTTTATTGCTAGCAATATTTTTTTTTTTTTTTCAAAAATGTATTTCTGGTTATTTTTTTTACAAAAATGTATTTCTGGTAATATTTTTTCTTCAAATAATCTATTTCTGGTAATATTTTTTCTTCAAAAAATCTATTGCTGGTAATATTATTTTTACAAAAATCTATTGCTGGTAATATTTTTTACAAAGTATTTCTGGTATTCAAACATTTTTATAGTGTTGTGAGGTTTGGGGGTTAACTATTTGCCGATAGCTGGGATACTGACAGGTGCTACCACCCCGGGTCAGGGTGGACCTGGGAACACCAGCAATTAAGAGGTGGTTCGACGCTTCTCAAACCCTCCTGATCAGAGGCCTTGCTGTTGGACGTAGTTTATCGTCTTACCCAGGACGAGAGAAAGATATTATAATAAAGAACCTGAACTGGTAGCAAACTGCCTGCAGTCGGATAGAACACGAGTTCAGCAGATTTGCAAAAATAGAAGGGATGTATTTCAACCTCTGTACAGCGAGGCGATTCTGAGAGAATTAGAAGTCCTACAAAGATTCATTATTGATAATACAATTTTGATTGCAGATCGGGAAAGCAAACTGCAAATATCCTACAGAAGGTAGTCAAGGGAAAGGAGAAGAAATGATTAAACATCAACTATAAGAAAGCAGTACGGATGATAGTTAGAAAAAGGATGAGCTCAAAATGCAAATTACAAATTGGAGATACCAAAATCAAACAAGTAAAAAAAAAATGTGGGATGTGTTTAACAGAAGACAGAAAGCGCTTTCTTGAAGACGCATTGGGATAACCAAAGGTTATTTCCAAAAGCTAAGCAAAGCACTAAGAAACCGGAAAACCTCGTCAGAAACAAAGAAACGGGTATTGTAATGCGGCATATTTCCTCCTGTGAATGCTGGGAAATCTCAAGGATGAAGAAGAGACTTGAAGCAGCAGAAATGTGGTTCTACCGAATGATGCTGAGATAGCATGGACCGAATATGTAACAGTTATGAAGTTCTAGCGAAAATAGAATGAATAAGGAAGAGACAACTGAAAATTCTGGGGCACATAATGGGGAAAGATGGCTTGGAAAATTTGATACTCACATGAGAGACAGAAGAAAACAACGCATAACATACTTAGTGAACATGTTAGAAACATCGCAGTAACAAGTAATTCAATTTTACTTACAAATTTGTACATGACGATGTTCTTTATTCATTTAATTAAAAATAAAATTTCAATTAAAATAGTCCAGTGGTCAGTATATTTATGGCGTTCTTTGTTTTTGATTACTGCTTAGTTGCGTCGGGTCAAATTGCGATATAAGTTGTTACAGTAGTGAAGCGAGATTTCTTTTGTCCGGCCTTCTTTTGTAGCCTCTCTCAGTTCTTCGATAATTGAAGGTTGTTTTTCACCAGCTTTGATATTGATAATTTCCCATAAATTTTCAATTAGGTTAAAATCTGGGCCATTTCCCTACCAATGTAGTGGTGCCATGTTGATCATATTTCAAAAACATCCTGAACGACATTTGACCGATGGCGTGGAACTCACGATCAAGCATAAATATTGTGCACTGACGAATGTACATGTTCCGTCCGAATATCTCCTGCAATAATTTCACTTTCCTTCATCGTTGTTAATGGGGACAAGAAGTAGTGTCCACCTATTCCAAAATTGGGCATGGTGCTTGAAATCATCAGGATTGGTGGATGTTTCATAGTTCATAGTCCGAATTGTATACTTTACATCAAACCTATTATCAGATCTTCGAACAGTTAAAAGTAGATGCTCCAGTCTTCAGCTTCCCAGATGTCATGTTGCTTAACAAACGCCAGACGATTGGATTTCATAGCTGCAGTTAGCCGTTGCTTACGAGGTGGTTTGAATGATTTCAGACCAAACTTAAATCTCAGACGTCATAAAACTGACAATCGTACCATTTCAAAGCAGTGAAGTTCGTGTCTCCTTGCATAAAATCTTTGGGGACCGTATAGCAAGGTGCTTCATCAAATGGTCGTATCTAGCATTAGTTTTCCTTGAACGTCCACTTCTCTCCTTGTCGCTAAATGACTCTGAATTTTGAAACTTTACGATAGCTATGTGCATAACTGTTTTGCTTTTACGAGGATTGACTGAAAAGTCCATAGTCTGATCAAGATATTCTCATGAAATGTAACCAAATGGGGCTTATTTTTTTAACATATTCTCTTTGCGGTTCATACAATTCTTCCATCAGTGTTGCCGTGCTTGGATCCGGTTGATCAAAAAAGTAATCAGCAGCAATTATGACGGCATTATCACTGACATAAGTGTTTTTTTTTTTCATGTTTGGGAATAGATCATAGTCAGATTGGGCCAAATCAGAAGAATAGCGAGTGTGATTATCCAGTTCAAGGACACAATCACAGACAGCAGCCTTTAAAACCAAGGACTTGTATACACTAATTTCACATTCAGAATCGCCTTCATAGCGCGGGACCACAATTTGAACCCTTCGTGTTTTTTAAAGTGTGGATTTGTTTTGCTTATATTGTAAGCCTAATCTACTGTACAGATATTATCAGAAGAGCTGCTTATTTGGCAATGACAAAACCTTTTGACCATAAATCATGCTGTTTCAATAAGAAAAAGCTGTTGCATCATACAATCTCATATTACAGAAGGTAATACAAAAACGAAAATAAACCTATAACAGCTAGGTGGTCTTAAACATTTGTTAATGACTGTACACAGACAAATACACACACACACACACACACACATATATACACGAGGATGTGGCGTGTATACATATATATATACATATATATATATATATATATATATATATATATATATATACCCGAGGATGTGATGTAATGGTAAGCTTGACTCGCTAGAACAATTATGACTGATTATTAATTTCGATAATCACTGAGTGCTCCATACTTTCGGCCTTGTGGCACATCTAGGCTAAGCTTAGACAATCACTATATACACGAGGTTATATCAAATAGTAATCAAATGTATATAAACAAAGAAAGCACGTCACTCATTGCTTACGTCAAATATCTATCAATTTATTATGCAATACATAAATGATAATTTATATCTTAGTTATATCTGTAAGAAATATTTATTAACATGTATGTTTTTATCCCTTAATTGGTTTAGAGAGATCGAAACACGTGGCTATGTTTTATTATTTTAGAAATATGAATATACATTTTCAAATAAATTGATATCATAGGCCGAGATGACATCCCCTGTACGGTTTCTTCAAAAGACGCTATTGTTTGTCAGATTAAAAATGTATTCTTTGACCGACTGGATATTGTGTGATTAACAGAAGTTTTGCTAAATTTAAAACTACGTATTTTATTCTTTTCTTCTTTTTTCATTGCTAATTACCATTCCATAATGAATATTTCGAACTGTCATTTTCAAAAAACTCCTTTGTTCATCAATGATTAAATGCGTGGGTTCATTAAGTCCGTATTGGCTACGAATGATTAGTTTATTTGGATGATGTGGCTGTTGTTTAGAACCGGAGGAGTAATTTAATGCAAATATAGAGAAAAGTAATCTGTCTTTAACTCAGCCCCCCCCACACACACACATACACACACACACATATATATATATATATATATATATATATATATATATATATATATATATATATATATATATTTAATTTAATGTTTTATATATATATATATATATATATATATATATATATATATATATCATAAATTAACTGATTTAAAATATGTTTTTTCACTACACAAAAAAACATTTTAAATCAGTTAATTTATAATATTAATGCTCTGTAAATTTACATGGAGCACTATTTTGTAAAAATAAAAATATCTATAAGAACTTATATTATATCTTACTGTTTATATCTTCTTTTTATTTATACACGCACACATCAACACACACACACACACACACATATACATATATATATATATATATATATATATATATATATATATATATAAAAGTGAACATAGAAGTCAACACTTAGAGACGACAGTCTGTTTCATGCCTAACGATTGCATCTAGCATGAAACAGACTGTCGCCTCTAAATGTTGACTTCTATGTTCACTTTTATATTTACGCACGCTCTATCTCTGATATTGAGCACTTTATCCCATAAATATAGCACACTTTAAGACTATATTTATTCATATATATATACATATATATATATATATATATATGTGTGTGTGTGTGTGTGTGTGTGTGTGTGTGTGTGTGTGTGTGTGTACATATATATATTAACGGTATGAATTTTAAGTGTGCAATGCATATTCTCACATGAAAATTGGCATAAATCGATGTTGGTGATATCTTTAGCATGCATTAGATTTAGATTATAGATACACTATTTTAGTTTCAGTTTATAATATCTGTGATGCGCAGTATTTATTTCATTGTGTGAGATTTTCTTATTTTATTCGAGTATTTCTTTCTGAAATGATTATGTTGCTTCTGCAACACTACCTATCAAAATCCCATCCATTTCCAAAATCCCCTCTTTTCACTTTTCTTTGTCATCGAGCTCAAAATTTCGTTTTTTTTTTATTTATATCATTCACATTTTGCATTAATTCCAATAATATATCTGATATATTGATTTATTTCCATATACTTTTCCAAAGTTAAAATTTAAATATAAATCAATGCAGTCATCGCGTTTCATATTCAGCCATGTTTTCCATCAAGATTTGGCGAAATTTGCTTCAAAGTTTTCAACTAAGCAAGCTATAAAGAGGTTAATAAAGTTTATGGCCGCTTCTCTGAATTTTTCACTTTGTATAACTGGTTACACTAACGAAATATATATCTATGTCGAAATTAACATTTAATTTTTTCACGAAACCAACCTAGATTGCATAAAATACAAGAAGGAAAATTTGTTGCTCCAAATTTTCAAAATCAGAGTATATTTTGAAACTCCACATTCAACTGGGCCTTTTTTCTTCTTCCATTCAGTGTGCAGTGCCCCTTCAAGACGTTGGCGATCATATCTCTCTACAATTTCCTGTCCTTTGTTGCTCCTAATATTATTTTCATTTTGTTACATCACTTAAACCTTGCTCCGCCATTCATTTACGGAAGCTCGTTGGATTGGTTATGCGTTGTTTTCCACTGTCTCACATTCTTCAATCTGTCCTGTAAGTATCAAATTTTCCAAGCCTACTTTCCTCATTATGTACTCTTGAAATTTCAACTGTCTCTTCCCTATGTTGAGTCGCAAGCCAAGTTTCATATGGCCAATGTTTATTATTCGTCACATATGATTCTTCCATCAACAATATTTTAAAATGTTATGTATTGCGGTAATATATTCTTATTATCGTTTTTGTTGTTGTTGTTGTTTTTGATGATGATGATAATGATGATGATGATGATGATGATGATGATGATGATGATGATGATGATGATGTCCTTGTTGCAGACCGTTATTTAGATAATAGCAGTTTGGTTGTGACTTTTTCTTAGAATTGCGATGTATAAAACAGTCCAAAAATACTCATTCTATTAATAGAATTATAAAGTCGACAACAAGAACGAAATGCCAAAATTTATTTCGCTTTTTTAGAGATTCTATCGTCTGATAGAATTTAATTCACGGCCATCTGTCTGCGACAGAGTAGGAACTTTTTTTACGTTTGCACAAACAGAGACTGCGAAAATCTAGCAGAGATGTTTTTAAAAGGTTATGCCCACTGTGCCAAAAATGTTTGAAAGGAGATTCTTTTCGAAGGAGCGTGTTTGGGAGACAAAGTTGTGGATAAGTATCTGAAGAAGTTTTTACACTGACATTAGCCTGAGCAAATATATCAGAATTTACAAGTAGGCGAATGAAGATTTCACCGAAAACAAAAAATAATATACGAAGTAAATGACTGCAAAATGTTTGGGTTTCAAAGAAAAATTAAGTGAAACATGTAAGTATATTGAGTTCAATTTATGCTTCTAAATGCTTAATAAAAGAGTAATAATAATGTGGAAAACCCATATATATATATATATATATATATATATATATATATATATATATATATATATATATATATATATATAAATATAAAAGTGGACATGGAAGTCAGCACTTAGAGGCGACAGTCTGTTTCATGCTTGTGCAATCGTCAGGCGAAATAAATGTTTGACGATTGCACTAGCATGAAACAGACTGTCGCCTCTAAGTGCTGACTTCCATGTCCACTTTTATATTTACAAACGCTCTATCTCTGATATTGAGCACTTTACCCCATAAATATAGCACACTTTAAGACTATATTTCTGCATATATATATATATATATATATGTATATATATATATATATATATATATATATATATATATATATATATATTAGGATATTACACCGAAAACATGTAAAAATCGTTACACAATATTTATTTTTACATACATACAAATATAAGCTACACGTATAGATATATTTTTCATGTTTTTTTCGGTGTAATATCCTAAAATAAATAATATTGCTGTACATTCTATTGAGCCCTCTTTTAAATTAAATGTTACGAACTTTGGCATTATACTCTATTCGTTTTTATCGTAATTATATATATATATATATTTTATCGTAACTATATATATATATATATATATATATATATATATATATATATATATATACATATGTATATATATATATATATATATATACTCTTTGCTTACATCACATGTACTACTTAGAAATATATATATATAGTTACTACTTTTATACATATATATATATATAAGTAGTAACTATATATATATGTGTGTGTGTATTTATAATTACATATGATGTAAGCAAAGAGTCATGTGAGATTTTGTTTATATACATTTGTTATATACATTTTACACACAAATTATATATATATAATTTTTTACGCACACATTATATATATACATATTTACACCTACATTTTATATATATATATATATATATATATATATATATATATATATATATATATATATATATATATATATATATATATATGGTTCTGTTGATAACATTTCTTTCTCTTACTTGATCATGTACACCGACATTGAACCGCATTACGAATTTACGAACTGCGTCAGTTATTCAGCGACTGTTATTGTCGCATAGCAAACTTCTATGTAAACAAAACAGATGTCATGTTTGATGGTGAACATTTCTTTTGTAATGTCCATATAACCACTCTGATGAAGCCTCATGTGAGCCGAAAACATAGATCTTCGAACAATATAATAAAGAAATATCCAAATTTTGGATAGTTTTTGTCTTTATTTACTCTTGAAATTAAAGTTATTATACGACGCTTGGAAAGGCTCATGATAAACCATAATTGACATTATGCAATCGGAAGATGACACAGTACTGATAGCAGACACGAGAAGACAGAATGCATAGCCATCAGCAAAAAGATGAGCCCGTAATGCAATTTACAGCTCAGGGACACTATAATGAATCAGGTGCGGAACTTTAAATATCTGACAGAGGAGGAAATGTGTGACGCTGAGATCCGAAGACGCATTGGGATGGCCACACACGCATTCCAAATGCTAGGCAGAATATTACGAGACAGGAAAATTTCTTTGGTTACAAAGAAAAGAGTACTTAACTGCTACGTGATATATCTCCTCCTTTACGGTGGCGAATGTTGAACAATCTCCTCAAGGATGAAGAAGAGACTCGAGTCAACAGAGGTCCTTCTACAGAAGGATGCTAAGGATACCATGGATCGAACATGTGAGCAACGATTAGGTTTTGAAGAGGATGCAAACAAAGAGAAAATTTATACTTAACATCAGAAAGAGGCGGCTGAAAATTTCGGGTGGGGGCGTAATGATAAACGAGGGCTTGGAAAATCTGATACTCACGGGACGGATAGAGATAAATAGGCCCAAGGGAAAGTAAAGAGTAACATACTTAACGGGCTTAAGCAAGTGGATGGCAGAACAGGTTCGGGAAGAAATAACAAAAACACAAAACTTATTGAGAGCTAGGAGAAGATGGAGAGTCATGATTGCCTACATGCTGAAAGGACACGGCACATAAGAGTGTGTGTGTTTGTTTGTGATTTGTTAAATCACTCCAGCACAACCTGTAGATTTAGCACACAATCATATATCTGAAGAACTTAGTGGATATCGAACTCACTACTTTATAATAATGAGTTATTATACCCACTTATTAAGCATATAACAAAGCGACATATCCAATGTTGGAAATTTTGTTCAATGGAAATAAAATGAAATGTTAGAAAGTTCAACAAGTTTCTTTCCCTCACCTCTCGGCCGACGACCGTTTAATAATATTTTCATTTCGAAGATAAAATAATAGTATTATTAATCCATCTGAATTCATTCATCTCTCGTTCTGTCTCATGGATTATTCAGTCTTCCTCAACCAAGTGCTGCATCTTTAACTTCTCTATTGTGTTTTCATTTTAAATCTCATGGATGAAATAGAAAGTGTATTTAAAAGAAGAAAAAAACGATAGCTATATATGTCAGTGTCAGTGAACATAACCAGGTCCCATGATTTATGTCCACGTATGAGGATATGAATCTATATAAAAGTATAACAGAAATGAACTAGATAACCAGAAAACAATTTATAAAACCCCAAAAGACCAGCTTCGAAAAAATTAAGTTTATTCTTAAAATTGTATATAAAACTTAGGCAAGATATACGGAACTTACAGGATGATATAAACGATAATATCTATTTGATGTCATAGATTTATATAATACTTACATACACGCAAACATTGATAGATAATGAAATAGAATTATACCATCAACCCGTCTTTTGGTAAGAAACGAATAATTAAGAGCGTTTTTTTATTAACCTTTTTAGCGGACTTTTCTTTTAGTTGTTTATTATATTCTTTTTATTAATTAATTATTTAATTATTTTTTTATTTATTTTTTGCAAATAATATGAGACTTAATGGTAACACCGATAGAATTCAAGAATTAATACTGGATTTAAAGAACATATCATTAATAGCATATTTTATTCTTGTGCGTGTGAATGTGCGTGTGTGTGTGTGTGTGTGTGTGTGTGTGTGTGTGTGTGTGTGTGTGTGTGTGTGTGTGTGTGTGTGTGTGTGTGTGTGTTCCTCTTTGCATCTCCCTTGCAACAAAATATTCCAGGTATTTCTACTTGTTTAATAGTTTCAAATCAAAGACCAGCTATATCGCTTTCATTAGTAGGTATGATAAGCTCCAAAGCTTATCATACCTACTAATGAAAGATGGCTTATTATACCTACTAATGAAAGATGGCTTATTATGCCTACTAATGAAAGATGGCTTATCAGACCTACTAATGAAAGATGTCTTATTATACCTACTAATGAAAGATGGCTTATCATAACTACTAATGAAAGATGGCTTATTATACCTACTAATGAAAGATGGCTTATCATACCTACTAATGAAAGATGGCTTATCATACCTACTAATGAAAGATGGCTTATTATACCTACTAATGAAAGATGGCTTATCATACCTACTAATGAAAGATGGCTTATCATACCTACTAATGAAAGATGGCTTATCATACCTACTAATGAAAGATGGCTTATCATACCATCTTTCATTAGTAGGTATGATAAGCCATCTTTCATTAGTAGGTATAATAAGCCATCTTTCATTAGTAGGTATAATAAGCCATCTTTCATTAGTAGGTATGATAAGCCATCTTTCATTAGTAGGTATGATAAGCCATCTTTCGTTAGTAGGTATGATAAGCCATCTTTCATTAGTAGGTATAATAAGCCATCTTTCATTAGTAGGTATGATAAGCCATCTTTCATTAGTAGGTATAATAAGCCATCTTTCATTAGTAAGTATGATAAGCCATCTTTCATTAGTAGGTATGATAAGCCATCTTTCATTAGTAGGTATGATAAGCCATCTTTCATTAGTAGGTATAATAAGCCATCTTTCATTAGTAGGTATGATAAGCCATCTTTCATTAGTAAGTATGATAAGCCATCTTTCATTAGTAGGTATAATAAGCCATCTTTTATTAGTAGGTATGATAAGCCATCTTTCATTAGTAGGTATAATAAGCCATCTTTCATTAGTAAGTATGATAAGCCATCTTTCATTAGTAGGTATGATAAGCCATCTTTCATTAATAGGTATAATAAGCCATCTTTCATTAGTAGGTATAATAAGCCATCTTTCATTAGTAGGTATGATAAGCCATCATTCATTAGTAGGTATAATAAGCCATCTTTCATTAGTAGGTATGATAAGCCATCTTTCATTAGTAGGTATAATAAGCCATCTTTCATTAGTAGGTATGATAAGCCATCTTTCATTAGTAGGTATGATAAGCCATCTTTCATTAGTAGGTATAATAAGCCATCTTTCATTAGTAGGTATGATAAGCCATCTTTCATTAGTAGGTATGATAAGCCATCTTTCATTAGTAGGTATAATAAGCCATCTTTCATTAGTAGGTATGATAAGCCATCTTTCATTAGTAGGTATAATAAGCCATCTTTCATTAGTAAGTATGATAAGCCATCTTTCATTAGTAGGTATGATAAGCCATCTTTCATTAGTAGGTATAATAAGTTATCTTTCATTAGTAGGTATAATAAGCCATATGAAAGATGGCTTATCATACCTACTAATGAAAGATGGCTTATTATACCTACTAATGAAAGATGGCTTATTATACCTATTAATGAAAGATGGCTTATCATACCTACTAATGAAAGATGGCTTATCATACTTACTAATGAAATATGGCTTATTATACCTACTTATGAAAGATGGCTTATCATACCTACTAATAAAAGATCGCTTATTATACCTACTAATGAAAGATGGCTTATCATAGTTACTAATGAAAGATGGCTTATCATACCTACTAATGAAAGATGGCTTATTATACCTACTAATGAAAGATGGCTTATCATACCTACTAATGAAAGATGGCTTATCATACCTACTAATGAAAGATGGCTTATCATACTTACTAATGAAAGATGGCTTATTATACCTACTAATGAAAGATGGCTTATCATACCTACTAATGAAAGATGGCTTATCATACCTACTAACGAAAGATGGCTTATCATACCTACTAATGAAAGATGGCTTATCATACCTACTAATGAAAGATGGCTTATCATACTTACTAATGAAAGATGGCTTATCATACCTACTAATGAAAGATGGCTTATCATACTTACTAATGAAAGATGGCTTATTATACCTACTAATGAAAGATGGCTTATCATACTTACTAATGAAAGATGGCTTATCATTCCTACTAATGAAAGATGGCTTATCATACCTACTAATGAAAGATGGCTTATCATACTTACTAATGAAAGATGGCTTATTATACCTACTAATGAAAGATGGCTTATCATACTTACTAATGAAAGATGGCTTATTATAACTACTAATGAAAGATGGCTTATCATACTTACTAATGAAAGATGGCTTATCATACCTACTAATGAAAAAAGGCTTATCATACCTACTAATGAAAGATGGCTTATTATACCTACTAATGAAAGATGGCTTATCATACCTACTAATGAAAGATGGCTTATTATACCTACTAATGAAAGATGGCTTATCATACCTACTAATGAAAGATGGCTTATCATACCTACTAATGAAAGATGGCTTATCATACTTACTAATGAAAGATGGCCTATTATACCTACTAATGAAAGATGGCTTATCATACATACTAATGAAAGATGGCTTATTATACCTACTAATGAAAGATGGCTTATCATACTTACTAATGAAAGATGGCTTATCATACCTACTAATGAAAGATGGCTTGTCATACCTACTAATGAAGGATGGCTTATCATACCTACTAATAAAAGATGGCTTATTATACCTACTAATGAATGATGGCTTATCATACCTATTAATGAAAGATGGCTTATCATACCTACTAATGAAAGATGGCTTATCATACTTACAAATGAAAGATGGCTTATCATACCTACTAATGAAAGATGGCTTATCATACCTACTAATGAAAGATGGCTTATTATACCTACTAATGAAAGATGGCTTATCATACCTACTAATGAAAGATGGCTTATCATACCTACTAATGAAAGATGGCTTATCATACCTACTAATGAAAGATGGCTTATCATACCATCTTTCATTAGTAGGTATGATAAGCCATCTTTCATTAGTAGGTATAATAAGCCATCTTTCATTAGTAGGTATAATAAGCCATCTTTCATTAGTAGGTATGATAAGCCATCTTTCATTAGTAGGTATGATAAGCCATCTTTCGTTAGTAGGTATGATAAGCCATCTTTCATTAGTAGTTATAATAAGCCATCTTTCATTAGTAGGTATGATAAGCCATCTTTCATTAGTAGGTATAATAAGCCATCTTTCATTAGTAAGTATGATAAGCCATCTTTCATTAGTAGGTATGATAAGCCATCTTTCATTAGTAGGTATGATAAGCCATCTTTCATTAGTAGGTATAATAAGCCATCTTTCATTAGTAGGTATGATAAGCCATCTTTCATTAGTAAGTATGATAAGCCATCTTTCATTAGTAGGTATAATAAGCCATCTTTTATTAGTAGGTATGATAAGCCATCTTTCATTAGTAGGTATAATAAGCCATCTTTCATTAGTAAGTATGATAAGCCATCTTTCATTAGTAGGTATGATAAGCCATCTTTCATTAATAGGTATAATAAGCCATCTTTCATTAGTAGGTATAATAAGCCATCTTTCATTAGTAGGTATGATAAGCCATCTTTCATTAGTAGGTATAATAAGCCATCTTTCATTAGTAGGTATGATAAGCCATCTTTCATTAGTAGGTATAATAAGCCATCTTTCATTAGTAGGTATGATAAGCCATCTTTCATTAGTAGGTATGATAAGCCATCTTTCATTAGTAGGTATAATAAGCCATCATTCATTAGTAGGTATGATAAGCCATCTTTCATTAGTAGGTATGATAAGCCATCTTTCCTTAGTAGGTATAATAAGCCATCTTTCATTAGTAGGTATGATAAGCCATCTTTCATTAGTAGGTATAATAAGCCATCTTTCATTAGTAGGTATAATAAGCCATCTTTCATTAGTAAGTATGATAAGCCATCTTTCATTAGTAGGTATGATAAGCCATCTTTCATTAGTAGGTATAATAAGTTATCTTTCATTAGTAGGTATAATAAGCCATATGAAAGATGGCTTATCATACCTACTAATGAAAGATGGCTTATTATACCTACTAATGAAAGATGGCTTATCATACCTACTAATGAAAGATGGCTTATTATACCTACTAATGAAAGATGGCTTATCATACTTACTAATGAAAGATGGCTTATCATACCTACTAATGAAAGATGGCTTATCATACTTACTAATGAAATATGGCTTATTATACCTACTAATGAAAGATGGCTTATCATACCTACTAATAAAAGATGGCTTATTATACCTACTAATGAAAGATGGCTTATCATACCTACTAATAAAAGGTGGCTTATTATACCTACTAATGAAAGATGGCTTATCATACTTACTAATGAAAGGTGGCTTATCATACCTACTAATGAAAGATGGCTTATTATACCTACTAATGAAAGATGGCTTATCATACCTACTAATGAAAGATGGCTTATCATACCTACTAATGAAAGATGGCTTATCATACTTACTAATGAAAGATGGCTTATTATACCTACTAATGAAAGATGGCTTATCATACCTACTAATGAAAGATGGCTTATCATACCTACTAACGAAAGATGGCTTATCATACCTACTAATGAAAGATGGCTTATCATACCTACTAATGAAAGATGGCTTATTATACCTACTAATGAAAGATGGCTTATCATACTAACTAATGAAAGATGGCTTATCATACATACTAATGAAAGATGGCTTATCATGCCTACTAATGAAAGATGGCTTATCATACCTAATAATGAAAGATGGCTTATTATACCTACTAATGAAAGATGGCTTATCATACCTAATAATGAAAGATGGCTTATTATACCTACGAATGAAAGATGGCTTATTATACCTACTAATGAAAGATGGCTTATCATACCTACTAATGAAAGATGGCTTATTATACCTACTAATGAAAGATGACTTATTATACCTACTAATGAAAGATGGCTTATCATACCTACTAATGAAAGATGACTTATCATACTTACTAATGAAAGATGGCTTATTATACCTACTAATGAAAGATGGCTTATCATACCTACTAATGAAAGATGGCTTATTATACCTACTAATGAAAGATGGCTTATTATACCTACTAATGAAAGATGGCTTATCATACCTACTAATGAAAGATGGCTTATTATACCTACTAATGAAAGATGGCTTATCATACCTACTAATGAAAGATGGCTTATTATACCTACTAATGAAAGATGGCTTATCATACCTACTAATGAAAGATGGCTTATTATACCTACTAATGAAAGATGGCTTATCATACCTACTAATGAAAGATGGCTTATCATACCTACTAGTGAAAGATGGCTTATTATATCTACTAATGAAAAATGGCTTATCATACCTACTAATGAAAGATGGCTTATTATACCTACTAATGAAAGATGGCTTATCATACCTACTAATGAAAGATGGCTTATTATACCTACTAATGAAAGATGGCTTATTATACCTACTAATGAAAGATGGCTTATCATACCTACTAATGAAAGATGGCTTATCATACTTACTAATGAAAGATGGCTTATTATACCTACTAATGAAAGATGGCTTATCATACCTACTAATGAAAGATGGCTTATTATACCTACTAATGAAAGATGGCTTATCATACTTACTAATGAAAGATGGCTTATCATACCTACTAATGAAAGATGGCTTATTATACCTACTAATGATAGATGGCTTATCATACTTACTAATGAAAGATGGCTTATCATACCTACTAATGAAAGATGGCTTATTATACCTACTAATGAAAGATGGCTTATCATACCTACTAATGAAAGATGGCTTATCATACTTACTAATGAAAGATGGCTTATTATACCTACTAATGAAAGATGGCTTATCATACCTACTAATGAAAGATGGCTTATTATACCTACTAATGAAAGATGGCTTATCATACTTACTAATGAAAGATGGCTTATCATACCTACTAATGAAAGATGGCTTATCATACCTACTAATGAAAGATGGCTTATTATACCTACTAATGAAAGATGGCTTATCATACCTACTAATGAAAGATGGCTTATCATACCTACTAATGAAAGATGGTTTATTATACCTACTAATGAAAGATGGCTTATCATACCTACTAATGAAAGATGGCTTATCATACTTACTAATGAAAGATGGCTTATCATACCTACTAATGAAAGATGACTTATCATACTTACTAATGAAAGATGGCTTATTATACCTACTAATGAAATATGGCTTATCATACCTACTAATTAAAGATGGCTTATTATACCTACTAATGAAAGATGGCTTATTATACCTACTAATGAAAGATGGCTTATCATACCTACTAATGAAAGATGGCTTATCATACCTACTAATGAAAGATGGCTTATCATACTTACTAATGAAAGATGGCTTATTATACCTACTAATGAAAGATGGCTTATCATACCTACTAATGAAAGATGGCTATAATTTTCCTTGATAGTTACAGCATCAGAAATATTTCCAAATAAATTTGAAAGCACAAATTTATACATTAATTGAATTAATGAAATGAGTAAGAACGGAAAAAATCCTGTAGAATTTAAACAAAAACAACCAGCTGCTTCAGCGCATCTGGATAATACAAGGCAGGTTTGAATGTTTC
Organism: Acanthosepion esculentum; assembly: GCA_964036315.1. Taxonomy (NCBI): domain Eukaryota; kingdom Metazoa; phylum Mollusca; class Cephalopoda; order Sepiida; family Sepiidae; genus Acanthosepion; species Acanthosepion esculentum. The sequence goes on along the minus strand of OZ038497.1, from coordinate 70,900,109 downwards.
ATTCACAAAGAGTGAAACAAAAACCTGATCAGATTCAAAAGCTACACCCATCGGATTGTTTATGAAGTGCTACTCTACAACTCTCACAAAGATACTCGCTAAATATCATTGAAGCTGATACACCCACTTGACAGCGAATCTGTTTTAAAACTGCGGTAACCAGGAGCCAAAAACAAATAGCAGACCTTGAGTGAAGACATATGTCGAAGAACAGACATGGGCTCGAAGATATTTCGTCTTCCCCCAAAATCGGCTAAACAGTATTGTAAACGAGCCTTTTTAGTCTTCATGTAGAAGGAATATTCCCACCATTACACCCTTGGAGAAGACAATTGGAAACCATTCCATTATCTTGTCATGGTAGTTCAGAATTAATTTTTAAAAAAAGGAATCGCTGGAGAGACAACCTCACTTAAATTCTGAAGAGACATTATATATATATATATATATATATATATATATATATATATATATATATATATATATATATATATATATAACCGAATGGTAAATATATGTAGGTGTACGAGCGAGCGATCATACACAAATACATATAAATATTCTACAGCGTAACCAAAAACAGTGTGTGTGTGTGTGTGTGTGTGTGTGTGTGTGTGTGTGTGTGTGTGTGTGTGTGTGTGTGTGTGTGTGTGTGTGTGTGTGTGTGTGTGTGTGTGTGTGTGTGTGTGTGTGTGTGTGTGTGTGTGTGTGTGTGTGTGTGTGTGATAAAACATACATGATTAAATGTGCTATAATTATGGAGAAAGGTTTCAATGTCAGTTTATAATGCGTATGTATATAGCAAATATAAAC
>OZ038497.1:70869296-70894296 GCA_964036315.1 Acanthosepion esculentum | reverse complement strand
AAAAGAGTGTTTTCTTATCCTTGCTCCTGCCTTTGTTTTATAATTTTTTGTATATATACATATATAGTTTTAAAGGCCTATTATTATTATTATTATTATTATTATTATTATTATTATTATTATTATTATTATTATTAATGATAGACCATCACGTCAACAATATAGAGTACAAAATATGCAAACCTCAATATACCTGTCATGACACAGTCTGAAAAGGCACTTGAATCACAACGAGATATGCGCAATAAGGTGAAAGGTTTTAACAAGAAGAGTAGCGTGTAAAGTTGATAGTGGGATGCCGTTAGAAACATCTCCACGTTGTGTAACCCAGTCTATTCCGACGGTTTACGATTAAAAGTTCCCAAGTATCTAGATTTAACTCCCAAATCCCCTTGGCTGCCTGGTTTTCCAACTATATACTCCTCGGCATTTAACCATAATATTTCCCCACTATAGCTCATGAACAGATACAAAGTGCATGCGTTCCTAAAAGACCTCTGCCCAACCGGTTATGGTCAGTCAAGCAAATCTGTGATACAGAAGTGGATATTTACTGTAGCCAGTCTTAATTCAATAAGAAGAAAAGAGGTGCATATTAATACCTCGAATCAGTTAAGAACAAAAGCCGTGTGAACCATATCTGATGTAACATCGGGGTATTATTTTATTATTGCCACTATCTTCTTTTATATGGTTTCGTTTTTCTCTTCTGTTGTGAGTCTTCTCCGTCATGTCGTACAACCTGAAGCAGAGGGCACCCAGTCGCAAATTATTTGCAATGTCAATCAGCTCAAAATTCTGAAGCGATAGGATAATTTGCGTTCTCTCGATTTTCTCAATGAAGGACTTGAATTTCAGTGGTGTAGATCCCAACACCCCCAATGATAACATTGATATTTCACATTCTGGCAACTACAATTCGCCGCTGGTCGATGTATTATTTTTATGGTTGTTTCAATTTTAATATATGTTATAATACTTCCAATCATGTTTAAACCATAGACATAAGGCCGGAGATGATGTGTTACGGCTTTCGCTTACCCAGGGAAATGATGGCGATGAAACTTCAAGGTCATGACTAAACAGTCCTTTTTCGAACGAAAATAACATTTACATGGACAATATTCTACGCAAGATATGAGCAGTGCTGGTAAGTACAACTTTCTGAATTTCTTGAAGACAAGTTTGTACAGGTATTTGCTTGAAGTTGTCTATACAATTGTTATTGGGACTGAGTGCGCCCACAAATACTGGGATTTTAATAGCTGTCATTTTCTATATTTCCTGTATTTCTAATCATTATATTATTAATATTATTATTTTTTTTATTTCCTTTGATATCTGGCGTTTACACATTTCTTTCCGGGTCCCGCCCAGGGATCTAAGGTTAGAAATGGCATCATGAAACTTTCCACTGCAAAAAAAAATAAAATAAAATAAAAAAATAATTACATAGATAAAGCCCTTCGTAAAGTGTGGGCTGTACTTGTCAGAACAATTTTTTGTATCTCTTTGAGGCATGGACTTCCAGGGATCCTTTCAATCAGCCTACTGGAATCTTTTCCAACCAGTCCAGGGGCTCCAACTACAACAGGAATTGTTGATGTTCCCATGCGCCACATTTTTGAGATTTCTATTTCAAGGTCCTTGTATTTTGACAGTTTTTCGAATATCTTCAAAGATACATTGCAGTCTGCAGGGACTGCCATATCAATTATTATTATTATTATTATTATTATTATTATTATTATTATTATTATTATTATTATTATTATTTCATTTGATTTCGGTTGTATGCACATATCCTTCCGGGTCCCAACCAGAGACCAAAGGTCAGAAATAGCTCCATAACATTTTCCACTGATCATTTTTGTAAAACAAAAAATTATTATTATTATTATTATTAAAGAAACAATATTATTGACGTAACTCTTCCAATACTCTTCAGCAGTAAAGAGATAAGCGCGATGTAAGAATAAAAAAAACACAGTGCTTGACAATGTTAAACAATATTTCAACAAAATATATCTTATGTCTGTTATATTTTTACAAAAACCTTTTCAGATATAACAAAATATAAATCTACAAAATATGTCTTTGAACAAACGTTTCTCGTCTTGTAATGAAAAAATGGCTGTCCTGATAATGAACGCGTAAAAACGAATGAAATCCCACTGGCGTGAAGGCATGCAACTGAAACGTGCTTAATATGATGGTGATCCTGCTCAGTTTGGAATTTTCCGTTACTTAATTAGTTATTAAGCGAAATTAATGAAACAGCTTAGTGTAAATCTTACGGAATTCTCCTGTCATTCTGTTTATCCTCCCCGACCCCCGACCCCCGAGCCGACTCTATTTTCGACAAGCATCTTCAGATACACATTCTGAAAAATATATTCATAATCTACGGAACTTTTGAACTTTACAACGCATGAGGATAGTTACGTGTGACAAACGTTGAAATATTGTTTAACATTGTCAAACACTGTGTTTTTGTTTCTTTTCTTTTCTTAAATCGCAATCTTCTCTAAACTAATATTATTACCAGGCATTTTCTATTTCCTCGTGAACATCATCAAAATAAATTACCCCATCTTAAGCAACATTCTCCCTTGAAATACGCATCTACTACATACAGTCTTGAAATAAAATATAGATAGAGAGTGTAAATTCAAATGTACAACGAACGGTTGGACGGTCGTATCATGTTCTTAATTATCTCGGCAGGAACAGTTCATAGCAAAGGACGCGGGAGACAAATAGATATTAACGGATAAAGCAATCAACACGTACACTCCGTGTTATTCCATAAAATGCGGACTGACGTAAGTAAAATATAAGAAATTTTTGAGACATGAAAACTAAAACGTAATATTGTACTCCTTCCAATTAAATACTGTTAAACCCTTTCATTTGACCTTCACTTTTCTTCTTTGGGAAATGTCTCTTTGATTATCATGGTTACTCTGACTGAACATTAGTTTGTTGATTGTACCTCTGTGGATAGGACTTCATTACGAAAATGCATGAGTACGACAAAAAGTGTGTCACCATGAAAATGTCCTGACATAGACATTTGGTCATAACGATTTGGTCTTTACTAAAGTCACTCAAACCTTTCTTTCTGGCCATAAGTATGACATCGATCACATAAAAATGAAGGATTCATGTCTAACTTAACAGGCTATATACACCTATCCCTTACATACGCATTTCTTACGAGAGAAAAATTGGCATTTTTGTTAAATGTCACTGGTCCTAATGTTTAGATTAATTAGCATATATATATATATATATATATATATATATATATATATATATATATATATATATATATATGCGTGTGTATGTATGCATGTCGTGAATTTTTCATATTTTTCTCTATTCTTTTGTTACGAACATTCATTTATTTTTACGAGATAACCTGTTTCTCATGCAATATATCATTTTTTTTCAATAAACGTCTTTTTCATTTTGGCTTTCTTTATACACCCAGACAGTCTTTCTTTACAGTCCCACGCCCTCTCTCTTAACACTCTCAATCCATATCGCTTTACCCTTCTACTTCCACGATGTACGCACTCTGTCCATGTCTTTTTTAATCTTACCCTATCATTCATTATACTCTTTACACACTCAGTGCCCTCAACTTATTTCTTTGCATTCTCAGTCCATCTCTCTTTACACTCTCTCTCTCTTTACTCTCTCTCTCTCTCTCTCACTCACTCACTACAATCTTATACATACATTCCTTTCAAAAATCCTTCAAATTCATTCTTCATATATATCTCTTTTGCTTTCTTTTACCTTCTTACATCTTCCCCTTTCTCTCTCTTTCCCCACCTTACTAGTCGGTCTGTCCCGATTTATTTGAAACATATCCTCGTTTCCAAATCTTCCCCACAGAGAGGGCCTGCATGTAACTGAAGCCGTCCCACATCTAATCAATTATTAACTTCATTTAGCGCAGATAAATATGTCGACGCACGCACATGCGCATTTCCACAAACAAACCCTTCTTCACTTCGGAAACGACCGGTCGAAATTCAATAAGAGCCAAACGTAATGTTCACATTGATGTAACTTGAATACGTAACTCGTGTTGGGGAATTAAAATTGTCTTTCCACGCATGCGCATTACCAGTTATGTGTATTGTCACGCCATCTTGAGTTAGGCGTAAGGCTTCTGTGTTTTGAGCAGTAAAAACCAGGATGGCCGCAAGGCTTGTCTGCCGAGATGGAAGAGGGGAATTGTCGAATGTTCGCAGATGCATGCTTAATGCAGTAAACACTGAAAATGCACTACGAACTTGCATGTCGACATGATCAGTATTTCAGAGATATATGGAGTTGAAACCCTGCCCACCCATAGAGATACACCTGTAACTATTGGCTAATGGCGGGTTATCGTTTACAGTGGTTATTCTAGTCATGCAGACCAATTTCTTATTGTGCAGACGTTGTTCCTTACCGGGTATACCACTGCTGTGATCTTGCGCCCTATTCACTAAAACTCAGTCAATAAAAATGCGATATGGAGAGCAAATTCATTTCTTTATAGTATTCCCTACAGTCTTGAGTTCGATCCTCACTAGATGCCAAAATATTCTAAGTATTTCAACATGAATCACTGATCGAACTTACTTTACTCATAGCTGTTTTAAATATTCTACTTGTTAGTGAGTGCGCATGCATTCTCTATCTGAAATGAAAACAGAAAATTCAGCTACACAAGGGAAATTAAATAGGAGAAGCTGAAGAAATTTTGATAACATGTTGCTTACATATATTTAATGCCCAAATATACTGGAAAATAGAAATGTCAATCTGAATCGACTGTAGTACGGACATTTGTTGTTAGCTTTCGTGAACAGTCCCGTTTGGAGAAAAAACTGCAAATATATCCATGTAGAATAATTTTAGAGACACGAGACGACGGAGATGTGGTTCTACAGAAGGATGCTAAGGATATCATGGACCGAGAGTGTGACCAACGATGACGTTTTAGAGAGGATACAAGCAAGGAGGAGGCTTATGCTTAACATCAGGACGAGGCAGCTGAAATTCCTGGGACACATAATGCTAAAGGAAGACATGGAGAATATGATACACACGGGTCGGACAGAGCGAAAGAGAGATTAGGGAAAACAACGCATGATATACCTAGCGGCCTTAAACAAGTATATGACAGAACGCGGTCTGAGGAGAGGTGCCTGAGGGAAGGAACTGATTGAGACCTGCAAGAGATAGAGGGAGGTGGTCGCCAAAGTCCTGAAAGGACACAGCACTTAGAAAGAAAAAAAATGCCAAGAACATTTGTGAAAAAATTCGTACACATATGTAAGTATATATATATATATATATATATATATATATATATATATATATATATATATTTATATACATATATATATATATATATATATATATATATAATTTATATATATACGTAATATATATTTATATATAATTTATATATATATATATATATATATATATATATATATATATATATATGTTGTGGTGGAATCCACCTAATCTGCATAGGTGACTACCAACTATATAAATAATGGTTGATACCGGAAGACGAGGGAGAAGGAAGAAGTGGAATCACGAGATCCAACTAGAGACTCTGATCGACTGCGACTAGTCAACACATTCTCCAGGAACGTCTTCCCAGAAATATACAGAAATACTATATGTACTTATTGTGTACACTTTCTTGTTATAATACATTCTTGTTCTAAGTACATTTTGTGTTGCATTATTATTCCATGCATTAGGCGAGATTCAACATTGAGTCAAGACTCAACAATATATATATATAAGGAAAGCCGAGAGGAAGACTTTATGCCAATGTATTTCGACCCTTGATGAACTTTATCAAGGCAAGTGTTCCTCAAGGAACGAAACGCCTTTGCAAAAAAAGTATTTTATTTTATTTATATTATATTTTCCTGTATTTTCTTTATTTATATCAACTTTACAGATATGTTTTTATTTTATTGCAATTTGTTCCGCAAAATCGTTTCACAAAGCTTAACACCGGGAACGAATATATAGGAATATTTTATATGGATTTTCTTTATTTTACACACACACACACACACACACACACACACACACACACACACACACACACACACATATATATATATATATATATATATATATATACCGAAACGATAGAAAGGAAACTATTTTGTTTGTTACTCAGGAAGTTATTTCAAATGAGGATATATATATATAACAAACAATATAGATTCCTTTCGATCGTTTTGGTCATCTGCATCAACTGATTTTCATCTCCCTAATGAATCAGCGAGGTGATCGATGGTAGTTTTGTTATTAGAACATTTATGTCATTGGGGCGTTTCAAAGTATTTTGACAAGGTGTGACACATGATCTGCTGCGTAAACTTTTTAGAGCTTCTACCTCTGAAAGAACTAAAACTGTTGTCAACTACTGCTGATAAAAGCAAGATGATTCGCTCGTAGATTCTCTTCCAATTCTACTCACGACTCATCAGGAGTATCTTTGTCTGATTTTCAACTAAGTCTCTTTTTATGTGATACAACCTCGTCCATAGTTTCCGGTATCTTCTCCAAACTAGATCTGTACAAATTATACGGACGTTATGGTATCTCTGCTAGGTTCTAAAGAAATATTCCTGTGAACTGCACCCTCTTCTCTCTAATCGCTACAACAAATTGCCGCTTCTTGTTTTCCATCTTGTTGGAAATACATTTCTGTAGCTCTTGTTTTTAATAACTCTGGAGAACCCCTGCCCTTTCGAATTATCGACCTATTATCCGTCTACCTGTTTTGAACAAAGTACTAGAACTCCAACGTTGTTAAGCATCTCACTTCGCACAGTCTTCTTTCAGACAAATAATATGGTTTTCGCTTCTGTATATCAACCGCCAATGTGTTAATTGCTATTAATGAAAAATTCTGTCAAGCTTTAGATAAGAACTGCGAAGTTTGGAGTTTCTGTGAGGCGTTTGACAGGATTTGACACGCTGGTCGTCTTCACAAGCCCAAGAGCTAAGATATCTTTGGCCGAATTCTAGATTTGATCCAACTTTTCTTAACAAATCCTGTTGAACAGCTTCTCTTCTAGATCCATTCATATTAGTAGAAATATCACTCAGGGCTTTATCCTTAAACCTACTTTGTTTCTTATCTTTATCAAAGACATTCGCAATGCAATCAGTTCCCAATTCGTTATTGATGCCTGATGGCACAGCCATTTACTGCTGTCTTAATAGTCCGATCCGTTCGATACAATAAAACCTGCAGCTAATCTCGAAATGATTTGTAAATTTTAACATTTCCAACACGAAACTGCTGTCTTTTACTCATTTTAGGGAACTATTTTTTCACTTACATCAGAACTTGCTTTCGTTGTCTCATATATTTCCACTGATAGAAAGTGGAAAGTTATATTGACGCAATTGATAGATTTGCTGCCAGGAAAAATTTGTTCACTATGTCATACTAGACATTTCTTCTCTATATCTCACGGTTCTTGACTAAATCTAAAGAAGAATATGTAAAGTTATCCGTCCTTATCTAGCATCTCAGCTACAGTCATCTTCCCACAGTTGTGACGTGGCTTCCCTACGTCTTTTATATAAATATTTTCATAGCAATTGCTCCGATGAGCTTTCCTCTATGATAGCTCGATCTTATGAATTAGCCTTAGATTGCCGACTAGCTTTACTACTCATTGTAACCGTCAGTTCTATTCTAATGGTTTCTTCCCTCGCACTGACTTGCCACTTTCATTACCTCAAAAACCAAAGTAGTATATTTTCATCAACTTCGGTCATAATGAATAATTACACTCTGAATAAACCCATATGCTTTGACCCTCTGTTGAGTCTCAGGTTCACTCCAGACCTCAAATTGTAAGTATACATACAATTCATAAATGCTATAAATGTTGGAAAGATGGTCAATTAAATGATAAATTAGACACGTTATCCATAGAAATGGTCAGTCGAGCGAGAACAATCTATCTCCGTAGATTAAATAAACGGTTCAGTTCGAACTTCCTTGAGAGTTACTCGAATCGACAAGCACATTGAATAGCACAACTGCCAAAACGTTGTGATAATGACAACAAAGTACATATTTAAATAACGTAAATAATTTCTCGTTATTTTAGATGTACAATGGTAATGCTAATATGAACTGTTGTTTGTTTATTCACTGAACGTGCGCAGATATTGCTACTTGCGGTTGAAACAATCCATTAACTGTGATCGCACTTTCCACTATTTATGGGTGCTTCCTTCCTCACCTTTTCTTTAGGGCTATGTGGAAAGTCAACATCTTGATTATGTCTTTGTTTTATCTTAGAGTTATATATGTACTATCCATTTTAGCCGTTGCTGTTTTTTAAATTCATCAAGTGATGTTTTTTTTTTTTGCTATTCAGTACAGATTTTATTTGTGATTCTGTAGCGCCAGTCCACAATGTTCGACGTAGGATGGTCTTCCTTCGCTCAAAGAAGCTTTTTCACCATTGATCTTAGAAAGTAGTTGTATGCAATAGACAGTTTAGAAATTTGTGAACGGGTTTCGTCTCTTACGAGATTTGAGATTTTTTCGTTAATATTTTTGGTTTTCTAGCAATTTGCGGCATTGCACCTCGAAGAATTGCAATATTGCTTAAATATTGCCATCATATTTTAATAGTACAGGTTATCTTGCACTGTACTAAAATTATATGACTAACATATGAGTTTGATTGTTAATGCAGCATCCAGCAATGAAACTCTGAGTCGTGTTCCCGGTGAGAAAAGATATGGATATTTATTATTATATAGTTTCTATTTCTGCTATATCGCACCGAGTATCGTTTCTTCGTTCCATCGTTGTTTACAAGAGGCTAGCAACTGGAAAAGGGAAGGATAGAAGTGTATGAGTTAATTAGATTTCTATATGAACAACAATAACTTTCGCTGCAGGACAATGGTATCTTTACGCAGTCGTACCCAGAAGTACAGGGAATTTAAAGAGCGAGCCAACCGCCGAGATCACGTTAATTCTGCCACTCCCATTTCTTGTATACGTACATAAGTTGTAGATGTGCAAACTATATTTTCTTCGTACAACATTGATGTAAATGGTGTGTGGATGTGTGTGCGTCGTATATGCAACATTTCTACAACAAAACACTATATTTCTGCTCCAGTTTCACCGACGATGAACAAGAGTATGTACAGCCCCTACTTCCGCCCTTGAAAAAAAGTAATAAAAACAATATGGACTGATATAATCCAAGGCTTAATCGTTTCCTATTGTTCATTATCCCTTTACACACCCATATATATATATATATATATATGTATGTATGTATATAAACAAAAATAAATAAATCTGCACATGGGCAAACACACATTCTTCCCTAAAAACTACAGATTCATTTTATTTTTCGTTGACAAAAGACACAGGCATGTAAGAAAATTCTGCTTTGAAAATTTTCGTGCTTTTATTTTAATTCCTTAAGAATATAAAATGAATGTTATTATTATTATTATACCTTTTTCAATTTCCCACATAGGCCTACTTTGCCTACATCCTGAAAAAAACGCACATATATCTTTCTCTATTCTCATTATATATATATGTATATATATATATATATATATATATATATATATATATATATATGTGTGTGTGTGTGTGTGTGTGTGTGTGTGTGTGTGTATGTGTGTGTGAGTGTGTGTGAAATATCAATAACCAGAAATACGTTGTTGTTAATATTGACACTCTGTTTGGATTTGTTTTTCTATTTCCGGTTTCTTTGTCCTATAAACATTGAACGGTGTTTTGTTTTTTCTTTTAAGGTGGGTTCCTGTTTCATTTTAGTTCTTTTTTTTTTTGTATAGTTAGGGGTTGTTCTTGTATATACCCTTTGCCTTTACGCATATACACAAACACACACACACACACACACACACACACACATATATATATATATATATATATATATATATATACACACACACACATACATACACACACAAAGAGACAAATATGACTTATGACTCAGTTAAAATAAAATTTGTTATATGTACTTCCAAAACAATAAGAGACTTAATTAATACAAAAAATGGCAATAAGCTGAAACTTGAAGAAGGAATTTACTATATCCCCTGTAATAATGGCCACAAGGATTAGGAGAAACCACAAGGAATTTAAATAAAAATTATGTGAACAAAAGAGGGATCTTTTACAAAATAACACACTTAATGCTATGTCTTTGACCATAACTACCATTTAAAAATGATGTTTAATTAAAAGAGAAAGCAATATACTAAGAGTATAGAAAGTGCTTTGCTGGTTAGATTATCCACGGTTTTGACAACAGTTCACTTTTCTTGGCAGATCTTCTATTATTACAATGTGGGATACTAATAATTATAACCTTATTATAATATATAAACAGATGTTTGCATCGAAAATTCATCAGTTCATATATTTTAATTTTGATGATTACTCTATGAATGATTACTCTATGAATGAATAAATCGAAAGTCCTGTTGTTCCAATGAGAAACTGACTCAGTTTTTGGAATACACACAATTTCAGGGTTTCAACCAGTCCTAAAGTCGTACTTAAAATGAACCGAGGTGACTAGTGTCCAGATATATTAGTGCTGTCTATCATTGGACATGATCTTAATGGAAGCAGCATTCTTGCAAGGTCCGCTGGTGTCAGCAGAGAATGCAGGTGAAGGAAGCCAGATATTACCACCTTCCTATCAACGTCATTCCTGTGACTTCCGGTCTCGGAAGTGCCTCACTATCTCGTTTACTTAATTGAGAAATATGAAAGGTAACCGAGGCTTCAGCAGAAGTTGATGGTGAAGGGCAGAGGAGTAGACGGAAGTAAAGAACCTGACAAAGGAAGATAATATGATGAAAGGAAGGAAAATAAAAAGAGAAAACGGCGTGAAAGAAAATAAAAGAAACGAAGAAAGAGTTAATGAAAGCATAAGAAAATAGATAATTGTAACTAGTCACGCACTACGAAAATGATGAAGAAAATAGACAAAACGTTGACTTTATAATAAGAAAGACGCTACACAACAACAACAACAACATCAATAATAATAATAATAATAATAATAATTTTGCGGTAAGGAAACAATATTTAACTTTACCTGAAGGAAACTGAAAAAATTGAAACTGTTATAGACTTAGGACCTACTAACAATTTTATGGGACTTTAAAATATACACCTGCAGAACAATCAAAGCTAATCGCCCAGGTATCGTGATCAGAGACCACAAAAACAGAATATGTTTTCTTATTGACTCGGCAGTACCTGCATACTCTAATGCATATTTGAAGATCTTTTAAAAAGTATCAAAATACAAGGACCTTGAAATCGAAATCTCAAAACTTTGGCACGTGAGGACATCAATAATTCCAGTTGCAGTTGGCGCCCTTGGATTAATTGGAAAAAGGTTCCGATAGACCTATTGAAGGGATCCCTGGTAGAACAAGCCTTAAAGAAATATAAAATTGTACTAGAAAGTACAGCTCACATATTACGAAGAACTTTATCTAGGTATTATTGTGTGTAATCTCAGGGGTTTCAAATTTTGGGGGTGGTCAAAAACATGCTCAGGTGAAAATGTCATGATGCCATTTCTGACATTAGGTCTCTGGTTGGGACCCGAAAAGTTTTGACTATACACCAGAAATGAAAGGAAATAAATAAATAAATAAATAATAATAATAATAATAATAATAATAATAATAATAATAATAATATTATTACTTCTGTTTTGTTTGTCCTTACTCCCTCTTACGCATGAACTGAACAACAGTAGCTATGGCTACAAAATAGATAACAACATATTCAATCACCTACTATACATGGATGATCTCAAACTCTTTGCCAAAGACGACAATGAGTTGAAGGGCCTACTTAATATTGTAAAATACTTTAGTGACGACATATGCATGAGCTTCGGATTAGATAAATGTGCTAAAGTAACATTTAAGAAAGGTAGAATTTTAGAAGCACCCTTAATAGATTTAGATTTTGCCACGAAGATTAGAGAATTGGAGCATGATGAAGCTTATAAGTACCTAGGAATTAGTGAGGGAGATGGCATACAACACTCCCAAATGAAAGAGAAGGTAAGAAAGGAGTACTACAGGCGTGTACGCCTGGTACTAAATACTGAGCTAAACTCAAAAAAACGAATATCAGCTATAAACACCTTAGCTGTTCCTGTGGTGCAATACAGCTTTAATGTACTTAACTGGACCATAGCTGAAATTAAGCGAATGGACGCCAAAACGAGAAAGCTCCTCACTTGCTACCGCATGCATCATCCCAAAGCTGATATTGATCGCCTGTATGTGCCCAGATCCGAAGGAGGCAGAGGACTAGTTCAACTAGAACTATCCTACAAAAGTACAACAATTGGCCTCCAAAGATACTTGGAAAAAACAGAAGACTGGATGATGGTATGTGTCAAGGAACATGAAAGTAGGAAGTGTCTCTACTCTGTAGTAAAGGAAGCCGAAAAATTCAAAAAAGAGCTTCAAATTGGCACAGAAATTCAAATACATCACTGTACACCGGCTGAAGCTGCAAAAAACTTTTAAAAAAATGCAAAGACAAATGCGACCGACCAGATAAAGAAACAATGGCAAAATAAACCGCTCCATGGCCAATACTCTGCCCATACCAAACAAGCAGACGTAGACAAAAACCGCACCCATCAGTGGCTACGTAGTGCAGGGTTGAAAGGTGAAACTGAGGGTTTTATAATTGCTGCACAAGACCAATGCTTGTTAACTAGGAATTATCAAGCACATATACTAAAATACTGTGTTAGCCCAAGATGCAGATTCTGTGACAAATATCCAGAAACCATTGATCATCTTATATCAGGTTGCACGATATTGGCATCCACTGAATATAAAAACCGGCATGACAGAGTGGGCCAATATCTGCACTGGAAAATTTGCAACTCCTATGGGAAGGAAACTGGAAGAAATTGGTACGAACACCACCCTGACCCGGTTACGGAGATAGGACCTGTTACAATTCTATGGGACTACACAATATACACTGACAGAACAATCAAAGCCAACCGCCCAGACATTGTTATTAAAGACCACAAACAAAATAAGTGCCTCCTTATTGATATGGCAGTCCCTGCAGACTGCAATGTGTCTTTGAAGATATTCGAAAAACTGTCAAAATACAAGGACCTTGAAATCGAAATCTCAAAAATGTGGCACATGGGAACATCAACAATTCCTGTTGTAGTTGGAGCCCTTGGACTGGTTGGAAAAGATTCCAGTAGGCTGATTGAAGGGATCCCTGGAAGTCCATGCCTCAAAGAGATACAAAAAATTGTTCTGACAAGTACAGCCCACACTTTACGAAGGGCTTTATCTATGTAATTTTTTTTTTTTTTTTTCAGTGGAAAGTGTCATGATGCCATTTCTAACCTTAGGTCCCTGGGCGGGACCCGGAAAGAAATGTGTAAACGCCAGATATCAAAGGGAATAATAATAATAATAATAATAATAATAATAATAATAATAATAATAATAATAATAATAAAATAGTAAATGTATAAATCACTGGAAAAACAAAAATTGGAGTAAAAATAAGTGATAATAAAACAACAAAAATAGGAATGGAGATCAACTGGGAATTGTACAAACGACCAGGTTTTGAATTTACACAACAAATCTCATATGAAAAAAACTAGAGTCTGTGTTTGCAAAACAAAGATCTATGAGACTTTGAAATTGAAATAGATCACCTAATCAACCCGAAACACCCAGTCTTATTCTACTGAAGAGGAAAAATTCTTAGAGATTAAACATTATTATAAGAGAGAATAATTAAAAGAAAGTGTAAAACTGAATAAATATCTGGACAGCACCAAATAATGGAAGAAATTTGAACCATCAAGGAGGCAATATTAGGAACAATCCTGAAAAAGTTGAATGAACCAGAAATCTAAGAAATAACGAAAACCATTCCAAAATTAGGGTAACTGAAAATAATTAAGAGTCTGCTTGGTACTAAGGAGACTCATTTTCATTTAATCTCCTGTAATAAACTAGTTTCTACTGCTGGAAGTCCAGTGATAATAATCTCTTATTTTGTAAATTTATATCCATAAACAATTTCGTAAAATATAAGTAAGATATCATTACTAAGAGGAACAGTATTGGAGATAGAGAGATTCCTTTAATAGCACATGTAAACAGAATACGTTTTAAAAAATAAAAAATATGAACACCTCAGAACTTTATACGTATCCCCAAATCCAGAGCAGAAACTTTGTCAGCTAGAGAAATTCGCTGTTCCATCAGACCATAGAATAAATTTGAAAGTGAAAAACTTCTTTTTTATGTGCCGTATCCCTTTCAGGATGTGGGAGATCAGAGCTCTCCACATCTTCCCATTTGCAGCTTTTAGCAATGTTTGTCTTTTACTATCCCTCTCGCTCCCTGTTCTGATATCCATTTACACAATGTTACTTCCCTATGTCCCTCTTGCCTTCAGTGCGTTTTTCATTATGTCTGCTCAGAATCTCTTTCTGTCATATCCTGTTTTTTGATTCATTTTCCTTAAAACTTCCTCGTTTCTCACATTCTCCGTCCACAGCATTCTCAGCATCCTTCCGTAGGACTTCATCTCCGGTAACTTTGGGTTCCTCTTCATCCGTGAAGAAATGTCCCAGTATTCACCGGTGTATAGGAAGAATGATATTACATAGCAATAGCTTTTCTTTGTTTCTAATGAAATATTTTTTGTGTGTGTGAATTCTGTAGCGCCAGTCCACAAAGTTTGATGAAGGGTGGTCTTGGCTATGACTTACACGCTTCAGTGGCTTGAAGCCATTTTTAATTGTCGATTTGAGAGTGGTTATATTCAGCTCACAGTTTAGTTATTTCTGAGTGAGTTTGAACCCCTATATGGCATCCATACTAATGTCTTTATCTGAAGAATCTGTTTAGCTCTAGTTTTTAAGTTAATATTTTGGTTTTGTGTCAACTTGCAGACTACCAAGAATAATTGTAAAGAAAAACACATCCCTATCCAGAGAGTATGATAGCACAGTTCTGTTCAATTTCCTTATCTCCCATACTAAATGTATTATAGCTAATCCATACGCTAAGGTATTTGAAGTGTTTAATATTCATTCAGCATAGCATATTCTGACTTTTTATGCTGGATCTGCAGTATGCAACGTCACTACTTTCATTTCCTTTCCAGAACTTAATTTCTGTTTGGAAAAGGTTTATTTTTTGAAAATATGGTAGCTGTTGATATATCAATAAAAATAATCATCCTAAATGTGATTACGTATGTCATCGACATAGACATCCGCTCATCTTTTGTACATTGGCCTCGGAAGGAACACTGTCTACTATTAGTAGGTTCATTTGGGATATGATTAAGAAATGATTGCATTATCAGTGCCCAGATCTTCACATTTTTGTATAGGCACAGAACGTAATCTTTCAAGGGATTAAAAAAATTCGACCTCTCATTTTCTCCTTATTGTACTATTGCTTCAGTAGTGGGGCTTTCGCCCGACATGGACGACTTTGAGAACCGATACTTTCAGAACTAGACGTTCAGTGGATTTGGAGCTTGGAAGATGGATTCTATTGGGAGAGAAGATGAAATCTCTATTGTCGTGGTTGTATAATCCTGTGAAGTCTATATAACAGGTATATAATTTTCTTTGGGTAGTTAAACAACTTCTTGCAGTTGTTTAATAACATCATTGCAGCCAGGAGGAAAGCCAAATTGGCTTGTGGGTGGGGGCTGAATTTCATAGAACCGTGAGAGCTTAGTTAATACAATGTTGATTAGTAGTTTCACCATAATGGCTCCAATTGAGATACCCCTGTACTTAGGTGAATCTTGAAGACTACAATTTTGGTTCTATAGGGAATTAATGGACGATAATCCTATTTTTGTGGGGCGGTATGGGTTTTTGATTTCGTATCGCCTTCAAGAAATTCAGGAAGTCGTTTTTTTTTTTTAATTCGAGGAGAGAGTTCAAACGTTCAGCCTCAACGTTAAGTCATGCTTTATTGCTATTAATCATTTTTATAGCGTTCTTTAACCTCTCATCATAAGATTCGTTATGGTAATATTCGGATGTATATTGGTGTATGTTCTGTTTTCACGGGCATCTTCACCTTAGTATGCTCTGTGCTAATTTTTCAAACAAGGATATCTTTTCTGATTTCGAGTATTTAATGCTGTCAGGATTTTTTGCCATTTCTAATACTTTTGGCTTCATTAATACGGTTTCCAGTTTCGAGATATTGGATATGCGATTAATTAGATTTTGTTTACATTCTTAGTTGTTTCGTATTCTCGCTTCTATTTTTTCTTCTCTATTTAAAATTGAGATTGTCTTTCCGCGGTAGGCTCTTTTTCTATTTAAATATTCTTGGAATGATCTCAAATGCTTCGACTAAGAAAGATAACATTTGATTCCTCTATGTTTTTTATGGTCAAGATTTAGGGACATGAATTTGGACTCTTACGTTTTCATTTTAAGGGCTTGGATATTATATCGAGCTGTCTTTTGTAGTTCATGCGAGCGAAACCGGCTATTTTGTTGGCTGGTGTTGTCGGTTTTGTTAGCAGAGGTTTGCGACCAGATTCAAAACACGAGTTATATACTCTGACATCTGTCACAAATTGCCCAAGCTAAGAGTTCGATATGCTGAAGTTGATAGGTTTTTGAAGGCATAGTTCAGTGCATCATTGTTTCTTTTTCAGCTATAATTCAAGAAGAAGCCATCGCCTTCAGAACTATGATATATATAAACTACAATGTCTATCGAATTCGATGAAATAAAAATGCTGAATCTCTGAATAAATGGGGTTCCAATGAAACCCATTTCATTAATATCATGTTAATCTCATTAAAACTTATGGAGCATTGCAAAGAGGAATTCTTACATTGGTGGATGGTAATTTACTAACAAATATTAACGATGTTATTTGAAATGTTCTGAAGTCCTGTTCGTATTAAATCTCATCAAATCAATGGATGAACAACTTTAAAGACGAATTTCAATAGGCAAGGTATGTATTCCACATGAATGCGGCCTTTCTAACTTTGTCATCATTATAATGACAGTTTGTGGGATGTTTTGTCGCAAATATTACTCTGTAAAATTAGGGACATTTTTTAATTCTATTTTAAATAAAATCGAAGCCGACAAATATATAAATGTAAGTATGGTGATCACAAAAGTATTTATCACGTGAAAAATTATAAATAAATAAGCCCAAATAACGTAATATTCAAAGAAATAACTCCTAAAAATTTGAAGTACAAAGAAAAAATAAAATTACACTATAAAAATTTACTCTGAATTGAGAACAACTCAGTGGAAAAACGCAACGTCTGTGATATGTAAATAGGTTCTGCAACATAAACATTATACATAACTATGCATTCACCCAAATCCTTAATAAATATTTCTATCAATCACTTAATTTATAACAGATAAGGCAATTTCCTTAGGAAAGGAATATACAACAGGAATATACAACAATATTACAAAAGATCAACTAAAGATCTAAAACAGTACAGAAAATCAATTCTATTCAACATTGAAAGAACATGGTTAAAAACGGAGACTGAGAATTATTTCATGTAACCAGGGGAGGCTATAGGAAAAAACCTTTAAAATATTAAATATAAACATACGATACACACTACCTAAGATAACTGAAAAAAAGGCACAACCCTATCCAGAGACCATGCTTTACCATCGTAATGGCAAAAAAAATTGTCAAGGCAAATGTAAATATTTTATTTTGCAACAAGTATTTATAAACAGAAGTAAAAATCAAAAAGAAATAATCATAGAAAAACCTTTATTAAGCGTCAATATCCTCATTATGTAATCCGCATAGAGATTAATTAATAAGAACATTAACAGCAATTACAATTATGTAGATACTAATTCCTTTTGATCTACTACCCAATCAACTCATCCAATCTTAACAATATCAAAATAATTACACCCACAACCAAAACAATTATAAATCTGATCAAAACCCAAAATATGAATAACAATAATAATTCAGAAGCAGGTATTTACAAAATAAACTGTCATAAGTGAAGAAATAAAAAAGACTTATCTGAACAGGAAAAGGTTAAAGGTTCTTGTACATAACAATTCAACAAATGCATTAGTCATACATGGAAATATGTTCAATCCCAATTTCAGTCTGAAGAATGCCAGACTTATTTAAGGAGAGAGCAACTTACTTCGACGGAAAATTATTGCAAGTGCCACTAACAAATCTTACCAAAATATAAATTTACGACCCCGTTGTTTCAAATATATTCTTTCCCAAAACATATGCTTCTTTCTAAAGCATACATTACATGACAATAACATTTTTTAAATTAAAAAGAAACCGGTTCAATTCAAAACGTTCTCTTATTTCAATTAAATAAATACATAAATTAATTTCTCAAACGAAAGTAAAATAAATGATAATTACATAATTACATAAACGATAATTAAAAAACAAAACAATAACAACGTCTACTCACATTCGTTTATTAGGCATTAAATTACATCACTTAACATTATCCATAGTCACACTGACCTTCTCAGTTAGCCTGAAGAATATTTGTGAGCGTTTTTATATTGAAAAAATTTGTAAACATAACGCCATTTTCACTTCTGTTTATAAATATTTATTGCAAAATAAAATTCTTGTATTTCTATTGATAAAGTGCACGGAGGATGAAACACGTCGGTTGAGAAAAGTTTTCCTTTTGTCTTTATTTTAATGTCATTTCACGGATTTATATTTAATTATATTTTAATTTTTGCACACACACAGGCTCACACGCACATTCAAACACACACACAAACGCACGCGCGCACACACAAACACACTGCCTCATACTAAAATGGAATCTTTCGGATATCATGGCGTTTAAGCATAAAACAGACTGTCACCACTCGGTGTTCACTTCAGTGTCCACTCGTATTTTTTATATACACTGACTACCCGGATACTGACCACATTTAGATATAAATTTCGCATGCCTTAAAACTATATATATATATATATATATATATATATATATATATATATATATATATATATATATATATATATATATATATATATATATATATATATATATATATATATATATGCATGTTTCATTAAAAACGACAGATGAGGTACTACGGTTAAGTGTTTTTATTTAATTTCCCTTGTGTTCGAACAAGTGCTTTTTTGGGACATAGATTGTGTAGAAACTGTCAAAATGTTCACTATATGTCAATATTAATGAGAAATACATTACAGTTTCAACACTCTGTGTCCAAAAAAGAAAGCATTTGTTCGAACACAAGAAAAACTTAACCGTTGTACCCTGTCTGTCGTTTTTAATGAAACATGCATAAATTAAGGATTGCTTGTTAAATACACAATATATATATATATATATATATATATATATATATATATATATATATATATATATATATATATATATATATATATATATTGAATTTGTAAACAGTGACTATTTAAGCGAATATTGCACGACTCTTCGGCAGAATTGAGTCACTGTAAGTCACTGTGTGTTTATCTAAATCTAAAAAATAAACACGCTAAAATTCACCTTCATCCCGTACCGTGCGCTGACAGCTTAGTGGGAGAAGTTCCGACTGACTTAAATTCAGTCGGGTTTCGATCCTAGCCAGAGGCAACCGGACGTCTAGCCACACTGATGAACTGCGAAACAGTCTGTCTGTGGATGACAAAAAAATATATATATATATATATATATATATATATATATATATATATATATATATATATATATATATATATATATATACAGAAACATATATTTGTCCCTTATGTTGAGTACAGTTATAGTTTTATGTTCCTTTTACCTTCCAAAAGCTAATGAAAGTATTAATAAACATTGGAAATAAAGAGGTGAGTGCCGAAATGCTGTGTAATGTCAATACTTTTCTATGGTCCTGGATGCTGAACAATTTTCCCACAGATGAAGAGAAGACTTGAGGCCAACAGCCTGTTAGCAACGCTTTAGGAAAATACATACAAAAGAATGCATGCTTATAATTAGAAAGTGAGGGTTGAAACTTCGGAAACCCCAATGAGGAAAGAAGGCTTGTCAAATATTACAATCACAGAATATAGTCAAGTCAAGATGACTGGATTAAAGAAGGTGTAACCTATTTGACTAACTTCTGTAATTGACAGAACAATAAGTATAGTAATAATACAAACATTGGTCAGAATAAAAACTAAATCGAAGTTGTGGAATCCATGATCGCCCATATACTGGTGCGACAAGGCTCATAAAAGAAGATTGAACAAAGTATTTAACGTTTTGTTTAATATATTCAGTCTTCCTCTAAGCAACTTCGTGATTTATTCCGCCTGTCTACTTATTTTTGTCTTTCTCACTAAACAACTGGTGTTATCATGAATTGAAATGGAATTATTTTCATAAATATAATGGTCTGAAGAGCGAAATATAAGGTAACACGAAATGAAATATTCTGTAAATATGGCAGATGAGACAATACTTCCCAAGTGAGCAGGAGCAATTTTGACTGACCATTATTCAAAACGATTATCATTTTTGTCTATTGCTTCATTCAGCTGTTGTGGGAACATTGTTTCAATCAAACTTTACGTTCTCCATAATGAGCTCTCGGTAGAGAATTCTCTTCTGATGTTACCATGTACATAGCATCACCGTCTTTGAATAAAAATCGGCTTTTTGTATAAATACTTGTAGGTCTATAGCGATGATTTTTTTTTATTATAATAATTTGGAACTAAATACTTTTTCGTTATTGTACCGCTACAGAGCGTAACTTTATTCCTTCTGTTATACTTTATATTTACAAGAGTCCGATTTGAACAAAAATGGAGTATCGTTGCCATATCTGAAATGGAGCTACCCATTTCCCAGCTTCCAGTCGTCCTGGTTATGATGACAAAGTATATCCGGCAGCAAGGTCTCGGATCGTGAGATTGGAGCATCTGAAGTGTATGAAACCGCCTCTTACGTACTATTGTTCTCAGGTCCACCCTGACCCGGGGTGGTAGCACCTGTTAGGGTCTCAACTATGGGCAAATAGTGAACTACCAAAAAAACAACAGTACGTTTTGTAATAAAACGAGGAACAATAAAATCTTATAGCAAAATGACAATCAAAAAAATAAAATAAAAATACATTTTTATAGTAACATTACCAAGAATACATTTTATGATCTACAAACTATATATCTACAAAAACATCCCTTTGCTATATGAAAGTATGAAGTTATGTACAAAATATATGTAGTTATAAGCAAAGAAATATATATTTCGGCATTAAATAACCCATAGATGTTGATATGCCGCTAAACATCAACCAACCAACCAACCCACCTTCCAGCCTTTGAGAATTACGCGGAATTGTGAGAGATGTCTTACGTTCCATTTTTTATCCTCTTTCTAGAGACAAACATATTCACACGACTTTCATTTGGTTCCGCCAGTTCCCTTCTTAACTGCTAAGACGCACCATGCGTCATCTCAGGAATCAAACTACCTTCCTTCTCTCTATATCCCACATAATAAGAAGTTCTATTCAGGCAAATTTTTTCAAGAACTATTACTATTTGGAGCAGACTTCTGGGTGGATGCTTCCCTAAACGCTAAAATCTCATTCTCTTTAAGTCAAAGATCAATCGGTACCTATCCTCCATATCCTCATAATTTCACTTCCTACTTTTTCTTCTTACATCAATATCACACACCGTATTCAGTAACTCTCTACCTCGAGTGGCTCTTGAGCATTTTATTGGGTGGATATTTGTAAAAAAATAATTCGTGTATCTTAGACATAAAATGCAGTTTAGTAAGTCTTTTGTTTATTTATTTTTGCTTATGCGGAAACCTCGCATCAAAGTGACTAATATATTTTGCTACAAATGATTTTCACTGATTAATTTGAAATTTTTTAGTGTCTTTTTTCATAATCTTAATTATCCTCGGGCGATATCTTGATTCGATCGCTCTCGACTTCACTTAATCGCAAACCCCTTTTCGAGATGTTAAAGGATCAATTCCATACAATTGTAAATTCCTAACTCGTATATTGACCATTCTAAAAGTAAGACAGATGTGAAAATTTTCCTTATGTCCTTCCATACTGTATGTTTCAATTAATAAACATCTGCTAATTTGAAAGTCTTTTAAAATACGCACTGATATGACATTTGTCACAAAAGAATAAAAGCGATCATTATGTAGTTAAAATTAATTGCTATTAATGACTTCTCACAAATATAAAACGGACGAATGTCAATATTCTTTTGTGTATGTAAATATATTAAATAGTGAGGCTTGAGGCGACACACACATTTGTCTATGCGTTAAACAATAAACATGCACTGCCACCTCCGTTTATCTGTTTCTGAGTTTAATCGTCTAAACATTTCGGTATAATATTTTTCACATCTCGGTGCTTGTTTGAAATGGTTGCCTTACCCATTTCACTTAGTGAAGCTAATGATCCCGTTCTTATTGGTCTGTTTACAATAGTTTTCTTGTGACTGGATGAAACGAACAAAAGAAAAACGTGGGATCGGCATCATGTGACTCATTAGTGGGCTCATGAAAAACATGCCTTACTCAAAAATTGGGTAATCGCGGAAGACAAAATTGAAAAAACTAAATATTTTTTTAATACATATCCCATCAGGACGTAGATGATCATACCTTCAGGACGTAAACATAATATCTAACTGCCGAACACACTCCCTCTCTCTCTCTCTCTCTCTCTCTCTCTCTCTCTCTCTCTCTCTCTCTCTCTCTCTCTCTCTCTCTCACTTTTGATTGTCATGGCGACGCCCCACAGAGTGAAATTTTCACATTAAGAATTGAGCTACGAAGTTTTCGACTTGCGTAAAATCCGGCATCGATGCATTTCTACAATCTTGGACATACCAAGTAAAATCATAATCTTCTTCACAGTTCACACCCGACTGATCAGCCGCTATATCCTACAGGAATCACTTTTAACATCTACTGATAAAACATTGCACATACATACTCTTCCAATTCCACTCTTCATTCATCTGGTGTATCTTTAACACACTTTGCACTTAGAACTGAGTCTCTCCTGACTGATATACATATAATTCTGTCCATGTTTTCTGCCATCATCTCTAAGCTGGATCCCTACAATACATGCTGAATTGTGAATGCATTGTGCTCCTGCAATAATGGCTGTTTTTCTCCCTAAACTCTATAAATGCCTACCGCTTCTTGCTTGTCGGATATCCTCTGCATTTTTGTTTTTAAGAACTCGGTAAGACTCGAATCAACTTCGAATTGGTTAAATACCTTACCACGCAGTGTTTTCTTTCAAACAAACAAACATGGCTTTGCTTCTCTCGGTCAAATGCTAATATTTCTTATTTAAATAAGAATGAGGAAGTTGAGACTGTTTCTTTAGATATCTCGAAGGCGTTTGGCAGGATTTGGCAAGCTGGTCTTCTTCCCAGGTTGAATGATAATATTACTAGACAGATGTTTGATTTGATTCAATCGTTCGTAACAGATCACGATATGAATGTTGCCTTGAATGTTACCTTGCTTTCGGCCACCTAAGGAATTTTCTTTCAGTCTGAATTTCAAATTAGGCGTTATCTTTAGTATAGGTACCTCCAACAATTCGCTAAAAAGTCAGTATAGCATAATGATAACAGGTCCGAAACTTAATAAAAACAATGTTTCATCATTAAAATATTCATGTTATTATTAAGAGGAAAGAACGAAATATTTGTTTTAATTTTTTTCTTCTTTCTAACACGTTTTGAATTTGGGTAAAAAATCTCGTTTTGTTTTGTTAAAACCGTACGACTTGTGGTCATCGCAATTTTTAGTTTAGCAGTTTCGAGGGAAAACCCATTAATTTTTAAATTATTGCAAAAATAAAATAATTGTCTAATTTAAATGAAACTTCCAGGACTTATTCAAAAATGAATTAATTTATTTTGGAAATTTTTATTTTTAGAAAATCTTAGTAAAAATATTTTTTTACATCTGTTACCCCCCACCCATAAATTAATTTCATGAAATTTTATAGAATTTCAAAGAGTTCACAAACTTTTTTTATATATATATAAGCAGGACTCCTTGGAGAAGTTAAATAATCAATTTTTTCCCAACTAATGCCAACTTTTTTAAAAAATCTGCTCCAAATCGTAAAAACTGCAATAAACTATCTAATTATCAAATTAGATAGGCTTTTATTTGCTTTTATAAATAATATACATTAAGGACATTATTATCTGAAGAAAAAAATTTTTTCGATGAACAAAGAATTTTTACAAGAATTGTTTGCATTTTTCTTTTAATTTTTTTAATTTTTTTTCTTTAATTTTAAAAAATGTTTTAACATTTTTTCATGCAGCGCATTGGGACGGTTATTAAGTTTTTAAGTGAAGACTATATTTACTAAGCGAAAATTAAATACTTAATTCAAATAATGCTACCGAAACTTTTTACAATAATTAAATATATATTTTCTTGTACGCCAAAATGTTATATTTTTTGTTTGTATGATATCTCATAAGTGATATTATGGTTAAAAGGTCACGTGTTTCAAAGCTTGTCTCCTCATTGGGCAAAGCCCCTTGATATGTAAAGGTCTTATCTCACTCTCAGTTATTAAATTAAAAATTAAATTGAGATAATAAAATTATCTCATTTATCAATTTAAACAATTAATAACTCAGTGAGATATTTTAATTATTAATATAATAATAATTTTATTAGTTATTATCGCAGTTATTAAATAAAAATATAATAACTTAATTTAATATAAATAATTAATAAATTAGTTTTCATTATCTTAGCTATTAAATAATGAAAGAGATAGA
>OZ038497.1:70844296-70861796 GCA_964036315.1 Acanthosepion esculentum | reverse complement strand
GCATGTGTGTTTTCTTTAACTCGAATATATGGACACATGTAAATATGTGTCTTGAAAGATTTTAAAAGTATAACAAAGCACATGGCGTTCGTCAGACTCTCCAACACTTTCTTTTCAGTCATGTTTAGAAACAACAATGGCCAGCTACTCATTTCCGAGAACACCAGTCTACTCGGGCTGCTAACCAATCCCTGTTGCAGACGCCTGCTTAGGTATGTTAATGTTTTTCAACACCCAGGCAGCCTACATATGCTTTATGCTTCAACCATGCTGAGAAGACCTTAGTGACAGTTTGTTAATGAGACCGCATCATCTGGCATGATTAAGAGTTGAACAAGCCCAATACGCTCAAACACTCGGTCGATCACTTGTGACTGGCTTCTAGTACAACAGTCAACTGCTGTCCAATTTCACTCAACTCGTGGAATAGTTTTCAGGAACTGTCATCGTCTCCCCAGACTAATAACATCAAGAATTCACCTTTCTGAAAAATCGAACCCGGTTTCATGGTTAGAAAGCAAAAAACTAATAAAACATTAAAATTTTATCAAAGGGTTTGGTGCTAGCACCGTGTTGCTTTTAGACATTACATCAGTACAAACGCAACTACAACTCTTCGATCGTAAACATGAAAATCCATGGACGATAGTTAACCGCTGACTAACCACGAACCCCGACTTCCACAGAAGTAAAGCCCTTACACACATTGTGGACCAGACATTTAATCAACATATATCTCTCATTCGCCGTGTTTTAGATGTCAGACATCAATGTCGTCTTTCATGTAAATATTGGATTTGTACTCTCCTCGTGCTGATAATGAGGGGGAATGGCGAAGTGAAAGTGATTTTTGCTTTTACAAGACGGAAAGGAGTGAATCAGCTGCGTTGTTATTTTGAAAGATGGGTAAGGAAATAGCGTGGCTGTCCGCATTTCTACTTACTGACGGTTGGTCATCGATTCTGAAAAATCAATAGAGAGCGGTAACTGACAATTTAAAACTCATAGGTTTATAAGTTCGTAAAAAGTTCCTTATATTTTTATATAGGACAGCGGATCAATATCTTCGTAAATGAGTTGAATTCTGTTCAGAAAATTTTGGTGATTAATGGGAACAGTTGGTTTAAGTTCATTACGATGGAAGAGTGTATATTACATTAAAAAATAAATATTCGGTTTACAAAATAAATGCTATTCCCTCATTAGACTATAGAATTATTGATCTATCTGCATTTTGACGTCCGATAAATCTAGATGTTTGACTAGGCCTTTCTCATCAAGTTTTATATCGTTTATTTGTTTTCATTTTTTTTTTAATTATCCATTATTGTATAAGCAATAGTTTTATGAGGAAATGAGATATGTTGCATGATCCTGGACGTAGATTTAATGTAGATAATTCCGAAATTAATGCACTTTCAATGCAGTTACGCATTAATAAATTAATCTCTCATTTAAAACCATGATTAAAATCGATGAAACTCTTATTAATCTGAAGATGTTCGGTCTCCTCACGAAAGCCTCACTTGGGATTTTTTTTTCCATTTTTAGATTCAATTACTATGTATAATCATATAAATATGTGCGCGTGTGTGTGTGTGTGTGTGTATTTTTGTGTAGATTATGAGACAAAGAGGAAAAGCTATAAACGATGTCTCATTATTTACAATTTTGTTTCGAATATTATTATACATCCTACATACACACTCACACACACGCGCATATATATATATATATATATATATATATATATATATATATATATATATATATATATATATATATATATATATATGGACTGCGCCAGCATTGCGCTAATCAGGTAGTTTCATTAAAATTTAAATTATGTAACGGTCAGTCTCTATTCAGAACCTGAAGAATTCGTCGTGCGTGGAACTCAAAATCGTCTTAGCAGTGAGAAAAATATGTATAATTATTAAAATATACTTAATAGCTCTGTCATATTACATTGAGCACTATTTTATTAACACCAGCACTCAATGTGCGATATCGTAACGCTGTGACTCCTACATTTCAACAAATGGTTAAAATGTCTGAGCCGAGCCAGTTGTGATATGTATCAAGTGCCGAGGTCGTAGCTATACTCTTTGAGTTTCTTTAGGTGTCTGTAGCATCTGCTGCTTCTTCGAAGAATTCTCCCAACATTGTCTACTAATACGGATAGATTGAAAACTCAGGACCTGGAATCTTTGCAGAAAATTAGTTCAAAATTTTTTACCGTTTCTTTTTTAGGATATATCCGTATATTTTCTCTTCGTCATTTTTGCCAATGTTCAACGTCTGCTTGTTCGCGTGCTTTACTAATGACACCTGAAAATAACGTTTCCCCATTTCATAATATGGCTATCCAAATTAATTTATAAAATTACATATATCTGTCGCCACAGGAACGGTATGCAATTATTTGAACAATTGAAAAATGATTTAATGTTGTTATTACCAAACTATGAATTCCCATTAACAATGTTCTACTTTCATTAAAACGAAACGTCGATATATTTTGTGTTCATATCTTTTAGTTGAAAAGACTAGAATAAATTAAAGTGGGGAATGATTCATGTAGAATTCCAGCATGTCTCATTTATTATATCATTGCAAATATTTAATATTGTCAGTCGTGACCATGGATATAAAGAATACATCAAGAATTTTCGAATAATTTCAAATTTAGAAAAAAAATATTTGGTTACTTTTTCTTCCATACTATATATATATATATATATATATATATATATATATATATATACATCGATACTAACTTTTAACAAATACAACTAATCTTTTCGTCCTGGGTATAACGGTAAACTGCATCCGCGTCCATGGGTATGACGGTAAACTGCATCCGCGTCCATGGGTATGACGGTAAACTGCATCCGCGTCCATGGGTATGACGGTAAACTGCATATGCATACTGGGTACGGCGATAAACTATGTCCAACAGAAAGGCTGTTTTGAAAAAATAAGGTTGTCGGCTATACGTTTTTGGAAAAATAGTATTACCAGTATTCACACGATGTAATGCTGGAAACATTTGAACAATACATTTTTGAAAACTAAAATTTTCAGCAATACATTTTTGAAAACCAAATGTTTCCAGCAATACATTTTTGAAAACAAAATGTTTCCAGCAATACATTTTTGAAAACCAAATGTCTCCAGCAATACATTTTTGAAAACCAAATGTTTCCAGCAATACATTTTTAAAAAGCAAATGTTTCTACAGCAATACATTTTGAAAACCAAATGTTTCCAGCAATACATTTTTGAAAACCAAATGTTTCCAGCAATACATTTTTGAAAACCAAATGTTTCCAGCAATACATTTTTGAAAACCAAATGTCTCCAGCAATACATTTTTGAAAACCAAATGTTTCCAGCAATACATTTTTGAAAACCAAATGTCTCCAGCAATACATTTTTGAAAACCAAATGAAAGTCACTGAAAATCATTTTCGGCATAAAATGACCCCTAAGGTTGGAATGCCGTTAAACAAAACAACCAACCAACTAAACTTTACTAATAAATGTAACAGTTAACGTTAGTATCGTTTTTAAAATTTTATAATTAAGGTTACAATTTTTATCTAAGTATATTTTTAGCATTTTTGTAAAAGAATTAATTTTTCCAGGGAATTTTATTTTAAATTATGCATAACTTAATAAAATATATCTATTTTAACTCAAACATGTTTCACTGAATAATATATTATGCCTATTTATTTTTATATTGATCCTTTCCAGTTCTCTAATCAGTTTCTTAATGTTAAGATGAAATTCATCAACGAAGGCCCTGTCGTTTTTCCTAGCCCAAGTACTTTCGATCTTTCCCAAGACCATCTTCAGGATGAAATTACAAAGACAAATTTATTGCAACTGCAATAAAATTCGCATTCCGTTGTGATGGTGATTTTTAAAAACATGCCCAAATGCGATCTGTAATTATTTTAAAATTTTAAATTTATCCGTTGTAGCTTTTCAATATAAGGGAGCTGACCGGAAATTGGTAGAAATGCAAAATTACGAGTGGCATTCAATAAATAAGGTGAATTTTTAGGTATAAGGACTTCTAATACAGATAGAGGCTTACTTTCTTTTTCAACGTAGTCTCCCAGCACTGTCACACACTTTTCCCATCTGTGCACAAGCTTCCATATTCCCTCACCGTAAAAACCTTTGGACTGATGTCTCAGCCAGTTGCTCACAACACTTTCGACTTCATCGTCACTTTTATACTTCGTGCCTCTCGTGAACGCTTTCAAGGGAGCAAACAGGTGAAAGTCTGAAGGGGCAAGGTCTGGGCTGTAAGGGGGATGAGGGAGCAGTTACCAGCCCAGCTCGCTGATGGTTTGCATCATTTAGGCTGCTGTGTGAGGCCTTGCGTTGTCATGATGCAAGATGACTCCTTCTGACTGATGACCCCTGCGTTTGTCCCAACAGATAAGCTCAAAGTCCTTGCAATGTCATCCACTGTCACCCTTCTGTCAGGCTGAATGAGGTCATTGACTGATTCGATCACCTCAGGAGACCTCACTTCTGTAGGCCTCCCAGGCCTATTTTCATCCTCAACATTGCTCCGTCATTCTTTAAACAATTTAGCCCATTTGTAGACATTTTTTGGCTGAAACATGTGGCACCATACACAGTTGACATTCTCCTAGGAATTTAAAATAGTTTGCACTCTTCAGCAACCAAAAACTTGATAAATGACCGCTATTCATTCCTGGAGCATGCTTCTTGGTCGGCCATCTTTGTTAATCGCCAAAACTCTCAAAGTTTTTTTAATTTGCAAAAGAAATTAAATCCATGTGAAAAAGAAGTAAAACCAAAAAAAATAAAAAAAGAGTAAGTTTCTATCCGTATTAGAAGTCCTTATACCGAAAAATACAACTTATTTATTGAATGACCCTCGTATATCCACTTCAATATGTTGCTACACTCATAATACATACAAGTGTCGATTGATTTTAACATAGAGGACCACGAGAATATGAAGTTTTTGTTTATTGTTTTCGTGGTATACTAAATAATATGTCTTTATTAAAACATATGTGGCATTTCATTGAGATTTCCTAAATGGTTCCTATTTTTTGACAGTGGTGTTCACTCTATACAAGGCCTGAGGCCGCTCGGGGTAGAGGGTTACAGAATAAGTTTTAAGGCTTATGCGGATGTGTGTGGAAAATAGTGGTTAACCCTATACTTGAGCAGATTAAAATTATAGGGATCAGGCAAGTCGGTTCCACAAGGGAAGAAGCTTCTTCAGTGAAACATACATCACACCAATGGATTACGGAGGGAATGAAAGTAGTTCCCTGCAATATTCGTGTCGAGGAGGATCTGAGTCGTGGTGGTTAAGACTGGTGGAACTAAAGACTATAGTAAACTGAACACTCTGCAGGAAAATAGCGATAGATCAAGAGGTTGCAGAGTGGAAAATAATTCATCGCCTAAAAGGACGCGGAGCCTCTATCGAGAGTGGAAAGTGAAGATTGGACAGCTTCCGTGGAAAGTGAAGATTTCGACCCTATGTAACTCTTGAAACGGCAGAGGATACCAGGAGGAGTGAGGTACTTGCTGGAACAGTACAGAAAATCGACCATTTTCCCAGCATCTTTAGTTATGCATCGTATGTAAGAGTTCCACTTCAGGTCTGGGTTGAGTTTAAGTCCTAATAGACACTCAAGGCGCGGGCCTGACTGATGGAACATCTGTTCATCACAATTGATAAAATTTCTGCAATTGTGCCCGATAGGTCACTAGTTTGGTGTTTGAGTCATTGAATGTCAACAGCCAGTTTTCTCCCCACTGAGCAGCGAGATCTTAGGTCAGAGGAAATATGAAATGGAGTGTACGCATATATTGTTGCATCATCAGCATAGATATTCACAAATGATCGGAGTATATTCTTAATCAGATCCTTTATACAGAGGACGAAATGCGTTGGACCGAGAAGTGAACCTTGGGGAACGCCCACGTTGATCACCTGGAATTCAGAGGACTGGTTATTAACAACTACCTTCAGAGACCTACCCATTAGAAGGGACTTTATAACTGAGAAAACTCTTTCAAGTGACTCCACAGCTAGAGAGATTGAGCCGTAACACCTTATGTCGCATCTAGTCAAAGGCTTTTGAAATTCCTAATGCGACCGTCATTGAGATGTATTTGTTGTCAAGTACTTCACTAATTCTGCAGTTAATATATCAGCAGTGGGCCAGGTAGATCGAAGTCCGTACCGTTTGTTGCTCAAGAGGTCGTACCTATTGAGGTGATCAACAACCTTCTTGTTAATTATAGCTTCAAAGAGTTTGCAAATGACACTGAGGAGATCAATGGGTCTATACTGTGAGGGACATTAGTGCTTACCTGCATTCTTGGAAACTGGGCAGACACATGAAATCTTCCAGGGTCTGACAGAGAGAGAGTTTGGGAAACATACACACTTACACACACACACACACGTATTTTTTTTTTAGTGAAATTGGAGTAGATTTGAATAGCGAAATTAAAACAGTGCATTTTGTTTACTGATGGGGAAATCTGATCTAGGGCAGAAGTTGTACCCATTGAATCTGGGTCATCAGAAGACAATGAATATGGTCAAAATATTTTTTATGGATTAAAAATTGAAATAGAGCTAAATAATCTAGAAGGAACTTTGGAATTCACATGATTTTGGTTGAAGCAGCCAGAACCCCGTGATAATCGTGTGCGAAGTAGTATGGCCGAGGGTCAGTTATAACCAGCCGGATTTATCTATATAAACGCGTAGTTATGCTGAAAAAGGCAGACTGGAGAAAAATTCTTGAAGAGAGAATTGGCCCGGGCAAGCGTTGGGAGGAGGAACGCCACTTTCGCTTTAAGCCCCGCACAGAAATCTTTATCCCTCCATCGCAAGAGTCATATATCGTTCTGAGACGATTTAACAAGTTAATCACCTACACACTCTCTCTCTGTCTAGAATCCAGTGTATGAGTTTTACGTCAATTATTTTCATTTCTGTAACCCGTTTCTTTTCTATACTATTCTTTTCTGCCATATAAAAGACATTAACAATTCAACCATTGAATAGTTGTTTGTCCGGCTTTCTGCAAATATATATATTTTTTTTGCTGCATTCTAAATTTCTTAGCGCAGACTCCCCAGCCGTGTCTACATCTTCAGTCAACCGTGAATAGACGGATATCACTTCTGCTTTCTGGATCAAACAAATCACAACGTGTGCAGGAAGCAGGATTAAACCAGCGGACCGATCGAATAATCTACGAATGCTCAGGGGACCTATGGCCACTCCCTTAAGCTCGATTAGGACCGCGTAGACACCTTAACCCAGAGAGTAAGACGTCGGAGGTTGAGAGGCTGGGGCGAAAGTGTTAGACAGGGTTGGGAAGGATTTCTCCTTCAAGCAGCGATTAAATAATTTCGCTAGGATGTGAGATAACTCTGGGTTAATATTCTTTAGGACAACCACCAGGATTTAATCTGGACAGGTGGCTTTTTTAGGGTCAAGAATTATGACGGGCGGCAATGTATCACATACAAATATCTCTATTTCTCTCTAAATAAACTGCCAATATATTCATATCGGAATATTTTCAAATTATGCTTCTTGGTAATTATGGTTCTTGGTTCTTTCATAAGGGATTAAATGGATTTTGGTCATAGATGTCAGTATCGGAAAAGAATGAATTATGGAATCGGCGAGTGGAGTTAAAATTCCGGCTTCCTTTATTGCGTTCACATTAACAATAATGCCCTACTGGTTAAATAGCGGGGTCAGCAAGACTCCGTAGTCTTGAGTGGCAACTATTGCAGAAGAAAAGCTCTGAAATGAAAATGGCGTAACGGAAGACACTCTAATATCTTTCCCAAATAGTTATGGCAATTCACAGCGAATAAATTGCTATCTTTTATACCCGTTGCGTTAAATAGGAGTGCCCCCTCCTATTTATCTTGTTTCTGTCTATTTTTTTGTTTATATTTTAACGCAATAAAAATTAAATAAAATAATTACAACACCAGCCAAATTAACGAAACACACACACGCACACATACACGCACACATACACGCACACATGCACACATATATATAGATTTTTATTTCCTGATATATATATGTGTGTGTGTGTGTGTGTGTGTGTGTGTGAATTGGGATCAAATATTGATAAGAATCCGAGAGAATGATAGATTAAGGAACAAATAGGAAACGTTCATATTTCTTATGTTTTGCTTTTATTATTTATGAAGGTTTAATAAACGCGAACCGTGTTAAAGTTATAAAAATGTTTATTATAAGGCATGTATATTCCTTTGTCTAGGTCGAAGGTAGTGTTGATCACCTTGGCGTTGGTGTTAGTGGTGATATTTAGTCCATGATCCTTGAAGAATTTGATAAGTCCATCTGTTTCTTGTACGTGTCATTAGCATATAGATTCCAAACAAAAGTGGTGAAATCAAATAAAAAAGAAAAAGGAAAGACAGTTTTGCCCTTTCATTCCGATGGCTAGACAAACGGTTATTACGGCTTTTTATTCAAAACCATCTTCTTTTGTCTTTCATTCTGACCTTAAGACGCCTACCATCACACGAAGACGAAATGCGCTGTCATTAAAAGTTTTTTTCTAATTTGTCTCATTTATACGTTATTTTTATGTATGAACTTATTTGAGTAAATATTGTGTTTTAATTAAACAGTATTAATTACATTTACCGGCTTGAATGTTCGAGAAATTTCGTAGAAAATTTGCCTTCTTATGAATCGAACCTGTTTCCCATACGGAAACTGTCATAGAGCCTGATATGCTGTTATTCATTCAGCCACAGAGATTTTTCCGGTTAGTGAAGTTCAAATTATTGCTTATAAACACTTCGACGATCTTTCTCTATGAATCATTTCTGGTTCGAAACGTGACCTAACGTCACCAATTTTTATAGTTTATAACGTCTACCGGCCGGAGAATTAGAGAATCTTATTAAAGATAAATTCGCCTTCCGGCAGGATTCGAACCTGCATTTCCCTTTTCAGTAGGAACGATCGTTTGATCCAGGATGCTTTGACCACTGACCTACGAAGATCTCCATAATAAAGAAAGTTTCTATTTGCCTTTAAGGCACACATTACTCGTTCACATCTCTCCTATAAAGAGAGATGGAAGTCCAAAATAATGCCGGAAGGCGCATTATGTTTATTAAGACTTCTAGAATTTTCAGCCCGGTAGACGAAATAAAATAATGTTTAAAATATAAAAAACAGAAGAAATATGGGTATCCACTAAAAATAACGTTTAATATAATAAAATTATATCGGATTAATAAATAAAATCAACATTTCAAAGATGAGGTATTGTTACTGTTTATACTATTTAAAGTGTACGGACTGCTGCCCTCATCTTTATTACCATATTCACGACATATTGGCTGCTGTAATTGAGATACCCAGAAATGATGTGGTATGTGGAACTAGAGAAATCTATCCCAGTGGACTAAATAAAAATTTCGGTTCGAAATTCCAACTTACATCATCTGAAGAAGGCCGGAGCGTACAGCTGCCGAAAGATCGGGAATATGACAGACAAGATGGGGACAACTGTCCGAACAATGTAAATAGGCTAAATAAATAAAATCAATTAATTATTTACACACCCGCGATATTATTTGCGATAGAAATAATCTGTAAAAAAATGTTATAAAGTTTAATGTACCTAGTTTTAAGTATAACTAATTTGATTTCAGGCATTACTGTAAATCAATTAGCAAATGTTTTCCGTGAACTGCAAAATCGTATTACCCTTTGTATTGCTAATGATGAAGGACATGTGGAAACTTAAATATAATTTTAATAAAACCTTAAAAAATATAGAATTACTTCTTTCTAATACTTTTTACAAATTATTTCTATCGCAAATACAAATAAAGTTATAATTTTTTTTAAAGTGCACACGAACTTTATGGACACCCAGTATATTAAGAGAGATGACTGAGATTTAAAAGTACTGACATAATTATTCCTGCTGCAAGAGAAAATTGTTCCTGCCCAAGTTACTAACACGATTTTGAATGCTGCTTTTTATGACAGGTGGATTTACACAAATTAGAAAATTGGTGTAACACATTCTTCTTGTTCGTAAATTTCCAATTAGCCTTTGTGTAGTTCTCACTTAATCTTAAATACCTCAAAAGATATCTGCCTTCAAGTGTCGAGTAAAAAATAAACACTTGACATAAAAATAAAAAAATAAATGTGTATTCGTTACCAAAATGTCTATCAATGTTTTTTGGATGTTTTTCTTCTATTTTTTTTATGTCTCCACCTTGTACTTTTTATGTATACACATTAGAAGAATTTGAAAGAAGCCTTGAGATAATAAAAAAAAGCCGTAATGGCGGTAATACATTGTTTCGTTTTTAACTTTTTTCATAACGTTTGGATACATTAGAGAGCGTCATTGTTATTTTTAAAAAAATATGTACTTTGTAGTCAAGACAACGATGGCAGACGAACGCTTTTAGAGTTAACAAAACCACCGGGATTATTTCGTTTACTAAATGTATCAGCAATATGTACTTACTCCCGTGTCTTTCTGTATATCAATGTTTGCATGTATATCTCCACATTCATGTCTACAAAGGAATATTATCGTTATTATTATTGTTGTTAGTGATGGAAAACACGACAACAAAGTGATGCTAAGGTACAAATATACGAAACCCATTATACCCATCATGTCACCCTGTCTGATCAGGGTATATCAGGTACATTCATTACACTCAAGTATTCTCTATATGCTCACAGGTTTTTTAAAAAGCAACACATTAGGTTGTAGATTACGCCCAGTTAGAAATACCTTCAGCTCAAGTAACCCAGTACGATCAGATGGTCTCTGATTGAGGGTGTGTCCAAGCCACAACCATGTGATTCCAAAGTCACCTTAGCTGCCACATCCATCAAACAACACTCTCGACCGTTACCCATTGTGAACAGAGTTACGTCAGCTCATATTATGCAAGACTAATTGGTTATGGTCAGGCAAATAAAGAAACCTGTGCTATCGAACGGGATATGTATTTAGCCCAACTTAATTCCACGAAACAAAATATGTTTATGCTAACACCTGCAATCAATTAAGATCAGACGCCATGAAATTCATGTTTGGAGTTTCTTCTTCTTCTTCTTCTTCTTCATCTTCTTCTTCTTCTTCTTCTTCTTCTTCTTCTTATTATTATTATTATTATTATTATTATTATTATTATTATTATTATTATTGTGGTTGAGAAAGTGAGAGGGGACAGCACGCCCCAAATAAAATGATGACGAGGTACAAATTGTCCTAATATACCCATCACAAACCCCAGTATGATAAAGGTATACCAGAACATTATATCATAGCCAAATACGCTCGATAAGTTGAAAGGTTTTATATAAACAAGGTTAAAACATCTTCAGAAGGTCTCTGATTGATTGTTTTTTTATTGATTTGTTTTTACTACTTACCAGTAATTATTTAAAGCAAGAGAATATTCTTATTGTTATGGGATCTTACCCGTAACGACATAATGAACTCTTCCTGATAAAACTATAAAGACTACGCCTCTCAAGAGAGACGGTAGAACGAAGTGGAACGACTCGAGACAATAGATGTTCACTCTAAACCAGACTGACAGTCAGACTAACACCTTCAACTTCTTGTATTATTATTCTGTTTAATATATCTTTGTTATTCCTACTTCTGTGTTCGTGTTGTTCTTCCTTGGTCCTAACCTTGGACCATAACAGTGATGCGAGTATATTGGACCATAACAGTGGCGACGAGGACTGAAGAAACAAACTCTACGCGGAGAAATCCATAAAAGTATACTGAAGAAACAAATTCTACGCGGAGTATATTGAAGAAACGAATTCTATGCGAATATTGAAAAAACAAGTTCTACACGGAGAATCTACAAAAAGCCTTTTTGCTATGGGTCGTCCGTAACGGAGGCGACGTAGGCAGTGAGAAAAAAAAAGAAGTTCTACGCGAACATAAAAAAAAAAAATTAGAAAAAATTCTTTTTGGACACCAACCTTAACGGTGGCAACAAAGAAACGAATTCTACGCAGGAAATTTCTTTTTCGTACTAAGGTTCCAGAACAACAGGTAACAAAGACCTGAAGTCTGCACTAAGGAAAAATACACAAAATTACGATAAACATGGAAGACTTTAAGGCAACCATATTGGAACTTATGAAAATGCAATTTGAGCAGCAACGGAAAAACGAAGAGAAGCATCTTGAACTACAAGAATTACGACTACGGGCAGTAACAAACAAAGGGCAATATTCCGAAAATGAAACGGCATTCTCGCAAAATGCTATATAGAACTCTATCAAAGATTTCAATTATGCACCGGACGAAGACAAATCCTTCGCAGCTTACTTCAGAAGATATGAAGATTTATATGAGTTTGATTGCGGGAATTGGTCAGACGCGAAAAAAGTACGCCTACTACTGAGAAAACTAGGGTCAAGCAAATACACTAAATTCGTAGACTACATCCTACCGAGGAAAACGAATGAGTTGACTTTCAAGAAAGCCGTGAAACTTCTAACAGAATTATTTAGTCCGAACACTTCACTATTCCACAAAAGGTAGAAATGTTTAAATCTAACAAAGAAGGATAGCGAAGACTATATAACATTCGCTTCCATAGTAAACAAACACTGTGATGACTTTAAGTTATCTGAACGGACAATTTTAAATGTTTGATATTCGTCCAAGGCCTGCTTTCGACTAAAGATGCGGAGATCAGACGGAGAATTCTAACAAAACTTGAAAGTGAACACAAATTGACGCTACAAAAATTGGCTGAAGACTGTAAGAGATGTATAAGTGTAAAAAATGACTCAAAAGTTATAGAAGAGTCTGGCGTCGCTCACCTACGAAAAGTACAACGACAAACAAGTTTTTGCCCCTCCTCAAAAACAAACCAAACCAATTATTCTACTTCAGAAACAAGACAAACAAATTATTCTACTTCAAAACATCAAATGAAATATCAGAAACAACTACCACCCAGTCCATGCTATCGCTGTGGGGTTTTGCATTGGTACAAAGATTGTCCATGCCGCTTAAAGACTTGTCTGTCGTGCAATAAAGTAGGACATAAAAGTTCGCATTGTTGGACTTGGAAAGAAAGCAGAAGTCGAGTAAGAGTCACTAGAACTGACCAAGCGGACGAGACAAATATACGAAAATACGTACAAGTACAATGTTAAACAAATACGTCAGACTACAATTGGATTCCGGATCAGATTTAACAATTATTAATTTCAAACGTGGAAGAAATTAAACAAAACGACCATGTTGAGAACCGATAAAATAGTCAGGTCTGTAACAGGTAGAAAAATAAAATTTGAGGGAGAAGTTATTACAAATGTGACATTCAACGGAATGAGTAAAAAATTAAAAATGTACGTTCTTAAAAATATGGAAAATTTATTTGGAACTGAATGGATGCGGAAATTTGACCTCTGAGATTTACCGATAAATACATTCTGCCAAAAACTGAAAAGTTTATCGACCGAGGCAGATAAATTAAAGGAGAAATTAAAAGAGAGTTTCCCCGAAGTATTTTCAGCCGGCCTCGGGAGGTGTAAAAAAAAATAGCGGCAAAAATAGAACTAAAAGAAAATGTACAACCCATTTTAAAGAAGAAAAGGAATGTACCTTTTGCATCACGAGAAAAAATAGACCAAGAGTTGGATAGACTCGTAAAAACTGGGGTATTGACAAAGGTAGAATGTCAATGGGCCGCACCTACGGTTTACGTGAAAAAGAAATCGGGTGAGAACGAGTATGTCCTGATTTCTCAACGGGATTGAATGCAGCGATTAAGGATTATCACTATCCTC
Organism: Acanthosepion esculentum; assembly: GCA_964036315.1. Taxonomy (NCBI): domain Eukaryota; kingdom Metazoa; phylum Mollusca; class Cephalopoda; order Sepiida; family Sepiidae; genus Acanthosepion; species Acanthosepion esculentum. The sequence goes on along the minus strand of OZ038497.1, from coordinate 70,847,887 downwards.
TCCCTAGTCTAGAGGAAGTTTTCACAAAATTGAACGGAGGAAAATTTTTATCAAAAATAGACTTGAGCTAAGCATACCTACAATTTCAGTAGATGAGGAAAGCTCGCGGTTGCTGTGCATAAACACACATAAAGGATTATATAAGTTCCAAAGATTACCATTCGGGATCAAGGTCGCGCCGGCAATATTTCAGCAAATACTGGATACTATGCTAGGCGGACTGGATTTCACGATCGCATACCTTGATATCTTGATAAATAGCAAAAATATTAAACAACACTGGGAACACGTTCAAGAGGTTTTCAGGCGTATACAAAACTACAGGTTTAAAGTAAAAGAAAACAAATGTGACTTCTTTATGAAAGAAATAAAGTATCTGGGCCATATTATTGACGAAGAAGGAAGACGACCAGACCCAGAAAGGGCAACGGCAATAAAAAAAATGGCGGCTACCAAAAAACGTAGCCAAATTACAAAGCTTCTTGTGCTTAGTAAATTGTTATCAAGAATTTATTACAAACATGCACAATTTACCCGCACCTCTAAACGAACTGTTGAAGAAGGAAAAAGTTTGGGAATGGTCAGAGTAATGTCAGAAAACTTTTGACAAAATCATTAAAACGCTAACATCAGATTTATTTTTAGCGCATTATGACCCAAATGTGGAAATAATAGTCGCGATTGACGCGAGTACCTATGGTGTTGGGGCATGTATACTTCATAAAATGCCGGATGGGACACTAAAACCCATCGGGCATGCTTCAAGAACCTTCCTACCAGCTGAAACAAAATTACTCGCAAATCGAAAAAGAATGGCTAGGGATTATTTTTGCGGTTACGAGATTCCACAGATATATTTACGGTAGATTTTTTCACCTTACAGACGGATCACAAGCCGTTATTGACAATATTTGGATCAAATAATGGTCTACCTGTCTACACTGCGAATAGATTGCTAAGATGGGGTACAATTTTATTGAACTACAACTTTAAACTGGAGTATCTTCCATCAAACAAAATCGGGCATGCAGATGGTCTTTCGTGACTAATACCAAAGAAAACGGAGCCATTAGAAGATTCCGTAATTGCAGCTCTACGACATGAGGAAGACATTAGAACATCATTATGTAGTACAATTCGAAACCTCTCCGTCACATTACAAGAAATAAGAAATGAAGCCGTGAATGACGAGTTTATAAAGGAAACGAAAATAAAAATTGCAGGAAAAATAAGCACATATCAAACAGTTTTTCGTTGTGATAATGTTCTACTATATAATGAAAGGGTAGTAATCCCGAAAACATTACAAAGGCGAATACTCAAGTATTTTCACATGGGCCATCCAGGAAAGAACAGAATGAAATCCTTAATGCGAAGTTATGTATATTGGCAAAACATGGATCAAGATATTACACATATGGTGGAAAAATGCAAGGGTTGTTCCTGAGCAGACAAAGCACCGCTGTGGTCAAGAATCCATGTAGATTTCGCAGGTCCATTAGATGGTTTCTACTATTTGATTGTAATATACAGTTACAGCAAATGGCCAGAAGTATTTCGTTGCAGAAAACCTACTTCTGAGACTACCATAAATTTCCTACACGAGCTGTTTGCTCGTTTCGGAGTGGTTGATTGTCTAGTCACAGACAATAGGACACAATTCACATCTGCGGATTTTCAAGAATTTTGTGAAACTTTTCAAGTTAAACATATCAAATCCCCGCCATATCACCTAAGATCAAACGGGCAATCGGAGAGATTTGTAAATACTCTAAAAAGAGCACTAAGGAAAGCTTATGACGTGCAAACAGAAAAGGCTTTGCAACAATTCTTACAAGTATATAGAATTACACCAAACAGTACTACGCCATCGGAATTATCACCCGCGGAAGTGATGTTCGCGCGAAAAATTAGATCGGTATTCGACCAATTACTACCAAAACAGACAAAGCAATCACCAACGTCGTACGTACATAAAAGAAAATTTAACCCAGGAGAGAAAGTTTTTTTTTCAAAATGTACAAAAACAATACATCCTACTGGGAACAAGGTAAAATAGAGAAACGGATCGGGAACATGATTTACATAATTCAGGGTCCAAAGTTCTCACATAAAAGGCATTTAAATCAAATAAGACAGAGACTGTTAGAGGATTCTAACGGTCCACCTCAGGATGAGGAAGAAGTGAGGTAGACTATATTCGACACATTCGATATGCAAAGGACTCAAACAATATCAGAACCGCGAAAATCGACCAGGAAAAGAAAATTTCAGAGCTTTTGATGATAAATCCAAAGAGAAAAAATATTAAAGACCCCTACGAGGTAAAAGCTTTGGGAGGGTGGTGTTATGAGTTCTTACCCGTAACGACATAATGAACTCTTCCTGATACTATAAAGACTGCGCCTCTCAAGAGAGACGGTAGAACGAAGTGGAATGAGTCGAGACGGAACGAGTCGAGACGGAACGAGTCGAGACGGAACGAGTCGAGACAATAGTTGTTCACTCTAAACCAGACTGACAGTCATACTAACACCTTCAACTCCTTGTATTATAATTCTGTTTAATATATCTTTGTTGTTCCTACTCTTATGTGCGTGTTGTTCTTCCTTGGTCCATAACAGTGGTGCGAGGATATTGGACCGTAACACTTATATTTTAAGAAATTTTTATAGTGATAATAATGATTTACTGATAAATTTCTAATAATTAACCCATTGCAAGGAGTGAATGAGGTGGATTCATACCTTTCACAATGGTATTTGCACGTAAGTGAATGTAACTTACCCGACCGGAATTGGAACTTCGTTTTCCGACTTCCAATTCCGAGCCGGTTCATTACACGTTTCGCATATAAAAGTTTATGGCACCTGGTATTTCCAAGCGGTCACCCATCAAAGTACTGACCAGGCTCGGCGTTGCTTAACTTCTGTGATTGTACGAGAACCGGCGTTTCAGTCTTCGATTGAATGTATTGCCAAATCGTTTTTACTGGTTCGTCCTTCAATCTTAAAATAGCTGCAGATCAGAAGCTGCCATGAGAGACTGCTGCTTAAACAGTGAATTTTTTCCTTTGATTTGTGTTGTATACAAATTTCCTTCCGTGTTCCAACCAGAGATCTAAGGTCAGAAATGGCTTCATAACATTTTCCACTAATCATTTTTGTAAAAAGTGAAAAATAAACACTATGGTCACAGACAAATTATATAGATAAATATCTTCGTAATGTGTGAGCTCTACATGTATTTCTTTTATGGTCTAACAAGAACCCCTTCATTGAGTCTATCGGACCCTTTTCTAACAAATCCGAGGGCTCCAACTACAACTGGAAATATTGATGTCCTCATGTGCCACATGTTTTAGATTTCCATTTCTAGATCCTTCTATTTTGATAATTTTAATAAAGATCTTCAAGGATACATTAAAATCAGCAGTAACTACCATGTTAATAAGAAAACACATACCGTTTTTGTGGTCTTTGATCACGATGTCTGTGTGATTAGCTTTGATTTTTCTGGCAATGTGTATAGTAAAGTAACATAAAATTGTTACAGTTCCTATCGCTGGAACCAGACTTGGGTTCATATCAG
>OZ038497.1:70826796-70839296 GCA_964036315.1 Acanthosepion esculentum | reverse complement strand
TCTAAGTATCATTTCCAAGATTTAGTAAAGTGGGTTTTTATATTTTCCCATATATTTTTTTCTATCTTTTCATAGAGGTTCTCCTCTAGGGAAGGTAATGTTAGGGTGGTATATGTTGGTGCCATTTTCATTCCCATTGTGGTACTTAGGGTACTGTTGTCAAATGCAATGGTGTTATAGTTTAGAATTAGGTCTATACTATCGATAATTAATTCCTTAGTGAATCTGGGATGTACTGTTTCTGGATGTTTTTCAATCCAGAATGAGACTGCCTGTTTACCTAATTCATGGGGTATGTTGCTATATTGGCTACTAATATCTAAAGTTGCCATAAGTGTTCACGGATCTACTTTTTCTGGTATGGAGCTAAGGAAGTGAATATCATCTCTGATGTAGCTTTTAATCTGCTTAGTAAATAGTTGTAATAATGTGTCTATTTGGACAGGCTGGTCCTGCTACTATGGGTCTGAATGTAAGGTCACTGGGGTTTGGGATACTAATGTATTCAGATTTCTGTGTTTAGATAGCTGCTTTTATTTCACTCGATTTGTGAATTTTTGGTAGACCGTAGGAATTGCTTGTTTTCGTACAAAGTTTATTAGAAAATCCTATACGTTTTTTGTTAATATCTTATTATGTGTTGCGCAGAGTTTTGTAAATTTTGATATAAAGCTTTTTTCTTTTTTTTTAGGTCTGTTATATTGCTTTTCGAGCAGGGCAGAATTTTAAGTCTAATTTTAATAGATGGATTTCGTCCTTTGTAAGTGTAAATAGGTTTAATATTTTGGGTTTGTGACATCTAAACTGATCTTCTTGTGAGGCTTCTATAAAATAATGAATGTTTCTTTCCACATATTTCGGGTTTTCTACAGATAACAATCATTACACACACACAACCACACACACAACCACACACACACACACACACCGAGATAAAGAGAGAGATGTCAGTGATGCTGACAATCCAAACAATTACATTTTACACAGACTGTTGCATCTATAAGATAGATAGATAGATAGATAGATAGATAGATAGATAGATAGATAGATAGATAGATAGATAGATAGATAGATAGATAAAATGATCACCTTTAAGAAGAAAGATATCAAAGCAAATCTTCAAATCGAGGAGTGTCTACTTACCTGACCTGAAAATCCATCTTAGCTCAGATCTAAGCACTTGCATCGATCTGAAATACGGGAAGAACTCAATCACAAACTGTCCAAATATATGTAATGATGGAAGTTAACATTGATCTGTGATAAAAATGCAAATATAGTATAAAATCCCTGTCTCTTGATATAAATATCGAAATGTAATTAGACAAGTATGTACAGAAATATATATGTATATTTCTATTTCGAAATATTTGTATTTATAACCCGATACAATTGTAACAATATACACATATTCTACACATATAACACATTCTAACAGAATATTTAATAATTTATATCGATATGCATTGGTTTAGATGAAATAAATTTAGCATAATTTGTCTCCACTATATAATTTTCCATGTGTTCTTATAAGTTTTTTTTCTTTTCAAGACATAAATACTATAAAATTTCTCCAAATATTATATATATATCCAATCGCCATTATCAAGAATGAATTTTATTTTGCTTTTAACTGAATATATGGATTGTTTTATGAATGTATCAATTGTTATAGGAATCTTTTATTTTCCAAACACAGTCAGCACATTGTGGCCATGTTCATAGTTGATATTATTGAGTTTTTCGCGTTTTCTTTTTTATTAGTTTCCAATGCTGGGTGTAATCTTCCTACTTCTAATGCTTTGTAACGCATTTATTTCTAGGTTATTTATTCATAAGAAACACACATATTACGAGGTTAAATAGCAGCGAAATTGCGACAGCCAACCTTTACGAGAAACATATTAAAGTCTCAATAGTTTACTTCACACTTGTATTTTAGGATTAAGTACTTCCACGGTAATTGCTCTGAGGAGTTGCGTTCGCTTGTCCCCAGGCCTCGTGAATTTAAACGCCCCACGAGGCTGGCTTCCCGCTCCCACCCCTACACCGTGGAAACTGTTAGATGTAGACGTCTCTTCTACTCCAATAGCTTCATGTCTCGCACAACTAGCCTATGGAACTCCCATCCCTATTACTGTTTCCCTGACAAATACAATCTCCAACGGTTTAAGTGTAGCGTCAATCGACATCTCCAGTTGCCTTGATCTATCCACTTCCCTTCTCCACATCCTTTCATTTTGCATTCCTATCTGCTCTCGCTCCGGATCTTCTGTGGCCCCCTTGCCTTGATCGACCCACTGTCTTTCTCTTTCACCACATCCCCTCCCTTGCCACTCCTATCTGCTCTTCCTCCAACCCTTCTTTAAGCCCTTGCGTGATAGTGGCCTCCGGCCTTGCTTGGGGTGATACGATTAAAAAGAAAAAAAAAATTCAACCGAAACTTTCTCTTTCGATAAGTCGATAAAATACATCGAAAATAGTAATAACCATCTCTATCAGAATAGATTGAGTGTTAAAACATCTTCATCACCGGGCAAGCCATCTATGCTCACAATACCATCGGGCTGAAAGTTTCAATCGTATATAGCTTTCAATATGTTTGATATGTGCAATCGGATGCAGTTTCTGCCATGTCAAGAGTTATGTAATATATTTATTTCTGATTTATTCAGTCCTAGGAACCTGAGATATTTTGAGGTTAAAGGTGTTACGAAACTGTGGAACACAATATCCACGGCAATTATATTAAATCGCCAGTCGAAATTCAGATCTATGTATTTCTCTGACTTCCAGGCATCGACTCACAGGCTGTTTTCTTGGAAAGAAACGGGTACGTCACTATTTCGATTTAATTTAATAACTAATTGACTAAGTTTGTCGATTTAAAAGATTTCAGTAAAAAAATGTAGGAAAACAAGGTTAAAATATCTCAGTTGAATTAATATTAACTGCGTCATCTCCATCAGATAATATGCACTATCCAGTAACATTTTATTTTGTAAGCATTTACTTTGTAAAATTAGAGCAAACATTCATAACGTCTGATAGAAATACGAGATTAAATATCCAGTACGTGAAAAAAAATTTAACTTCGGTCGAATCAAATGTATGGTGCTTCAGGTCTTTCATCGGACGTTCGATCTCTTTATTGAGAGGATGTGAGGGATTCTTTTTGTCCTTTCATAGTAGAATAGATAGCTTTCTATTATCTGGTTCAGCTCGGTTCGCTTATTTATGTTAGTGCCTCCACTGACATCATTCGTGGTTCGATTCTGCCCTTGTTAGCTTTGCGGGTTCCTTCTATGTCAACCATAAAGTTTCTTAGGTCTTCTGACACTCCGAAGTGACACCGAGTACAAAATATATTTTTGTATCCCTTAGCGTGAACGTAGTATATACTGGGCCCATCACAGATCAACTCTTTTTAGCTCAAGAATATTAAGTTTGATTTAGTCCCCTTGTATTTCCAGGCATATGTAACATACCACATCGGGAATTCAATTTTTTTCATATGATTGCGATTCTCGTCGATAGTTCCATAAAGCTAATCAACATAGACTGAAGTTTTTTTAAATAATTAAAAGTAGTGTGAGAAGCTGATAAGAAAATTAATATTGCTTTCGGAAAGAATCCGTCATTGAAAAAATAAACTATAAAAACAATAAATAGATGAAGAAAGGTCAAAAAGTTTGATTTTTTTATCCAGTATGATTCTACCTCTTATTCTATTTACTTTAGAATGTCTTATAATTATTTTTCCACGTATCGTTTTCTGTTGTTTTTTTATTTGTTATATATGAAATTTGTTTTTGGTTTTGTCATGAGATTTTATTGATTTTATTTCCATTTTCCGAACGTTTTCAAAGAAATCCGAAATTCTTTTCCTGCTAATTTCAATATCCTTATTTTGTCTGAAAAGAAATATTTTTATAGCGAATGCATTATGTCAAGCCTCAAGAAAAGCTGTTAATTAACTTCCGACTGAAGGCGCTTCTATAATTGTAACATTAAATGTTTCTTATTAAGAAATTACTAATTCGCTACACTGGACCATTCGTGTTAATGGTAGACTAGTTATTGCATAAAGATACACATTCGATCTAATAATGTCAAGATTAACTGGGGTTGTCTGGTATAAAATGGTGTTATATTGATTTCTTCAAATTAATCTTGAAATAAATCATTTCACAAGGTGTAGATCGAAATTTGCAAAATCTTTTTCCCCAATGAAAAACAAATTAGTAAATTTTCATCATCACCGAACAGACAGGAAATTTTCTCCGGTCATAATAAAGAGGTGTACTCTCACCGAGGTTCCTTAATTTGAACCTCTATTGAAATTCAAGTTCACCTCAGGCCTCAAGGGGAACTCATCTATAAGATCAATAGCTAAACATACAGAAAAATTCTCGGCTCATTGTGTCCCTCCAAAAAGAACCTTGTTCATTCTAGCATCTTTCATCTTTACAAGAGAGAAAATGGGGTATTACTGTCGTATCGGGGTTTGAAGCTGTCTAATCTACTGTTTCCAGCCTTGGCAGACCTCAAAAGATTTAGCGCAGCCTTATAAGGAATGACTAATTTTTTACCCGAAAACCCCTTTCCTGTAGACGTAACATCGCAAGCCTATCTATACTTCCATAGCAACTGTTCAGATGAGCTCAATTCTTTGATGCCACGGTCCACCTTGCTACGTCTACAGAATTATATCATCGTCATTCCTACGTAATTCTTGGGTAAGAAGGGTGTTCCACGAAGAAGAGAACCGCTACTTTGTGGAACAGTCTTTCTTCTACAATCACTAGAACTTTGATATATTCAAATCTGCTGACATTTCACCGATAAAGTAAAAACTTTTCTTTGGTTGTTCCAACTCTGAGCAAGGCTGAATTGTAAGCGACCATTATAATGATACTTGCTAACCCTAAATTCTGGACCAAAAAGAAAAGGGACATATTCAAGAGGCATTGAGAACCTTGTTTCCCTACAGTCACCATAAAAAGAGAATAAACGGTCCGTGGCAGAAATCTTAAGTTTTTGTATGCTCTTTCTTTGATTATTAACATGTGAACACGCACCTCACCGACAATACATACCAACACGCAACCTTTAAATTCCCTAATCATTTATTGCCCCTTAATTTAGAGAAACGTCATTATCATTCCTATAGTTCATAGGAAATGATATTACATTTTTATTGCTTATTTGTAACCACTCCGTAAGAAAAGAATTAATTCCGCTTTTTTTCCCCAGAAATACTCCAAAAGAGAAAGATAAGTTTGTTCATAAAATAATCAGATCTGTTTATATTTCTGAGATGAAGTATTGTAACTATTTACACTATTTACATTGTTCGGCTGATCACATATGGGAGATCACCACTCTCTGTCGGATCAGGTTGAAATAATAGACAGAGAACATCATTGGAAAATAAGAAAACTTAAGGAATCAGAGCATATGCTAGGTACAAAAATCTCCTAAGCCGGCTATGGCTAGATATGTATACAATATGGGAACCAGTAATATAAAGTGCTAGAGAAAAACATTAAAAGAAAATTGTAATATGGTTAAAATGGTTATGAAGCATTAGGGTTATACGCCCCAAACATTAATTAACTGATGTCCTCAAGAACACATTGCCCAGTGGATAAAAGCGTTGGTTGAACTAATCCAATAACTTGACCCAAAGAGTTGTGAGGTGAAAAAATTTGGAGAGTTGAGTTACTAAAGGGAATTAGCTGATATTGAGACATCCAGAAAAGACATAACACGTGAAACTAAGACAATCTACCCTAGTGGACCAAATAACGGGTTCAGTTCAAAATTCCAACGTATATAACCTGAAGGAGGCCAAGGCGTATAATGGCCGAAATGTGGTGAATATGAGGTCAACAGTCTGAACAAGGTAAATAATGCAATTAAAACAATCAGATCAAACCATTTCTAGCTACGCTTGCTGAGTAGGAGATTAAACTCTCAGTTATTTGTATAACACAGTTAATACTTCAGCTTTGTGTGGGGGAATGCTCGTCAATTCATTTCCAGTTAAGAAAAGAAATCCACATGCGTTGCACGGAAATCTGCACGTTATACAAATATATAAAGTTTTATCACTTTTAATATGCACTGTTTCGTATATATTATCTAGATACTTATTCCAGGGATTGGAAAAAATTTGAGATTGATTGTAGTCTTGATCGAAAAATATATTCTGGTAAGAAGCAAACGTTTAAAAAATAAAGTTCAGTAGTTAAACATTATAAATTATAACAATTCTATCTAAAATAGTGGAGATTAAATGTACATTTTTTCCCTCTCTACTTCGCTCTCGGTCACTCTCTTTCTCTCTCTCTCTCCCTCTCTCTCTCTCTCTATCTATCTCCTTTCTCCTTTATATGTTTCCCTCTGGTATCTCTGACTCACCCTGTATTTCCCTTCCTTCAATCACTCTAGATATGTTCAAGAATCTCTGTCTCACTACACGCTTTCTCTCCCCTCTCTATCAAATATTTTCCCTCTCTATATAACTCTCTATTTTTCTTCTCACTCTCAAGTCCATTTCTCTAATTCACTCCCTTTCTCTGTCTCTCTGTCTCTGTCTCTGTCTCTCTCTCTCTCTCTCTCTCTCTCTGTGTTTCTCGCTTGATAGTTGTTATCGCTCACTGTCTATCTCTCAGTATATATATATATATATATATATATATATATATATATATATATATATATCACTTCAAACGTTATTTTAGTGGATACCCATATTTGAGTAGACGCTCCGTTTATTTATTAAACAGTATATTTATTTATTTTCGTCAACTGGTCTGATTATTAAAGAAATCTTAAGCAAGAAAATATGCAAGATTCGAACGTGCATCTTCCGCAGAAGAAAGATTTGCTTGATCGGCGACACATACCGTGGTTTTTACATATATATATATATATATATATATATATATATATATATATATATATATATATATATATATATATATATATGTGTGTGTGTGTGTGTGTGTGTGTGTGTGTGTGTGTGTGTGTGGTGTGTGTGGGGGGGATGGATATCGCATCAAGAGTATTCCGTCGACCACCCTGTTCTTTAGCGATTGATTTCACCATGTTGATGATTTTAAAATGTTTAGCACTACCAATATTTTGATGTTTTTTTTCATATACCCAGTATACATGGCTGCACGAACATGTTTAAAGATTGAGAAAGAGAGAGAGAGCGCGAGAGAGAGAGAAAGAGAGAAATAGTGAGGGAGTGAGAGAGAAATATGAACAGATTGAAACATGTAACAACCAACTATCGAGAGAGTAACTATTTCTTGTCAGTAAGCAGATAGACTTAAATAGACCAATACACCGGCTTTTTATCAATATTAATTACATGTCTCTCCTTCGGTTTGGAACGCTTGAAGTCATTTTCCACCACAAAAGACATTTAGCATTGAAAATAATTATATAATAAAACCTCGATATTTGCTGTTGTGAGATTAATTATTAATTGAAAACCGGTGCATACACAGATGTCAGTCATTTTTTCTCCTTGCATTTTTTTCTTCGTTTTGTTAGCCCTTAATTGTGTTGCAATGTTCGAATTGGCTATTTATGCTCAGAATCTCGAACGCTTTGTATCAACGTAATTAATTATCCTTGTTCGTTTCACAGAACAGCGGCAAAGTCTCTGGCCTTGTTAATGTCTCAGCAGGACTAAAATAAATGTTGCTTTATACTCAGTAGCTGCTTGTGTGGAAATTCCAAAATGTATTTTCACAATGTGTAATTGAAATAATAATGAATTCAAAATTTCACCTAATGCAAAATATATCATCCTTCGAAATCATTTCAGTTTTGACAAAGATTTACAAATATATATATATATATATATATATATATATATATATATATATTATTGGCGATTACCAACCCGGCTACCTATATGGTAATGTCAAAATACACAAAACAGGTAACCCATTACGACCTATCATTTCTCAAATTCCAACATGCATATACCAATTATCAAAATTTCTCAACGACATTATTACCCCATATCTCCCTACTAACTATAGCATTAAATCTACCCACGAATTCCTCCAAATTCTTAAAAACACAAAATTACAAACAAACCAAGGCATTCTTGCGTCACTTGACGTAGAAAATTTATTTACAAATGTTCCCGTCTCTGAAACTATCGATATTATCATTAATTCTGTGTATAAAAATAATTCAATTCCACCTCCATCAATCCAATCCAATATTTTAAGGAAACTACTGCTTGCATGCACTACTAAAGTACCATTTTATAGCCATAATGGTACTATCTACACACAAACTGACGGAGTAAGTATGGGAAGCCCTCTCGGGCCGTGCTTCTCTAATTATTATATGGCCTATATCGAAAACAAGATTTTTACTAAAGTTGTTAAACCTAAAATATACGTTCGTTATGTTGACGATATTTTTATTTTGGCTGATAATAAGAAAGAAATAGAAAATCTGAAAACTACATTTCAACAAAACTCTGTCCTAAATTTTACTTATGAAATTAGTGAAAAAAATAAACTTCCTTTCTTAGATGTTCTCGTCGATTTTAGTAATAATACTTTTAAAACTTCTGTTTATAAAAAACCAACTAGCAAAGACTCTTGTCATCTTAATTTCTCTAGCGAATGCCCTCTTAGGTATAAAATAGGTGTTATTAAGAATTTCCTCACGCGAGCGCACGAGAACTCATCTTCACGCACGCTTTTCTTTAATGAATTAAAAAATATAAAGCAAACGCTGATCAATAACGGATTTCCAAATCAATTGTTGGATTTCCACATTAGGCGTTTCTTGTCCAAAGTAACTAATAGCAACGGCGAGAATCGAAACATAAACAATAATATTAATATTTTTTATAAAAATCAAATGAACGATAACTACAAACAGGATGAATGCCGAATGAATAACATTATAAAAAAATACATAGCACCAGTTGATAATAGCAAAAAAATTAGATTAATTATTTATTATAAAAAATTTAAAACTTGTAACCTTATAGTTAAAAATAATAATTCACCTCCTACAACAAAATTAAATAGAGCAAATATTATTTACGAATTCAAATGTCCATTAAGGAATTGTATTCCTCAAGAATCAACTTTCGTAAATAATTATATAGGCCACACTACAAATCGTTTAACACGCAGATTAACCCTACACCTTTCTGACAATAGCTCAATTAGATCTCATTTAAATATTCATGGAGACCTACCGGACACTATTCGGAATATACTTGTCGAAAACACTAATATAATAGCATCATCCACTTGCAAAAAAAGGCTAAAAATAATGGAAGCCTTACTTATAAAATTAAACAAACCAACCCTTAATAATATTAACTTTGAACATGGACATAATATCTTGACCGTGTTTTGAAACAAAAAAATGAATCACTTTATAAAACACACACAAACTATTTCTAATTCTAACAGTTGAAATATAATCCTTGATAATGGCTAAAAGTATAGCCGAAAGCGCTCGGAAAAGAACATTCGGACAATTTTTGTATAATTTATCCTCTGAAAAGAAAACCTTTATTAGATTGCACGAGAAATTATATAAAAAAAACTAAATAAAAGCACCTTGTCAGTCGTTTTTAATGAAATGTGCTTGAAAGAAGGATTGCTGCCTAAATACACAAATATATATATATATATATATATATATATATATTATTCATTTATTATAATTTTATCATATAGACAAAACCATTTTACTCACGACAAAGATGCAACTTGGTTTCAGTGCATATTTTTCTTCTTAAAAATGGAAAATAGGAAGTGACGTTTTACATCCGGGCTTGTCTACAAACAGGATCGTTCATAACCATTTTCGACACTCACCCGTAGATGTGCAGTTAAAATGCACTGAAACCAAGTTGCATCTTTGTTGTGAGTAAAATGGTTTTGTCTATATGATAAAATTATGATAAATAAATAATTATCGCTCTACTACCTGTATCGAGCTCTTTTTTTAAATTAACGCTGCGAACGTTAGAATTTATATATTACTTTCGTTCTCATCGCATCGGATATATATATATATATATATATATATATATATATATATGGAGAAAACAACTGAAAAGTCGCAAATTAAAAAAATTGAATGTTTTTTTTGTGAAAGTATTTATTTATATTTTATATATATATAAAATATAAATAAATACTTTCACAAAAAAAACATTCAATTTTTTTAATTTGCAACTTTTCAGTTGTTTTCTCCATATTATATACATATCAATAAAGTTCTTCTCATTATGCTATATATATATTCTTCTCATTATGCTATATATATATGCTATATATATATATATATATATATATATATATATATATATATATATATATATATATGGGATCATCAGAATGAACTGGCTGATGATACCATGTAGTGAAACCTAGATAGGTAGTACCTGGCTGATTAAGATTTTTTTATTATTTCAGTAAACAGATTAGCTCCTTCCTTAATTCTTTTCTTGGTTCTTAATTCTACTATGCCCTTTAAATTTGAGGCTATGCATCCAGAACATCGCCAGTAAACAAACATAATTTCCTCACGTCATGTATAAGTATTTTTTTATAAATAAGTCTGTATCGCTCAAATTCTTTGAGTTCACACATAAATGAATGTGTATACGTATCCACACATACACCTGTATATACATTTATATATATATATATATATATATATATATATATATATATATATACATGTGTGTGCATGTGTATGTATGTGTGTGTGTGTATGAAATTGTGCATGCCTTCAGACACGCACATATTGATATCAATTCGATGGAGGCGACGACAACGTCATAAATCAAAATTCAGAGAGAAAGTCGCCAGTCAGAAACGTGATCTCCACTTGAGGCCTGAATTGCACCAAGCGAATCGCGACTTCGTGACGAAAATTAGCACTTCAGTCGCGCCGGAGAAACAAAGAACACAACCTATCAAACCGTTCTAAACGTCATTTCCCCAAACAAAAGAATGCCGATTAATATATTCTCTTTCTTTCGCTTTTCATATCTCATATTTCCATTCTATCTTTGAAAGAATTCGCTAAATTTTGGTCGTCTCATATATTTACGAGTTTACTACTTGCTTTTTTATTGGTCTTTTCTTCTTCCAATAAATTTATTTATTCTCATATTTCGCGCTAGCTTCCAGACTTTTTCATGATTTCTGGCTACAAATTATGTGTAGGGAGAGATAGATTCAAGCCTGTTTTTCTTTGCCTGTTCTTTACGCGATCATGCAACATTTACTCTTCGTTATTCCTAACGCGGCGGCGATACTATTAACTTAGTTCATAGGCTTAGCATAACTTCGTCTGGTACAAGGTTAGAACGTACGCACTCAAAGGCCTCTTGCACAGTCTTACGCTGGATCAATGATACCCAGAAACACATTTAAAGTCAATCTAAATTGAAAATACCTTTTTGAAAATAGTTTTATTTGAAATTGTGAGTAAGTTCTTATACAGGAAATGAAAGTAAATTAGTGTTCACAACATTACCCCTGCTTGAGATAAGGTATAGCGTTTAGTTTATACCTTTCCTATGAGGAATTAGAATGTTATAACCTGCAGTCAAGATCTACATAGATACTTCATTAAGAATTTGTCTCATTTAAAGTTTCAAAAATCCGCAGGGTGCTTCTTTAATATATACAAAATATGTTTAAAAAAAAATTCAAATACCCAAAGGGCTGTGAATGCGGATGTAGTGTAGGGATTACAAACGCTGAAAGTAGGATTGGCGTTTCGTGTTCAAATTCCAGCCGATTCAAATCGACTTTCACACAAATACCCCTCGAAATGTATAAATCTATCTCTTCTCACTCAAGCTCGGAGATAATGGCAGGGTAAACTGGACTATCTGGCTTTGGTTGGTAAGCAATCTTCGAAAAATACAACTATGAATTCCAAACAAGTTGGGTGCGGATCTAGCAACTCCTCCCCACAAATCCTTTTTGCTACGGAAACCACAGCAGCAACCACATGTCATGGTGAGTCCGTCGCCTTCTACTCCAGAGGGGGAATTTATATACTTACATATATACCCAGAGTTCATAATAGAATCTTAAGACACCAGACAATCGTCTGTTCAGAATAAACAAAGGTATGGATAACTTCTATTTGTTGGATGCTGTCATGATTAGATTCGAAACATTAATCAATAGTTTACTTTTTTTTTTTAGAATTCTTACATAGGTTTAACAATAGAAATACATAAAACATATTTTGAACGAAACAGTGTTTCTCTCCTTACAAATCCGCTTCTTATTATTATTATCTCTTAGCTTTAGAAGATATTCCTTTCACTTCATCAGCATTGGAGAAACATTTGTCGGTCAGAAAACGTAATTGATCTATCTCAGAAATGCTCGGGAGCGGACGGGTACGGAACTCTGATCCTATGCAGAAATCAGTAATGTTTGTAGATCCAAATAGAT
>OZ038497.1:70811796-70821796 GCA_964036315.1 Acanthosepion esculentum | reverse complement strand
AGATGTTTTGAGAGAAACCTGTTATAGTACAGATAAATTTTTAACAGATGATCTTATTGAGGCTCAGCGCTACCCACATGAATTTCTAAACTCTTTGACACTATCAGGAATGCCACCTCATAAAATGAGTTTTAAACCCAGCTCAATACTAATGCTTCTTCGTAAAATTTCTATCCAGAATGGATTCTGCAATAGTACAAGACAGGAAGTGGTCGCCTTGCATCAACATTCAATTGAGGCTTCATTGATTAGTGGCTCACTAATTGGCAGACTTGTCCTCATCCCCAAAATAAAGCTGGCTCCAAGCAACTCTAACTTGCCATTCACCTTGGAGAGAACCCAGTCTCCTGTCCGTTTGTCATATGCCATGACAGGGGCTGACATTTGAGAAGGTGGAATTGTTGTTACCTCAGCCAGTGTTCAGTCATGGGAAATTGTATGTGTCATACTCTAGAGCTCGCAAACTCTCACATGTAAGGCCTAAGGTCATGGAGACAGACAGACAAGAAAGGAGAAGAGGGCGAACTGTTACGAAGAACATTGTCTGAAGGAGTGGAAGGTTTTTAGACATTCTGGAGACCCTTGATTGATTATGTATGTGTCCTTGATTTATATGTATACACACACACATATATATATATAAATTCACCTTCATCCCTACCGTGCGCAGACGGCTTAATGGTAGAAGTTCCGACTGACGCCAATTCATTCGATCCTAGCTAGAGGCAACCGGATGTCTAGCCACACTGATGAGCTGTGAAATAGCGAAACAGTCTGTCTGTGGATGACTATATATATATATATATATATATATATATATATATATATATTAAATGAATATCTTTCAAAAGAGGAAACTATTTATATGTGACATGTATTATATAGTTTTGTACATATATAGGTATTCATATCGGATAAAGCTGGCATGGCGTTATGTTGAGAGTGGGGATAGCCACGGACTGATTGGCATTGGCAATCTTTGCACAAATGGTGGGCACTCCAAAACATCTCTATGTGTTTTTTATTTTCCCTGCCTATGAGTATTGTAGGTTAAAAAGGATAGATTTAATAATTAAACTTTATTTATTTGTAAATATAACTATACAAATATACGCAATTTTACTATTTGATGCCTAAGAATCTCATTCTTTTAATGTAGAGCTTTCAATATGTTATTTCTATACATACATATATGTAAAAAATGTTTATTGTTTACTCAACTCTATTGGTCGTTCCGTGAACATTCCACGGGCCCCGCTAGTTATTAATATTGCTGCTTGTTTTACTATATATGTAAGAAAACTGGTTAATTTTAGGTTCCAGATTAGATTGTATTCGCTTGGCTACTCAAAAGAAAGGTACGCATCAGCTTCCTCACAGAGTTGGTACTAGCGTATTGCATATTAATCAAGTTCAATCATCTTTGTTTCGCATTGGCTTTATACTTATCTCTTTTCATATCTATCAATATATCGGTTTGTTGGCCGATCTGTTTATATGCCTGCCTACCTTTCTTTATATATATATATATTTATATATATATATATATATATATATATATATATATATATATATATATATATATATATGTATATATGTATGTGTGTGTGTGTGTGTGTGTGTGTGTGCGTGTAATTATTCGTTTAGTTTCAATTAATTTGCTCAAGCCTATATATATATATATATATGTATATATATATATATATATATATATATACATATATATGATGGACTCTCCCGTCGGTTTCAACGTATGAGGTTCCGACAACTGTGCTTATTCAACCCTGTGTGTAAGTCGCAAGTGACATTTCAGTCCCGCTAGTGATTTGCAAAGAAGTCTACAGATTGTGCAAGAGTGTGGATTGTTGGAGTGTGTGGCCGGTACAGCAGCAGATATTTTAGTCTTTTCCCTATTGCGACGAAGCTTGGTGATGTTTGATGCTGCCTTGTTCTTGATGCCATTGTAGCAAGTATTCCTCCACTCATTGCGATCAATTACTATGTCCTCAAACGTAGCATGGTCCATATTCGCAGCTGAGAGGTTACTTTTCAGTTTGTCCCTGTATCTAAGCAATGGTCGGACCACGCTTCGATGACCACTGTCAAGTTGACTATACATGAGTATTTTTGGTATTCTGTTGTCTTGCATACGTAGCATATGACCAGCCCAGCGTAATTGTGACTTCATGAGAAAGGAATCAATACCATCTATATATATATATATATATATATATATATATATATATATATATATATATACACCATTGTGCAAATTAATTGAAACAAAACGAACAATTCGGTTATTATCTACTTTTTTTACATTGCACATTTTAGTAATTCGTATGTCACTTCTACGAAATCGTTCCTTGCAGATTGAACACAGATTTTCGATTAGATTTAAATCAGGAGAGTTTCCGGGACAGCAAATAGTACTTTGATTTTCTCACTGGTAAGTCTTGCCAGTGTGTCCGTACAGTGTTACAAGTTTTTATGCTTCTTATGAATGGCTTCCATCGCAGACAATGGCCGTAGGACAACTAATCGACAGTCGAGACAGTAGTGTCCGGGAGTGATACAAATCTAATGAAATCACGGATGACACAATATTTTTTCAAGGGCAAACAAATTTCATTATACACCCCGAAAATAAATTCATATTACTGCACACCACTGCAAATGACCTAATGTGAGGAAAAAATAGAAATCGATTACACTCTGTCACTCCAGCGGGTCTAAAAATGACCGTATCGTGAAAGAAAGGAAATTAAAGCAGTTGTTTCAATTAATTTGCACAAAGGTATATATATATATATATATATATATATATATATATATATATATATATATATATATATATATATATATATGTATAAGGATGATGGAGTCGTTCCCTTTTAGCGTCTAATCATAGATAGAAAGAAAGAAAGAAAGAAAGAAAGAAAGAAAGAAAGAAAGAAAGAAAGAAGAATGGTTAACGAATGGCTAATAATTTTAAATGAAATATAGAGAGGCAGAAAGCAAGAAGATAAGGTTAATGATTTAAAGGCAGTCAATCGCAATAGAGAAGAATAGTTATATATTAAGGGAATAGAGAAACAGATTCTTCCAGAACAAGAGATAGACAGGCCTACTCTAAAAGAAAGTGAGTCAACTATAATCTAAAATCGACAGAGAACTGTATGTTGAGGGTTGAAAAAAGACCGGACAAGAATGAGCGGAATTGAGTGAACGTGAAATCCCGAGAAATGACGAATAATATAAGACTGATAATTGTGCGAGTTGAAGGAAAGCTCTCCGACTTTAGTGATTCTGTCGAGAGAGACGCAACGCAGGCCCCTTCTGGCGACAGTCACTGAAGACTTAACCCAATAAGAAAGGCTTAGCCCATTAGTTGAAGCCGATTAAGAATTGACAGGACAGGTTTGGTGGGGTCAGGTGTTGGACTAGACACCATTGGCAACAACCTTTCTTTACTGTTTCTCCAGTAACTTTGGCGTTGATGGAGATCGGACAATGGCTTACCCGAATACCCCTGACTTCTTATCACCTTCAACTCACAACCAGATTGGCTTTCGACTTGCGGGCATGTTTGAGTCCTCTGCAGAAGCATATGCTGGAGCAATTGAAAGTAAGGTTGGCATTTGGATGAGATCGATCGTGGAAAGGCAATTGGGAAATTATTTTGGTCTGACAAGATAACTACAGAGGATTGCCAAATACGCTTTGCCAGTTCAAACGTAAATTTAGGTCTGTTGTTACAATAGGTCCAAAAGTGAATTACAAATTAATTTCGGAAAGCTATAATAAAAAATAATTTTGCAAAATAATTTTAGGGCTTATTTAGAAATAAACGATTTACATGACTTAAATGTATAAAAAAAAATGAAACAGTCAAATCGCTCCTTTTTTTGTATGATAATATGATATACCACATCATTTGGATCATCGTGGGTTTCCAACTCATTCAATCGGCCAAATCCTCTTAGTAACATGAGGCATCCACATGCATGAGAAAAATGGTGGTAAGTTTCCACCGATAATTAATAGGTGACGGAGAGATAATTTTCTGCTGAAATATCCTATTGATTCAGCCTCTATTATTAAACAAATAAGTTTCATTTCGTTCATATATATATATATATATATATACATATATATATATATATATATATATATATATATATATATATATATATATATATATATATATATATATATATATATACCATTAACACACACGTATAAAACAACTGTGATACAAATAGAGTGAGATAAAGATGAAAAGGATTGAAACAGATAGAAAGAGGTTAGGATAGATAGATAGATAGATAGATAGATAGATAGATATGAACATACTAAGATAGACATAAAATATAAACCCAGATATATAGATATTAGGTTGCCGTGCATGAAATGAGACGCTTGATAGGGAATGAAGAAAACACTTCTGAAATGTTAAATAACTAATTTATTTAGTTGAAATAGGCACCATGTTGATGAATGACTGTTCTCCAATGTAAATTTTTGATCACATCTTTAAAAATTTATCATCCTTTGATGTGATAAACAGTTCCCATGCTTTGATTACCTCTTTCTTATTAGAGAATGCATTATTGCGTATGAAAAGCTCAAAATGCTTAAATAAGTCATAATCAGTAGGAGAGATATCAGATGAATATGAAAGACGGGGGAAGATTTTCATGATACAGGCTATGCAGCTTTTAGACATTTGAGCGTTGTCGTGCAGCAAAATTGTTTGTTTTTCCCCAGTTTGTACTCCATACAGTAAGATTACACGACATTGTTTCATTGTAATCATTTTCATTGGGTTTATGTGTAACAATATATTGAAAGAAAAATTATTAGTCAAGATATTTTTATATACTAGGGAGATTACTTCGTTAGACGACCGGATCAACAACCAACCAAAAAATGCGTCATTTCATGTGTGACAAACTAATAGATAGATAGATAGATAAATAGATAGATAGATATGAATATACTGATATGGTTAGATATAAAATTTGAACACAGATAGATAGATGAGGATCATAAGTGACGCACTCAGATAATCAGTACGTAGAGGTAACATGCAGGGGAAGGAATCCAGCCTCATCAAATCGCACTCTCTCAACATCGTTCTCCGATAAAATGCACTCGCCATTTAGTAATCAGTATACCCATCCTGATCACTGCATGTTTTTTGCTTCAACTTTGCCATAATGACTAGAAATGACTTCTCAAGGCATTGGCTATACACAAAACCCCTATGAGGTTGCCTATCACGTAGATGTCACATAGAGCATTCATTTACTTCTATTGTCTTGTAAAAACTTAGTTAAGTTTTAGGAGTTTATACGCGCCTTGCTCTCGGCAGAGTTGAAGCTTCGCTGGGTGACGCTGGTGTCTGTCCGTTACTGCGAGAGCTAAATTGAGTACAAAATTGATAAATAAAGGATAAAAAATGAAAGTAAAAACCTAAAATCGAGTAATAAATACATATAAATCATATTCTATCCTCGATTGGCTTGTGCCTGTAATCGTTGTGTATTTCTCAACAGCATCTTAGGTCGTGTATATAAGATAAAAAAAGACCAGTGTTTCGTTTACTTATCGTCTTGTTTTTTTTATTTTTTGTTTTTTTTAATAAATAGCATAGGACTCCTAGAAAGAACAGAGAAGCAGTCTTCTATTTACCGTTATGCAGATGTCATTAAGCTTTGTAAATACCTATTAACTGATGTGCTTCCATAGACGGTTGTCAACTAATAATAGCAGTCAATGTTCGAAGTCATGTTAAAAACTATACTAGGATGTTGAATGTTAATTTCCAAAAGTATCAGACATGATCTGTCTATACTGATGGGATGAGTTATTGTAAATATTTACACTGTTCGGAATGTTGTCCTCATCTCTTTTTTTCATATTTACAACGTTTCGGCTGTTGTATGCTCTAGCCATCTTCAGGTGATTGGAATTTTGAATCGGACCGTTTATTTCGTTCACCGGAGTAGATTGTTCTAGTTCCACGTGTCATGCCTCGTCCGGATGTCTCAGTTTCAGATATTTCCCTTTAATTCAACTCTCCAAGTTTTTGTTCACCTCTGTTGTGGCCAGGCATTGAACTCACAACCCTTTGAATCAAGTTACTGGATTACATCAACCGACGCATTTATCCACTGGGCCATGTGTCCTTGAGTCGATAAAATTGTTAGTTGAAACGATACTGATCACAACAGAGGTGAACAATAACTTGGAGAAATGAGGTAAGGGGAAATAACTGAAGGTTTTTTTTTTCTTTTACATGGACTGCCATCCAAGTTTAATTTGTTCTATTTCCAATGCTTATATCATATTCATTTTGATTATATCCATTACAACTGGCTTTCAAAGAAAACGCTCATAGACTTGAAAGCTTAACCTCCGAAGCAAATTCTGATTCTAATATGTATTTTGAGTATAGTAAAATGTGATCAATCCTTATTCCTTAAAAGAATACTATGAATACATTTTGATTTCGCCTCTGCATCGTATATTGAGTTAATCAATTTAAAAGTGACTTTTAAAAAGAAACATCTGAATATCTTATGTCTTAGCTTCTGAAACACATCATTATCTATCTATCTATCTATCTATCTATCTATCTGTGTCTCTATATGTATGTCTACCGAAATAATAATAATGTTAATACAAATCAATTACGCTGAACAAAATCGCGTAAATTAGTAAAATTTAATGCGTTTAAAGATGAGCGAATTTGTGTAAAGGAATTGATCAATATGAAATAAAGGGCAAACAATCTTCATGATAAGGGAAATTTCAAAAGACTTTAAAAATTTTAATTATCTTACCCTAATCTAAGTTTTGGATTACATCCACTCGTCAAAGGATGTTACATAGTAAAGTAGATTAAGGCATATATCTATATCTAAGTATATAAATATATATTTCTAAAAATTAATGGATTTATTTTTAATCCAACATTTTTATTACTTCAAATGTTATTATAGTGGACACTTTCTATTAGATGTTCTTTCCATATAAGGGAAAATGGAACCTTATTTGTAGTTTTGTATTTCGTGGCCGAGTGGTAAAACACGCAGAATCAGACGGTGATTTTCCCTCCAAAGAGGGACGATGGTTTGACTCTGCCGGTGAACGTCTTTCCTTTACTAAAATTTCTTGAATGCGCAAACTGATAGAGTAATACACACTGTTTAATTAATAAAATGGGGCATCTATTTCAGATACGAAGTATACACTATAATAATGTTTGCATATATCATATTCGTTGTTGTATACTGCGCATATAGTTCTTTAAACTTCACCCTCTCCCTTATATAATGAAGATTATAGCTTAGAGCTATTGTACCTTATTTGATTTGACTAGCATATTATGTAAAAGCGTTGGATAAAGTACATCACAAAGAATTGTTGTAAGTGCGAGGTAAGCCTGATTTATTTGGGAAGGACAGTAGAACAATCTAGAACCTATACTGGCAGCAAACCGCCTGCATTCGGACAGAAAATGAATTCAGTAAATATAGAAAAATTAGAAATGTTTTTAAGATTTGGATGTGCCTTCTCATCGTACTCATTGAACTTATAGAGTAGGGGATTCTGATTTGAATAGTTGTCCTTCCAGGATTCATTATTTGTGTCCACAATCTTGACAACATATACAGATGACACAATGTTAATAGCAGGCACGGAAAGGAAACTATAAGAACTCCTACCGAAGATAGTTAAGGAAATCAAGAAAAAAGGACTAAACATGAATTGCAGGATGACAGAATGCCTCGTTGTTAAGAAAAGGATCAGTCAAAGATGCAAATTACAAATTGAAGGTACAAAAATTAAACAAGTACAAAAATTTAATAATCTGGGAAGTATTTTAACAAAGAACGCAGAATGTAACACTGAAATTCGATGGTGCATCTGGATAGCGAAAGTTGCCTGCCAAAAACAAAGCAAAGTATTAAGAAACAGAAAAATTCCCTAGAAACACAGACGTACTAAACGTAATATCAGTTCTGCTATATGGTAGTTAATGCTGGAAAATTTCCTCGCAGATGATGAAGAAATTTGAAGCAACAGAAATGTGGTTCTACAGAAGGATGTTGAGAATACCATGGACTGAAAATGCGAGCAACGATGAAGTCTTATGAAAAATGGAAACAAAGGACACTTATACGTAGCATCGGGAAGAGACTGTTGAAATTTCTAGGGCTCATAATGAGGAAAGAGGGCTTCAAAAATGTTATACTCACAGGTCAAACTGAAGGCAAAAGATATAACGCCTAACCCACCTGAATGGACCCGGCAGAAAAAAGGAAAAGAAGCATGTAAGTATCTCCAGAAGACCTACGATATTCAAAGTTATTATGCACTTTAATGGCAAAAAAAAACGCGATAAACATAGTAATGTTTTTTTTTTGTGCGCCTGGGGAAAGAATCTGTGCACACAAAGATGTTCCATTTCTACGCTTATTCATTATTGAACGGATACCACGACAAAGGCATTATACAATAATTTTGGGATATTTTTTTTCTTTTTGTTATGTTTCGACCCTTACGTACACCTCTCCTTCTCTCTCCCTCTCTCTCTCTCTCCCTCTCTCTCCTTGTCTGTCTGTCTGTCTGTCTGTCTGTCTCTCTCTCTCTCTCTCTCTCTCTCTCTCTCTCTCTCTCTCTCTATTCTTTTGTGCGTGTACATTTCTCTTGTCTGTTTCTGGTGTCGAGACGAAATTTGGAAATTCGTACGATCGAAGCAGTCAGTATGAAATTAATCGGTGAGTGATGCTGGCTTACTTTTATAATAACAGCTGTTTGTGGCACCTTGTCATGCTTGCATCACTTCCCATTTGAGGCATCAAAATGGCCGGCGCGACAGACGGTACATACTATTCCTCCCTCTCTTTCATTCTCTATTTCTCTCTTTGATTGTTTATCTCCTTGTTTGCTACTCTCTCTTTTACGCTCTATCATATGATGTTCTCTTCCCACTTCTCTCAATTCTTGATTTTTTTTTTAATTTTCCTCTGCCATTTCTCTTTCAGATATTTCGCGCTCTTTATTTTCAATTTTACTCTTTCATTCTTGTTCTCGATCGTTTCGATCTCTAATTTTCTCTAACTGTATTTTGTTTTCCTTCTTTTATTTTTTTATTTTTATTCTCAGTTTGTCTTTCCTTCTTACTTTTTCCTCCTTCTCTTCCTTTTATACTTTTCCTTCTTTTTCAGTCTTTCCTACCTTCTTTTTTCTCATTCGTTGAATTCTGTTAACGATTTTCTTTCCCGATTTATCTATTTTTCTCAATTCATGTCATCGTTGCTTTTAATTCCCCCTCCCTCCCTTCAACTGGAAGGGGAAATAATGCGATAAATAAGGAAGAAAAATATTTATGATAAAAGGCACAGGGATTTTGCATTACGGTGACTGAAGCCTAGATGCAAGGTGAGGACTGATAACATAGCAGATCCTTTTTTTTTTTGGATTTTACCAAAATACATAGCAGATGCACCGGAACAGATGTGACAATAATATTCAATGCATCGATGAATGATAGGCTTATAAATTCTGTCGAGAAAATATTATTTAGTACGACATATATATATATATATATATATATATATATATATATATATATATATATATATATATATATATATATATATGTACTTTTTATATATGTACGGGGAGTTCGGAAATGTTCCCGAGCCCAATAAAAAGTACCTTAAGTAAAATTTTCTAGGATATTTGGGGATATTTAACCAAATTTTCGTAACGTATTTCGTATATATATATATATGAGTGTGCATGTGTAATAACACATTATATATATATATATATATATATATATATATATATATATATATATATATATATATATTATATATATATATATATATATATATATATATATTATATATATATATATATTATATATATATATATTATATATATATATATATATATATATATATATATATATATATAT
>OZ038497.1:70736796-70801796 GCA_964036315.1 Acanthosepion esculentum | reverse complement strand
GCTCTCCACAACTTCCTATCCTTTATAGTTATAATCATTATCTGTCTTCTTACTCTCCCTTCCGGTTCTAGCTCTGCTATCTATTTACACAAGTTTGTTAGGTAGGTTGATCATGGCTCTCCACAACTTCCTATCCTTTATAGTTATAATCATTATCTGTCTTCTTACTCTCCCTTCCGGTTCTAGCTCTGCTATCTATTTACACAAGATTGTTAGCTAGGTAGATCATGGCTCTCCACAATTTCCTATCCTTTGTAGTTCTAATCAATGTCTATCTCCTTACTCTCCTCCCGAGATCTTGTTCTGCTATCCATTTACACGAGCTCGTTAGGTACCCTACTAGCTGTTTCCCTTCATCCGTTTCGCCTTCAATGTCTTTTAAGTCCCAAATATGTCTTAATGAAATTGTCTCTTGCAGATTCATGAACAAGTGTCCATTTCGCTTCCATTTTGCTTCCAGATGGTATTCTCAACATCTTTCTCTAGACTCACATCTCTCTTGCCTAAAGTTTGCTGCTCTTCATCTGTGAGGAAATTGCCCATCATCAAATGCCATATAGGAGAATAGGTTATACACAGCTTTTTTCACCCTTTTCTTTGTCTCTAAAGAAAATTTTAATTTAATTTTTTGCCTACAGAACAAATATTCATTTGACACGATAAGGATTTTCCTTCTTAATGAGCTTAATTCTCTGGACAGCGAAAATTAATCACAAACAGGTAACATTTTTTAATCACATAGAGTGAATACTATTAAGTAAAAATTTCACATAAAAACTATATTACTTGCCAGGCTATACCATCGTATATTGAAAAATACTTATATGAATTCCAAATGGAATATGTATTAATATTTTTGAGACTTAACTTTTTCATGGATTAAGAATACGGGTTTAGGTAGTTCAATGAGATTTAAACTTGAAACAATAGTGATATCAATATAATTTACTTCTGATTAATCTTTTTTTATTGACGAGGAATCATCATAATTACATCAATTATACATGCTGGAATCTTCACCTTCCTTATTTAAATTAATATATTTAATGCACGTACTACGCAAGCTACATAACGATTCCATTATAGAGTATTTTTAATTATTTTTTGTTTACTTTTTTCATATTCAATAATTGGAATCTCAAACCTGATTTCCGCTCTGAAACAATTAGCAAACATCCATATACAGCATATATAAAAATTTTAAAAAAGGATCTTTGCGTTTTACGGACTATGAAAAGGCGTTTGATTAAGCAGAACACCTTACAGTAGTGAACTCAGTATTAGAAAAGGGTATTAACAAAAACTACATATGATAACAGCACAAAAATAATTGGACAAAACAAAGATATTGTTAAAATAAAGATTGGAAAAGAAGTGAGGTAGAATAAACGATTTTTGACCAATTGTTTAATGAATACTTCTAAAATATCATTTGGAAAATGAACTTGGAAGTAATGGGAGCAAGTATAAACGGAGCATATTTTACAATGCCTACTCTTTACTTTACAAGAAATCCCAAACGGCACAACAGAGAATGTTTCAAAATAATATATTTAGAAATAATAATTCAAACAACATAGACATCGGCTAGATAACCACTACATTACCACGTTGATTAACATGCCACCTATCAGATAATAGGAAGTTAAATCCCGTATCTTAAATTAAAACAACAACAAAATAGAATTTAAATTAGTGAATGCCTGATGATTGCCTACATTAGAGGAAATGAGTAGCATCTTAGGATAAGGAATATACTTGACCTAATGCATACATACATACATATATATATATATATATATATATATATATATATATATATATATATATATATATATATATATATATATATTGTAAAGGTAATAAATCTGTTGGTATATAATCCAAGTGAATCCTAGTCAATTGTTATCTTCTGTCCTCCTGATTACTCTTTTCTCATTCCGCTCATTGTTAATGTTTCTGCTCCTAATTTTTCCACTCCCTGTAACCCTTTGTGTATTAGTGGCTTTACTGCCTTGAATGGGGTGATACCGATCGCAAAAATCTCTCTCAAAATCTCTTCATCCACCGTTCACTATTCGCTATATAACATTTACCTTTCCTATTTTCCTTTTTATTTCATTCCGCTTTCTGTTTTGCGTCCTATATTGCCCTCTTCATCTCTTTTTTCTTATCTATCTATTGAAATATATCTTATATATATATATATATATATATATATATATATATATATATATATATATATATATATATTGTAAAGGTAATAAATCTGTTGGTATATAATCCAAGTGAATCCTAGTCATATAAAATATTAAAACTGATCCACAAAAAGAGCTCAATGATTTATTATTACAGAGCAAATAATTATTACACAATAAAATCCAAAATTACCTCATATGGAGAATAGGCTTATTTTAACCGACGAAATTCTTTGGTCTTATTCAACCCGGGCATAGACTGAGTTCGCGTTTACTAAAAGAAATGATGCTACATGGAAGCTAGGTGTTTGAATAGTGATGTTGTCCAAGGCTGCAAGAACAAATTATCTGAAGATACTGTTCCATAACATCAAATCGAATGATAGTATATTGAATATAGTTTGTGATGACTCATATTGTTTAAAGACTTGTTATTATAAAACCTGATTTTTCAGACAGGATGCTTTTATCTCAGGCGAGTGTCGTGTTAACTAATTCTTCAGTCACTGCAAACCATTCTTGTGCCTCTTAATGTTTATTGCTAGTTAATAATAAAAGAGAATTCACTTAGTCCAAAATCTACTAGAAGTAGCGTGGACTATATTTGAAATGTCTAAGCGATTGGTGCTCGCGTTCATCTCAGCTAGTTAAACTGAGGACAAGTTGAACAGAGATTCTCATTCTCTCAGTCACAATTACAATTAAAGAGTCATTTTAATTCATATGCTGTATTCTATTCTTCTCATTCGTCGTCGCTTATATTATTGGATAATATTAACTTTTTTCGCGCGAGTTATCGACTGTCCATCATTCTATTGTACCACAATATACGTTATCCCCATCTTTGTCGTTTCGACCTCTCTCTCAATTTCCCCGTGTGTAAATATAATTCGGGCACCTTTCATCATAAAATATCTTCCCTTTCTAAATAATTCAGTCAAGAAAGGGGTTATCATACTTGGTGATTTTCTTTCACGTTACTTCACTCACAAGGCTCAAAGGAATTGCTCACCTGTTTTCGTTTTTCCGTCAGCTTTCTCTTACCCATGTATGCATTCTATTAAGTGGAACCCACCAGGGTAGCCAACACTTGTCATTTTTCCTCTTCGGAATCTTAGACCAATTTTGCTGCCACCTATGAAGATTACCAAGCCTGTTTTTACTGAAAGATTTTTCTTTTTTTCTCTGTCTCTTCGGATGCTTTTCTATTGACTTCCTATCTTTTCCACTTTCTCCACCACCCTTTCTTTTCGATATCTACTGCATTCTTTCTATGGTTATCGAGGTAATTCACTGCTCATTTCATTAGTCTTTTTTCAACCGCGAATGTTTGTTTCGTTTTGGTTTTATAGTTACATTCCTCTTTTCATCCTCTTTTTATTTTCCCTTCTTTCTTTATTTTTATACTTTTATACTTTTTCCAGTTTTAAATTCCTTCTTATATCTCTACCGCCATATTTTCTTGATAAGTCCTGATGTTTTAAGCATTTATTTCAATGTTTCACTCTCTATTGATTTCCCTTTCTTTCTTTCTGTTCTTTTTCCTTTATTAATATACATATTTTTGTATTTTCTATTCTTTCCCTCTTTCATTCTTTTCTGTTTCATTCTTTTCCTTCCTCATCGTCTTTCACTGATTTTTCTTTTTCATTCTCACTCTTTCTGTCCTTTATTTATTTTCTCCTTCTTTTTCTATGCTTTTCCTCTTTTCGTTTACATTTCTTCACTGCTATTTACTTTGTTTTGGGTTTTTTTTTTTACTTTGTTTCGTTTCTTTTTCTTTTTTATGTTTTTGTGTTCCATTTTCCATTTCGAAATTTTGTTTATTCTATTATTAGATTCCTTCTTTTAGGTTGGTTTTCATTTCCTTTCTTTCTTTTTCCTTCGTTTTTACTTCCTTTTCCTTCCTTTTATTTTTATTACAATTTTCGTTGTATATAACTCATTCTTTTTTCCAGTTTTATATTTCTTTTTCTTTCTTTTTTTTTGTATTTTTAATTGTCATTTTTTTTACGTATAATTAACTTTTCATTGTTGTTTCATTCAAATTTTTTCTTCGATTTTATAACGGTTTTTGTTTCAATTCATTCATCTTTCTTTTCATTTAACTTCTTTCATTTATCCCAACTGAATAATTTCTACCGAATATCTTCAATTTCTGATTTCTTTCATTTATTTAAATATTATTATTTTCTAATGTTTTCTTTGATTTTGTTGCTTGTTCGAATGTAAATTCTTGGGTGAAAGAATGAAAGAATTTTAGAAGAAACTACTCTTGAATTTAACCCATATTCTCCTGGTGTCAGTTTAAAACAACGCTTTTTTAACGTATATCTAAAATTTAATTATAACTATGAATTTGGAATATGAAAATTTCACTGGAATATGATGCAAAATTTCCAAGTTTTCATTTGAAAACAAAAAATGAGAACTTTAAGCAAAATGGCTACAATACATAGAAAAATAAGATTTCAATTTAAACTGACGCCCGGAGATTATGGATTTCTTCCTTTAGTTCTTTTTTATATACAATTTTCATTCATTTTCTATATTTTATTTTAATTTTATTCGATATTCATGTTGGCACAAATTGATTTGGCAAATAATTTTTCCTTCTTTTTGCTAATTTTTTTTTTTCAGTTTGTATTCTTCATTTATTCTTCATTTTTGGTTATTCTGTTTACACTTTTTCTTGAAGATTTGAATTTTTTCTATTTCCAAACGTGTTTACAATTATATTTTTAGCTATTATTTGTTATTATCGTTGTTGTTCTTGTGATATTTTAATTTAAAAAATCTCTTGAGATTCTCGCTGTAATTATTTTAATTTCATTTTTTACAATTTTCGGAAGTTCATTCTGTCTTTCTTTTTTCTTTCTTTCTTTTCTTGGACTCTTGCTTTTCAAACAAACTTCTACTTCTTTCCATTATGTTTTCTTTCTATCTTCTTCCTCTTTACTTTCTATATTTTTTCAAATTTTTCTATAATTATTAGTTTTCAATATCTTTCGTTTTTTCTCTTCCTTCTCTTACATTTTTAAAGTATTTAATTCCGATTAGTTGTCTTTTTTTTTCTTTTTCTCTATCTTTAAATTACTCTCGTAGTTTTTCTAGTTTCTACTCTTCCTTGGTTTCTGTCTTATTCGATAACATAGGATGTTTCTTCCTCTTCCTCCTCCTCCTCACACTACTAATTCCTTTTCTACTCTCTTCAAAATATGACCCCTTACATCTATAATTCGAAAATTCTTCCGGCCTCTTCCCATCCACCAGAAATACCCTCCACTCCCAAACAATCGGGTCTCGTGCGTGTTTCCCTGTTGTGAATTCCCCGCCGGCTTTCTCTAAATACCTTAGACCACCGACGCTCTCGTAATGTCGAAACTAAATCAACAATAATTAGCAAAGGTCACAGAACACCAACAAGTCAGCAGACAGAGAGGGGCAAAAGGATACGAAGAAGAAGAAGATAGCAAAAAGAAAACGAAAGAGAATCGGTAAGAGACCAGAAACTTTAACATTTTAAGGTAAAAACAGAAATGGCGAGAGATTTTGTATGAGGCAAAAGATAAGAGATTCACTTGGAAGAAAATGGATTGAAGAGAATTATAAAAAAAGATGAACTCTAAAATGTAGAAAGAAAGAAAAATGAATTAAAGAGAAAGGAAAAGAAAGTAAAAGTAATGAGCAGAGAATAAGTAAATAAATAATCGGTCTTTGAAATTGACACATCATTTCGTCAATCCAGTTTTTAATCGAGAACGTATCTAATCGAAATATTCCCACATACCCGTCAACAGATCGAACATCTGAAAATAATAATTGAAAATCTACAATAAAGAATCAAAAGTAAGTAACCAATTGAACAGGCTACACTTTCTCAAGAGACGATAAGCGAAATCAATCGATGACGTGTCACAAATGATTATCGATTTGTTTCAGTAGCAAGTGTCTGTTAACATTCCACAACCGTTGAGACTAACGCGCAAATTTCACTCCAGCAACAACGACAAAAGCATCATAAATTGTATCATAATGGAAATATATTTTCATAGCATAACTTAGTACAGCATAGGACGGCCGGGGAAAAGATTGTGGTGCGTCAGTGGAGATGTAACGCATTCAAAATCCTAAATTTTTACTAGCGTTCACACATCACCTTTTGGGGCTGGCAAGAAGTACGCAACTGATTATCTCTGATCATGATGTTTTCTGTCCATTTCAGTCACTCGATAAATACAAAGATGATCAGATAGATAGATAGATAGATAGATAGATAGATAGATAGATAGATAGATAGATAGATAGATAGATGGATGGAAATAGTACAGGTATGAATCTCTAACTTCTATATCGATTCTACTTTTTGATACAAACAGTATTTTACTTACTATCTTTACATTTCTGTTACTTTGGTTTGGACATCAGGTTATAGTTGAAGAAAACTGGTGTTGCAGCCGGAGAGAATGAAATACAGGGTGTCAATAAAGCCAGGGCACATAGCAAATCTCATTAACTATATTTTCTTACCTCCATAGGTTAAACATGTTTTTGTCGAAAGAAGAAAGAATTGACTCATAAAAAGTGAATGCGCTAAAAATAGCGGCAGTGTTTAGTTCGTGCAACGTGTTCAGGTGAATCTTGCAAAGCGCACCAACCCTTGCGTCACAAACGATGGAAGACATATCGAAGATGGTATTTGTTGATATCCCAATTCAATAAAATATTTTTGAAAATTTCATTTCTTGAAAATATGCATTTTTGCCTATTTATCTACAAGACTTTACGGACACCCTGTAGAATATTAAGAACTTTGGCTAAAGATATAAAATGTGCAAGTGTTGTGAAGAAATACATGTAAAATGTTTTCTCAGTGATAACCTTATTGCGGTATATAGAACCCCATTAAATGGTCCTAATGGATAGGCGATAGGTTGGGTTATTCATGGAAATAGACAACCAGTACACCTTTAAAAAGTAATTCCTTCGAAATTTTACCATTTTTTCGAAATAACGGTAACGATCGTAAATTCTTAAGGTTATTCTTGTCCTTTTTTTTTTTTTTGCTTTTCTTTTTTTAATGATATTTTTCACAAGCAAACGCTTCAATCTAGAATCTATTTATGCACGGCAATGCTCCTTCACCTTCTACAAAGCGGACCCTAATCTGCAGAAAAGCATTTCCAAATATTAATCCAATAGAATCCTGAGATTCATCATTGACAGAGATATATGAGAATTGAAAACAATAAATCACTGGAGAGTAATAAAAACACCTGCAAGAATTATTAAAATGTAAAGTTTTAAAGAACATCCAGTATTAATATGTAAAACAATGACATAATGCACTATTCAGATACAAAGAATATTGGGCTAATTGAACAGTTTTTTTCGCCATTTTATTTATTTATAAATAAAGGTTTTATCTGCATTTTGCGTAATAAGTCCGGACGCTCTCAAAACCATTTATTGTCAATGTTTTAAAAGTAAAGATAAGCTGAAATTTATGTGCTAGATTTTTAACGCCAATTTTATTTCGAAGGCATTGGTTCGCATAATAAAATATGACACAAACACTCTTATGTGCTTATTAAACAGAACGGACAAGAACTGTCTGCTAAGCGTTTTTGGTGAATTTCTCTTTGTTTTGAATACATCGATTGATGTTAGATGGAAACATAAAAGTACTTTCCAAAATTGCGTGAAATGTTTAGAGTAATCATCGCCTAACCTCTTTTCAAAGAAAAAGTCGTGAGGTAAACGATGGAGAGTTTATGCTGTTAATAATCCAGATTTTAGAATGCACGTCTGTTATCTGTATGACTTTTACTTATATGGTAACAATGCTAAAGCACTTTGAACTCTCATTTCATACAGTCAGTCGACTCGGTGCATCTGCTTATGATCTTCATAAGCCTTCATGTTAGACCACTGTAGTGACATCGCTGATTGTGAAATAAATTATTGCCTTACGTGATTAAAATGATCTTATGTTTCGTTTAGCCCATGTACACTGAGATTATACACACACACACACACACACACACATACATATATATATATATATATATATATATATATATATATATATATATATATAAGATAAGAAGATCGCTTACAAGAAGTCAGGTTCAACGAGCTCTCAGAGCCATGAGAGAGCATTGGTGGTCTGAAAAGGCCACTGAACTCCAGGAATCTTCAGATAGAAAAGATCTAAAGGCTTTCTATGCTAGCCTCTTGAGCATTTTCGGTCCTCAGAAAAGTGGTGTTGCTCCTATCTCCACAGCAGATGGTGAAACTCTCTTGACGGATAAGTCAGACATTTTAAATCGCTAAAAAGAGCATTTCGAAACTGTGTTAAACACCACTTCGGTTACTGATGAGGAAGCCATCACATCAATTGAGCAAAATCCTGAAATTCCGGAGTTGTCTTTTGAACCTACTTATCAAGAAGTAATTGACTCCATCAAGGAAATCTCTTCTGGAAAATCTCCTTCTCCTAAGGATCCTATTCCACCCGAAGTGTATAAGCATGGTGACCAAAAGTTGGTAAAAAAGCTACATCTCCTTTTCGTATATATGGAAGGCAGGCTGTGTCCCACAGGATTATAAAGACGCCTCTATCAAACACATCTACAAAAACAAGGGTTCCAGGTGAGTCTGAGATAATCATCGGGGGATATCACTACTTTCAATTGCAGGCAAAATCCTCGCGAGTCTGATTCTAAACAGAACCATTATACACCTTGTGGACGACATCTATCCTGAATCGCAGTGTGGTTTTCGGTCGGGTCTTGGCACCGTTGACATGATATTTTCTCTTCGTCAAGTTGCAGAGAAGGTTCGCGTGAAAAGCCAGGAGTTGTACATGGTGTTTGTGGACTTGACGAAGGCCTTTGACACTGTGAATCGAGAGGCTCTTTGGCAAGTCTTGAGGAAACTCGGCATCCCTGAAAACATGCTAAAGGTCATCATCTCCTTTCATGAAGGAATGAAAGCTAATACCGTGTCTGATGGTATGATGTCAGAATTCTTTGATGTCACAAATGGCATCAAGCAAGGTTGTGTCATGGCCCCTGTCCTTTTTCGGTGATGCTGAAATATGCATTTGCAGACACAGAGTTTCAGTTTCGAACAATTGGTGGTCTCTTCAATCATCGGCGCTTTAAAGCCAAGACCCACCTTCTTACGCAAATTATTCGTGATTTGTTGTTTGCTGATGATGCGGCTCTTGTAGCGACATCCTTTGAGGAGGCCCAACATCTAGTAAATCGTTTCTCTGCTGCATGTAAAGCATTTGGTCTTACACTTAGCATAAAGAAAACTGAACTTGTGCACCAACCTTCTCCTACTCCGAAGCAAATGCGTGGTGAGCAACAAAACCCACCAGTGTACAAATTTCCAGAGAGACCATTGAAAGTAGAAGACAAAACCCTGAACTATGTAAAGTCTTTCACCTATCTTGGTAGCAAAGTCAACTACAGTCGAACTTTAGATTATGAAATCATGCATCGGATTGCTAAGGCTACCAGTGCTTTCGGCAAACTTGGCCATCGCTTGTGTAATGAGCGGGCTATTCGACTGGATACGAAAATTCAGGTTTACAGAGCTGTTGTACTTGCCATCCTTTTGAGTGGCTCAAAATCCTGGACTCCATACAGGTACCATATACGCCAGCTAGATGATTTCCATAAAAGCTCTCTGTATGCAATCTGTGGAGTTAACCTTCAAGATAGGACATCTAACGTAGACCTGTTTAACAGGTGTAATATTGCAGGAATCGAGACTTTTCTCATACAGTCTCAGTTACGGTGGACTGGTCATGTCTTGAGAATGTCTGATGACAAGATACCCAAGATCCTAATGTACAGCCAGTTAGATCAGTACTACATGAATGTAGGATGCCAATGGCGAAAATACAAAGACAAGCTGAAGAGCAACTTGTCAGCAGTCAATATACCACATAACACCCACGAGCGCTTAGCCTCGGAGTGGGTAGAATGGAGATCAACGTGTTTTAGTGGACTCAGCAGTTTTCAATCTGCTTGTCTGAATCATCTTCAAGAAGCGATAGCAAGATCTAAAAGGTCAGCCAATCCAACAGTGATCTCATCTCATAATACTCACACTTGCTTCATATGTGACATCCTTTATAAATCACTAGCGGTTCTTAAATGCCACTTAAGATTATCGCACAAAATTTCATAACTGAATCAAATAAGATGTCAGATCCACATACATCGAAACCGACGGGAGAGTCCATTATTATTAGTAGTATATATATATATATATATGTGTGTGTGTGTGTGTGTGTGTGTGTGTGTGTGTGTGTGTGTGTGTGTGTGTGTGTGTGTGTCATTGAATTTTTTAGATAAGTTTTGTCTAGTATTTGCTTTTGGTTACTTTCATATTTACGGACAAGCATTTTGGTGTCATTATGAAAGGAAGAGAAAGAATTGAAATTCTAATGGAATAAATAATATTTATGCTGGCAACACTACATTGTCTCGGCGGTTGAGTTTTCATGTGAATGATGTGTCCAACATTTCTAAATATTTACAACAGCATAACTTTCCAGATTCGCAATTCAAATAAATCATTGTTGAAAATACATCTATACTTTTTCATGAACTAAAAATTCTCGAAGCTATCTATATCAAAAATTGAAACCAAACCTTAATAAAATTAATTATGAATACTGCAGAAATGTTTTAAAATTTTTACCATAGATAGTTTAAAATATCGAGGTCTGCACTAACAGTTTTAATACTTATTTTTTTTAAAATCCCGACAGCACCATACTTAGTTACATCCCCTGAAACGTTAATCAGTCACCACAATACTTAATTCGCGTTCTTTACTTCACACATAAAAAATTGTGACTTTCAAATGAACACAGCAATTCCTTGTCTTTGAAAATAATTAATACTACGATATTTGACTCGAAATAACACCCCGATGATGACATTGTGCTATGTCGAACGTACATGGAATAAAATAATATGTATCAACATGATAATTTTCTCTATTGCTTTAATGACACCGAATAGCTTGTCCGTGAATATGAAAGGATATAATTGAAAATAAGTAGACAAAACTTGTCGAAATTATTCAATGAAACATGTCTCAATGAAAGCATGGTGCCAAAATATACGCAATACACACACACACACACACACACACACACACACACACATATATATATATATATATATATATATATATATATATATATATATATATATATATATATATATATAATTGTACTTTTTCAGGCGATGGTAAATACTCACCATGGCCTGAAAAAGTACAATCATAGTATTGAAACATGAAAGCTTTTGTATAGCGATTTCAAGATATTTTTATTATAATCCCTTATAATAAAAATATTAATAATATATTGCTCTACTTTGCATTGAGCATTTTTTTGAAAAGTAAATT
The DNA here is from genome assembly GCA_964036315.1 of Acanthosepion esculentum. Lineage (NCBI taxonomy): Eukaryota > Metazoa > Mollusca > Cephalopoda > Sepiida > Sepiidae > Acanthosepion > Acanthosepion esculentum. The sequence goes on along the minus strand of OZ038497.1, from coordinate 70,790,157 downwards.
CTACGAACAGTGGCATTTTACTCCATCTGTTCTTTCTCTCATTTATATATATATATATATATATATATATATATATTAATTTGTCATTGTTTAATGCGAAGAGCCACCAACATTTACATAATCTGAGCCGATAGCGTATTGTATTGTTATAGATCATTAACCCATTTTAATTCGAAACACTTCATCTTTAAGTGCATAAACTTTCAGCCGATTATCTCTGAACTTATAATTTCTTTACTTGAAAATGACCAACGATGGTCAAAAGTAGTCGGAACACGACACACAATTTCGGTAAGTTGGGTTTTTTTACGAGTTTATGTGTGTATATATGTATGAATTTCAAGTGTTCCCGAAAATGTTGGGAATATTGTCGTGTGTAATTATTTCCTCAAAGTCAGTAAGTAGATAGAAAAACGCTTTTTTTATTTCCTAGCCGCATGCTAACTAGTTAGACAGACAGATAGCTCGATGGAAAGTGCGTGTTTCATTTAAAACGTCTGTCCTTTTACTGTTTTTTAAGCTAATGTTTTTTGTCTGTTTTTTTGTGTTAATATCTAGCGTTCTGATTTTTTTTATTCCTTGAATTTTCCTTCTCGTGACTTTTTTCATTTTCTGTAACACATAATCATTACTTTTTTTTTTTCTATCTCGCTCATGTCCGCTTGTTTTCCCTCTCTCTTACCTGCCCTCTCACATTAATTCACTCTTCCTTTTATCTACTCTCTCTTCGCCCTCATTTTCACTCCATTATCTTTTTTTTGTCCTCTCACTTTCATACTTTTCTCATTTTCTCGCTTACCCTCTTTTCTTCTTTTGTACTTTTCTCTCTCTCTCTCTTTACACACACACTCCACACACACACACACACACACACAAACATATATCACCTCTCTTTTTCCTCTTTTCCTTTTGCCCTCACCACTTACTGTTTCTTTTGTTCCTACTCAGCAATGTTTTCTGTCCTTCTCTATTTGGCCCTCTCCTTCTTTTATCTTATTTTTTTCTTTGGCGCTGTTGCTTTTACTCTCACTCTCTCCCCCTTATGGCCAATCTCTACTCATAACCTCATAAACCATTTTTGTCTTTTCCCCACTTTCTTTCTTCCTCTAGTAAATCGGATTTTCTTCCATCTTCTCTCACTCTATCACATGAAAGAGTTTCCCTTACAACTAAATCACACTATTTCTTTTAATTACGCAAAACCTAATTTCCTTTCCCCTCCCCACTAATTTCCTTTTCCTCTTTTCTGTCACATTTTCTCCCAGTCAAGATGCATTTTTCGCAATCCTTCTCCTTCTTCAATTCACCGTATCTATTCCTTTCTCTCTATCTCATTAGTTTTCCATCTTTCTGCCATTCTTTATGTCTGTTTCTCACTATCTCTATCGAGCGCATGAACTTTATTTCTTTTCACCTTCTATTTCAGTTCGAAGGCTAATCTTTCATGTCTTTCTCTCTCCTTTTCTCCGAAATGTTATTCTTATTTACTCTCAAGTGCTAAAAATAGTTTTTCTCTCTATCTCTCTCGCCTTCTAACTCTCTCTTCACACACACACACACACACACAAACACACACACACATATATATATATATATATATATATATATATATATATATATATATATATGATATATATATATATATATCATATATATATATATATATATATATATATATATATATATATATATATCTTTAGCAACATTGTACTTTAATTTTTTTCAAAGATGCTATTTTTTCATAAATTTCAATATCGCGATTTACTTTTAATATTGAACGAATACTTTTCTTCATAACTTTTCAGGAAACATCATTGAATTGAGTCGAAAAATCGTTTGTAATTTTTCCTAGATGACGTTTTTTCGATAAATCACTGTTAACATAAAATGCTTAATCTGTTGAAGGCTTACAAAAGTCTTATAATACTAGCACACACAAACATTCAATCGAAGTCACAGGGGCAAATGTAAATTATCAAAGTTTATACATCTGTCTCTACTGCCAACGAAAGATTTGTGTATTTTGGCAAAAGTTCTAACTTAAGAAGCGCCTGCCGTCATTTGGCCACCATGAATATATTTGCTGTTGATAAGCTTAAATTAGTGACTCCACCTGAAATCCTTATCTATCTATCTATCTATCTATCTATCTACTTCAGCTTTATATCTAATTAGCTAGCTGTTGATAACTTTGTATATCTATATATATTATATAAATCTATAAATTTAAATAGATAGATAGATAGACAGTAGATGGAGTGTGGACACTTCACTGTGACTCAGTTTCCCAGTTTCAGTGCAATCTTCAGTCTCTATATTTTTAAACCCTCTACAAATATTACTAACTATAACTTTAAACCTTCTTTCTTGATATTGTGCTATCTTCCCCTATTAATATAGAAAATTTTAAAGACTATATTTATATATATATATATATATATATATATATATATATATATAGATAGATAGATAGATATATATTAAGAAATATATTATTAAAGTGTGCTATATTTATGGGATAAAGTGCTCAATATCAGAAATAGAGCGTGTGTAAATATAAAAGTGAACATAGAAGTCAACACTTATAGGCGACAGTTTGTTTCATGCTAGATGCAATCATCGTGGCCCGATGACTGCATCTAGCATGAAACAGACTGTCGCCTCTAAGTGTTGACTTCTATGTTCACTTTTATATTTAGATATATCTATATAGTTTTGAACAAATATTGTAAATACACGATGTCACATTCACAATAAGATGCACTAACTGCAAATGTTTTAAAAAATGTTTAAAAAGAATTTATTATAAATTAAAAATATCAAATTTAACAAATTCTCAAAAATGATCACGTTAATGATAATCTTAGAATGGTAGAAAAATATATGGTTGTTTATACTCGCGTATCTTGCGACTTTTGTAAAAACTAATTTTAAGCGGGGTGCATCATACATGAGATATAAAATTAGCGTATATTCTGCTGGTCCTGGCTCCACCATTGACCAAAATATACATCCATTTATTGTAGTCAAATTAGCTTCAAAACTGGGTCTTCAAAAGTCATATGATAAAAGAGTATATACGGTAATAATTTGTACTAGTTCCTATATTACTGAAAATATGTCATTTTATTCAAATCTTAGGAATTCAAAATCAAGGAATGGGCAATATTTACACGCGCAGTATTCTTGTTCGCCCATAGCTGATTTTCGGACATTAAAAAATTCTGTTTATATCAAGAAACCGTTTTGGCCATTTTCGGAAATATAAAATGCCATTTTCTTTTAAATTATTATTTATGGTCAGTTTGTAAATATGATGAGTTCTTAAGATCCTGTTGAACAATGTACGAATGTTGATGAATTTAGGTTTTGCCTTCATCCTATATACGTTTATAATCCTTGAAATTTACATGCCATAAAATAATGACACTTTTCTCATCTTTTCTAACAGCTCATCATAATGTAACAGTGTTAGCAATATATATTTTCGATAAACCGTAAATCACTGAGGATTTCTCGTGCTTGAACAATATTCTTTCAATCTATATATTCACTTTTGGACATACACAACATTTTTCTGCGGTACATTTCTTTTACTGAAATACGTCCAAATAAATTATTTCGTTGTGAACGAAGCTTGGTAGAATTAATTTAGTCAGTTACAAATTTGACTGGCCATTTTTCTCTTGACTACTTTTCTTTCTTGCGATAACTTGCGTTTACGATTAAATTTGAGTTGGAATGAAAAGGTCTTTATTGCAGAAAAATGTTTATAAATTTGCACACACTCCACTTAACTATTCCGAGATTAGCGGAAATTTCCTGCTAACAAAGCGTAACATTATCCGACGTTTTTCTAATGAAATGCATGTCATTTACCAATGAAATATACAAATATAATGAAATATGCTTTATATTTATATGTCAACAATGCTAAAATACTATAAACTCGAATTTTACACAACAGCTAATCGACTAGATGCTTTTCATTATAATCTTTCAGAACTCACGTTTGGCCACTGCGTTGTCCATGGTAAGCAGGAATTGTTTCCATCGCGTATTCCCGGACACATGTGACACCGCATATTGAATGATATCTATTGTCCTTATTATTTCAGAAATGGTATTTCCACCCGTCTAGCACGCACTGTCATAACTGATTCGAACTCCGATAATTTATATCACCTCGTCATGAAGAGCCGAGCTGGTGGTTTCCCTCCCTGACTGATCAGATCTCATAACCTAACTAATGTAGGGCTGGATTTTTCCATGCTGCCAAGACACAATGACGCCACCTACCATTCATTTGATATTTTCCATGATTTTAATAGATCAGTATGTGCATACTCATGTATCTTTTTCCTTATCGAGTCTATTTGATATATAATTGCGAACTCTGACCTTTGTCTTTTGTGATATTTCTGAATATATAAAAACAGTATGATTCCACAAGAGATGCCCAAATCTGGCTGCTAAGGGAAGCGTTCCTTCGGAAACTGTTAAAACTGATGAATATTTGTGTACAGTTAATAATAAATAGATAGATACAGTGATAGCGAGACACATAGAGACAAACATGTAGAGGACAAATAGTGAGAGTAATAGAAATGAGACAATGTTTGTTTTTTTATTAATTCTACATATTTATGTACATATACAATAGATAATACAGGATTTAAATAATATTTCTTCTTTGAAAATAATTTACGAAAAGAAAAACATCGCAAAAATTTTAATTGTGTTCCTTATTTTTAATTATTTTCTTTGGAAAAAATCCTGATTTATAAAAGGACCTGATTCCTTTTAGTCAGTCGAAGATGTATTGGCGTGATTAAAATTTTGTTTACATTTTTTAATAATATTTAATTTATATTTCATGTTTATCGCAATTAAATCCTCACAAATTAAACCGAATAAAATTAAAATATTGCAAATATAGAATAGCAAACCGAAAATCTCAGTTCTCTCAAAAATAGTTCATTAATTTTTTCTTAATTATACGGCCATATTCCCTACATTTAGGTATAATAACCTGAAAACAGTATTTTGAACAATGGCGGCTTTTATGCTGTCAACAAAGGTGAAAGTAGGAAGGACGCATGGATTCAAAATGGATCTATTCGTTACATCACAAATTTCAAGTGCAGGCTGATTAAACACACACGGGAATATGGATTAAAAAACAGGCCTAATTACACTTTTCTTGAACATTAGTCTAAATGATCCACACTCAGAAGATAGACCAAATCTTTTCAAAAAAATAAAGAAACATCTTCATGATAAAAGCGTTATTTAGGAAAAAAAAAACTATCTGTATTTTTATCTTGGTAAAGAAATGTCACAAATGTATTTTTCCTTAAAAGAAATCTATAAGAGTTATGATTCAGCGTGCTGCAAAGAAATATACGCATTTTTCATTTGTTTGTTTTAACTTAAACTAACGAACGTAATGTCTTTTGTAATCAAGTTCTAATAAGAGACAAAAAAGAGGAATATTACATTGCTGAATGAATATGGGCCTCCTTACATGCAAAATTCATACCTTCCAATTAATTAAAAAACGGAAACGGTAGCCGCCAGTGTTACATGATTAATTAATTTTTTAATGAGAAAATATTTGTATTATTTAATGAGGACTTCTCTGTCTCAAACAAGACGTGAAAAATACAACAAAAATGTTCAATATTTTTAAACGTAAAATAAATTATTCAAATATTCTTTGAAAATCATGATAACATTCATTACCATTCATTTTTTTTACATGATAGAATATATTAAAATGTATCAAACACAACTAAATAGCTATTTCACATTGCTTTTACGTTTTAAATTTAAATCTCCCATTATAAGAGCTTGTATATGCTTTTCTGGACGTCAGCGGTTCAATCCCTGGGTCGAGAAGTACAGAAAGGAACGTCGAAACAAGAGAGGAATATCATGAGGAGGAATTGACGGCTACAGTTCTTGTTGATATGTTTAAGAACAGTCATTATTGTATCACACTTTTATCAGGTAATCGAATCTTTTCTCAGTCTTAATTGTTATTCAAACTAATACTAATTTCGACTGTTCCATTCTGAAATGCTTTTCAAATACATGTAATAGAGGAACATTTTCGATTAAAGTTTTTTTTCTCAACACTAAACCGAAATGTTATTTTAAAATTATCCACTTAACATTGCTCCCCATGCCAAACGTAGTGGTCATCTTCAAGCTTTGCTGAAAAATGGAACGTTTCATCTCCTGGGATATTTAAAAAATAAAATTTCCTTTTACTGTGGAAATGAGTGACACACTAGCCGAAGAATGTTCCTATATTCCTTTCATCCAAAGAAGACAGTAAACTGGGACGGTCGATACCTCGATTTAGTGTGTATCCCAAAGGAAATGATATCGATCCCTAGGAACTGACGGGCCTTTCCAGAAGTGGTCGATGAATGCATGTACGAGTAAAAGGGGTGGGGGCGGATAAATAAATTGTGGTGACGAATTTGCAAACAGATATCAATGTCTACTGCTCATCAGACCCATCCTTCCCATTAATTATGTCAACCAATTCAGTACATATATATATATATATATATATATATATATATATATATATATATATATATTAAGCATTTCACCTCGAGCAAGGTGAGTAGTACGCAAGCGGCTACAGACAGTGTAAGGGAAAAGACTGGGTATAGGTGGATTTAGGAAAAGATAAAAAGAATGGGGGATGATAAAGGCAACAGAAGATGTCGATAGACATTACATTTTGAAGATTATAGTTACCAGGGAAGCAAGTAAGAGGAAGGGAGTTTCACTGTGGGGAAGTGCGATTGAAGAAGTTGTTGGAATAGAAGAGGTGGTTACATTTAACTGTTTCGACAGTAAAAGGGTGGGACCGAGATGCCACTCTAGTATCACGCTTAAACTCTTGCAATCGGGCCTGTATGAATTTTTTTCTTATTATTATTATGAACTTTTTATTATCATTATTATTATTATTATTATTATTATTATTATTATTGGTGTCACACATTGATGTAAGACTCCTCACAACTAAAGAACTTTTGCCGAGAATAAAGTGTCCTTTCAAGTTTTTCTTTATCGTATGGAAATGCATAAACAATTTTACAATTGCCATTTTCGATATCTATCACAATAAGGTTAGCTCTTCGTGTTTCAGTGACATAAGCTGTTTGGACTGAGAAATCCTATAATATCTTGTGACTGTTATTTTTATCACTGTATCTTGGTAGATATTCCTAGCATTTCTCTTTTATATTGAAACCATATTTACGGCATACATCCAAATGGACTTTCCTCCCACTCCATACATGTCGACGTTTATACTCTTTCTGTCCCAATCTTGAGACATTTACCTAGTTAACTATCTCATCAGCTTGTCTACACATCCTTCATTTGCTTTTTTTCATGTGACTTGTCCATCTTGGCCTTGAATGTGTCCGTTCTAATGACCTGCTCTTGTGCTGCAAATAAAGGATGTTCCAATAACTTGAACCGATTTTAAATGTGAGTTATGTCTAAGCGTCTAATGATTTTTTTTCTTTTTCTTTCAGATTTGACAGATATTTGTGCGATATTATTTTTCACTGATAATTACCATGACTTAAATAAAATGATGCAATAGAGAAATCAATAAATTTTTACCAGTAATACTGATTGATTTACTGCTGACTTTGATCCGTCTTAATAAAATACCTTTATATATAATCCGTCTTAATGAAACACCCTTTATAAGGGACTTTGTTTCTCTACTTACAAAATCATCTTTCACTCAAAGCCACCTTTCAGGTTCACTCAATGCCACCTTTCAGGTTCACTCAATTGTTTCTGTATGCTAAAACATCTAACTATAAAGCGTCTTTCCTTTGATCATGCCGCTTCTCCTTAAGATGTTTCTTTGCTACAGTCACTGGCACTTTTCAAGTCTCAAAATTCCCATCCACGTTACGTGCGGCTGTCAGAAGTAATTCATGAAAAACCTTAACATAATTCTGTCCCAGAACAGCCAATGACGCAAATTTTCAACACTCATTAACCATATACTTTCGTCTTTTCTTGGAATATGCAACCTATGGACATCACTATGGGATTTTGAGGCTTATACATATTCTTAACCTTTCGTGTTCTTCTCTTATTATTTTGTGTTATTCCAATCCAAGGAAGCTTCAGAATATTGGAGCAGATATATTGCACAAGTATTAAATTCTTTTGATGAAGTTTTCCTCATTTACTTTTATTTCAAGCATTTCCCTTACACTAAGGAAATACTCTCTTTTAACCTTTTTTTCTTTTTAGTATGCTTCACCTGATTGGCCTGTATTATGCTAAGATACATATACTTCTCTGCTTCTTTCAAAGATTTCATGATTTCTCCATCCGGTAATTTTATTCCCATGGACACAACTATTTTCTCTTTCTTGATACTTAAGGTGGCACATTTTCTAGTGCCAAATTCCGTCACTATATCATCGTGGAAGACACGAGCCTTTTGTGAATAAAAGTGTATAGAGCCTTTACACTCTTGGCAAATAATTTCAAGTCGTCCATGAGCAGTAAGTGGGTGATTTTTTACCCATTACTAGAAAATTCATATCCACTGTCTGCATTCCGTGGAAGATGTGTCAATGGGATCATAAAGATAAGAACCGAAAGTGAGCTCCCTTGGGAAAATACCGCGCTTTCTACGTCTGCTTCCTCCAGTAACTGACTCTACCGCATGCCAGGTTGACGCATCATGATCGCCTTCTGTTTTTTAATAATAATAATAATAATTATTATTGTTACAACAACAACAACAACACTTATAGAAGATCGCGATTTAAGAAAAGAAAAGAAATTGTTTAACAATATTTCTACAGTTTAAAAATGCATACAAGTATTATTTTTTTTTAAATTTTAACAAAAGTAGCTTGCACTGAAAAAACGATTGCACTGGTAATCAAGGAGACTAAGTGGATGAATTTCAGCCAGCTTTAATGAAATTCAATTGAAAGCGAGTATTTTCTTTTTATTATTTTGCATTTAGTTTCTTAATTGGTAACAGTAATTAATGAAAGAGTTTAGTATCAATCTTATGGAATTTTGTTCCTTCCCACGGGGTGGATATTATTATTATCATTATTATTATTATTATTATTATTATTATTATTATTATTACTACTACTACTACTACTACTACTACTACTACTAGAAAAAACAGGTCTTGCCTAGGAAAAGGAATAACAAGACGTAAATGTAAGAGGAATCTTGTTGTTAAGCAATAATTAAGAAAAAAGGACAAATTTCTACCTTTAAATAAAAACCATAATTATCACCGATATTTCTTTACATGTCTGGGGTCGATGAGCGAATATAGATTCCATGGAGGGGTCGATGGTTGAAAAGAGTTTCTGGACTTCTCATCATGGAGAATCTAAGAAGAAATTATATTGCCCAAAAACCATATAACAGTTCCGATGTCTACAATTCCGTAGAATGTGAGAGATAAAATAAAAGAATCAGAACAGCATGAGTCCACGGTTCAAAGAAAGGTCACCGTTCGAAATTCCTAGAAAGTTATCAGTAAGAATAGCGGCCAGATCAGTGAAATAAAGAAAGTAAAGTGTTGAATATTTCGAAATGTATAATTATAAATAGTGATTTTTCTCGGAGATTTTCTACGAGATTTTCCTGTGATTAGAATTTTTGTTTTATCAACAAAATAAATAGAATTCATTTCTTTCATGCGTTAACTGAGAAAATATAAAAGAGTTACAAGTAGAATTAATTAGCTTCTGATATCATGAAACTGATGTAATATTAACAGAATATCCTTAATATAAATACAAGAGAATGATAAAAAAATTAAAAAACAAAAAAATCATGTTTATTTATATTTTAAATCCTCTACTGAGAATTTCTTGGCTCGTCATATTTGCCAAATCAATATTTCAGTCACCAAGCATCAGAATCCTGACTTTGGGAAATGGGTCAGAACTTTTCAGCACCCTTTGTAATTATCTTTTTACGCGCGGAGTTTTTATCGTTTAAAATGTTAATTTTGACAAGACGTATCGATTTCTAATGGCCGTCCAACTATTTGCAATATCAGTTTCTTCTGTTCATGGAAAGTCCAATTAATATAACATTTACTATTAGGCCTTTGATATATAACACTTTTATATTTACATGCGTTCGATCCCTGATATTCAGTATTTTACCCATAAATATAGCATATCTTAAAAGTATATTTTATCATATTACATATATATATATATATATATATATATATATATATATATATATATATATATATATATATATATATATATATATATATATATATATAGTAAAGGTAAAAGACCCGTTGCTATATAAGCCAAGTGGATCGTAGTAATATTCAATATTAAAACTGATGCACAAGAAGATCCTAATGTGATTATTATTATAGAGCAAATAATTAGTAAACAATAAAATCCAAAATTACTTCATATGGGGAATAGGCTTATTTCAGCCGACGAACGGTACCGGGGTTGAATAAGACTGATGAAGCTCGTCGGTTGAAATAAGCCTATTCCCCATATGAAGTAATTTTGGATTTTATCGTGTACTATATACACACACACACACACACACACTCACACACACAGATAGATAGATAGATAGATAGATAGATAGATAGATAGATAGATAGATAGATAGATAGATAGATAGATAGATAGATAGGAAAAGAATGAGATATGAACAGGATTAGATAGATATGATCATAGATAGATAGATAGATAGATAGATAGATAGATAGATAGATAGATAGATAGATAGATAGATAGATAGATAAGAAAAGAATGAGATATGAACAGGATTAGATAGATATGATCATAGATAGACAGATAAGAACAGGATGAGATAGATAGATAGATAGATAGATAGATAGATAGATAGATAGATAGATAGATAGATAGATAGATAGATAGGGTGCAATGTGTAAATTGTCGCCATTTTATACTTTTATATGTTGTTTATTTTTTGTTTAGTCGACTGCAGAGTATAGTAGGGGCAGTTGGGTATCATCTATGAGAAAAAGACCACCATAACGCAATTCACTCCGTTAGAAATTTGGAAACAGCATGCTGTATTGCTTAGCACTCGCGCCGGAAGCTCCAATACGAACGTTTCAGTGTGTTTGGGTTTAAATCTGAAAAGAGTGCAGAGGATTCGGTAAGAGATGGATGAGTTTGATGGTGATTACGAAGGTAGGCAGCTCGGAAAAATCACTCCGATCATTCTGATAAGAAACGAACACCTGAATACTCAACACGGAGGGATACATTAAGTGCCTTGATGAGGTAGTGCTACCCTTTGTCAAGAGAGTGGTTGCTCGAAAACCTTATGTCTGGCAACAGGACTCTGCATCATGCCACACAAGCAGAAGAACACAATCATGGCTGTCAGAAAATTTCTGCGACCACTTCGCCTCTTACATGTGGCCACCTAACTCCCCAGACTGCAACCCCCTTGATTATTATGTGTGGGACGCAATTGAGCAAGAAACCAACAAAACTCCTTGTAACACCAAAGCTGAACTGAAGGCAAGAATTATGGCAGCATTTACCAACTTGCACCGAGTTGCAGGAGATTCCGAAGTCGTCTCGAGACCGTGGTTGAAGCTAATGGCGATTTTATTGAACAAAGTTAATGTTTAATTATTCAATATATTTTTGCTTCATTTGGGTAAATATATCTGTTAAAATGAGATGTCTTTGTAATTCTCATTTTTTTCGTAATTTAGACAATTTATCTATCGCAACCTGTATAAAAATGAAATTGCGCTAAAAATAAGAGCGAAAATGTATCAAGTAATAATAATAATAATAATAATAATAATAATAATAATAATAATAATAATTAGTATTCTAATTTCCAGTTTTATCTGCGTTCCTGTTTCTGTGTGCCTCTCTATGCACTTATCTCTAAAAGGTTTTCGTCTGTTAATCGATTTCTTCGTTGGATGCACGTGCTCTTTTCGTGCCCTTACACAGACCGTTCTGAATGCGCCGCAGCAGTATTAGAATATAATTATCAAATATTGAAATTAAGCCGCAAATATTCTCTGTCGTCCTCACAATCTTTCCCTTTATTGAAGGCCAAATATGTAAAAGTTGAATTGCTAATTGGCGTAGATAAGTTAAATAAAATTTCTCATCATTCAAAAGTATTTTCTTTGTAATCATGACAAATATAAGCTGTAAATAAATTGAAAAATACTCTTTACCACAAAAATTGCGTGACTTACAAAGAATAAAGAAATCCCAGTGCAAAAAAAAAGGGAGTCGATCTGAATTACGTTAATAACGGAAACATGGATTCTCTTTAAGCAGGAGGATAATAGATTCTTAAAAATGGATCGAAGTCACACTGCCTGAGAAGAGGATTATTTCTGTTGATAAAAATGAACATGATAGAGATGAAGTTAACAAAGAACTCACAAGAAATAAAAAGCATCATTAATTATCTTAATTCAGATTCTTCCTCTGTTAGTTAGTACTCAGATGGACAAGTTATTATTTTAATTATTTTTCGACTATAGCCACACGCACACACACAGTGGAAATCATGTGACAGCAAGTCACTGCGATTATGAAACCCGAAATGTTAAACATGATTGTGAGTTGTATTTGTTTTGAGGTTCGAAAATATCATTTATTCGACCTTTGTAAGCATAGCATTTGTGAATAAGCTATCGGAAGGAATCATCAGTTTCTTTTTCAATAGAAAACTTATATAGTTAACCACTTTATTAAAGCTGCTTCCATACTGGAGAAATGCTTCACAAATGTCTGCAGTCAAAAACAGGAAAATGGGTATAATGAAAAATAACCTATATCTTCCTGACGTCAGTTTAAACTGACGCCATCTTTTTTTTTCTTATCTATAAAATATAATTATAAAATGATAGCAACACCTGTAAAAATTTCATGATTTTCGTATTTAAATTTTTTGATAAATCATTATAAGAATAAAGAACTCACAAGAAATAAAAAGCATCATTAATTATCTTAATTCAGATTCTTCCTCTGTTAGTTAGTACTCAGATGGACAAGTTATTATTTTAATTATTTTTCGACTATAGCCACACGCACACATAAACTCATTGCAAGTGGAAAGACCCTTTTTGAATTTACAATCCTTAACAATGTGTTGCTAAATACATAAATATGAATGCAAATCTTTATTTAAAGAAGAGGGAAAAAATGAGAACATTACAAATTCCCAAGGTTCCCAAGGTTTTCCATTTCCCTGAAGCAGACGTTAAATACACTTATCACTTCCTCTATCTTTCCTTCCAATTTTTACTTTCTTTCTTTCTATTTATTATGGTGACTATCTAAACGTATATTACATGTGACACAAGGTCTAAAGTATCGGCTACCCAGTGAGGCTCTAACTCACCACTCAGTCGTAATTGTTCGAAGGAGACAAACTTGTTAACCATTACAACACGTCAATGTGCCCAAAGCGATTTAATAAGCATAGCTTAGTTGTAGAACAAGGCCGAAAGTATGGGGCATCCAGTGAGAATCGAACTCAATAGTCAGTCGTAACTGATTTAGTGAGACAAGCTTGCTAACCATAAAACTAAATCGAAGTGCCCTTTTCTATTTATTTATGCTTTCTTCTTCGCGCTATAACCAAAGAATGCCTATGATATATTTTTGTCTGCCTTCCTTTGCAATTAAAGCAGAAAGGTCTATTATTTATCTGAGGCAATGACAGGACGTAACGTACGCACTAACTAATTTATCATCTTACTAACAAAGGAACAAGAAGGATTATATGATAATTTTGAAAAGTGAAAATTTAAGTGAAATATTCTTTTAAATATTCAACTTTTCATCTTAAATAAAGTCACATCAGAATCTTTGTGAGACTTACATTTATAGCCGGTTTAAAGCATTCACTTGCATTCCTAAATAACAATAATTTACACACAGAGATATATTATTATTTATTTGATATGTCTCTACGGAGGCCAACATCTGCTTATGTCTTCACTGTGCCTCCCTTAGCACAGTAACCGATCCTATCACACTCGGTGTTTGGACATCTCATCCTTTCCTTGAATCTCCAACTGCACAAATCCCATGTCAAGAGCACTGAGACTGTTATTTTCTTTGTCCAATTATTTTTACCGATATCATTAAAGTCGTGCAAATTATATGAAGCGGACATTGGAGAGAGGCAATTGTCAGTACTTCTTGTTTTCTATGTTAATATTTTTTGAAATAATGAGCCGTTATCTATTTCCTTAGTCTGGCACACAAACTCATTCGGAAGGAGGACTATTTTGTTACGATGAGATTGAAGAGCGGGTCGATATTAAAACATGAACATTAGGAATGCGGGATTTTCTTCGACCTGTGGGAGACATATTTACGTACCAACGCTACAAACCAACCAGTTATCTCTATTACTCGTTCCACACACACACACACACACACACACACACTCACACACATACATACATACATACATATATATATATGGAGAGAGGGAGAGAGAGAGAGAGATTGAATCGCAGAACCAGGTTAAATTATAGGAAAAATACAGAAGGAAACTTCGAATTCAACATTGAGGCGATTTTTGTGATACACACTGTGCATTAATTCTCTGTTCTTCTGAAAGCATTGGGTCTTACTGGCTGGCAACCGGTCTACTACAGAAAGAAACAGCAACCTACGCCGGGGAAATCTCCTGCCTAGTCATTGATGAATCGAAAAAGACATGATTGCCCAAACGAGTATCACGTATTAGCACTTAAATGACTGACTAGATATATTATTATTATTATTATTATTATTATTATTATTATTATTATTATTATTATTATTATTATTCATTTATTCATTTGTTGCGGGGTGTATGCTGAGTGAGATGTATCAGAAGGTGAATTTTTGTGAAAGCCAAGAATGTACGTGTTTATAATGTATTTATCCCACAACAAATAAATCAAACGAGAATATAAGGACAATTCAACTCCAAGAAATTACCAAAAACAACGTAATTAGAGATTCAACAATAAAGAGAATTTATATATGCAATTGACACACATGCAATGATAACAGGACGTTTGTTGACTGTGGCAAGTGAGATAAGCTTACAAAGAATGTTCATGTAGAAATTTGGTGAATAAAAGTTAATGGTTTTGATTTGTTTGTAGAATTAAAATAGTCTGGTTTCTGGAAGGAAAAATGTCAACTGTGTTCGTTTAAGTGATAGTGTGTATGCGTGTGACAATTGTTAGTTAGGATTTAAGTTGTGAGGAGTTGTTTGCCTTTAACTGATAGGCTAAAGTTGATTGATTGTACAATTACTGTTTTGTAGTGAAAACGTTCACTTTTTTAGTCAATTGTAAGTTGGTTTCCCACGTGGACAATGGTTGTGTGAATGCTGTGTTGAGTTTGTTGAGAGTTTGGAAGTGATTTTTGAGTCAGTGAGTTGGCACCCGTGGAATCTGCTGGCATCTCTCGAAACTCAATGACTGACAATATTTATATCTGTAAAAATACAGAAAATGTGGCACGAGGCCTAAAAAGGGGGATGGGGATAGGACGGTCATCAATTGTCTTAATTTTAAACTTAGCTAGACACAACCACTGACCCAATCATACAAAACAATATTCCTACCACCAAAACAACACATTCATACTTACCTTTCTTACTACATCAACCAAAATACCTCATTGTCTCAATGAAAATCCTAAATAGTCCCCATATGTACAAATATTGTCTGTGGGGGGGGGGGGAATAAAACTAACAAGTTAAAAATCCCCAATGATTATATACAATATGATTATAAAATATTTACAAGAAACTAAACAAAATCGTGTGAGTAATAAAAAACCCCACAAACCTTAAATGTGGCAGAAATATCAGTTAACTGGACGAAATCGATGCGGGACTATAAAAATATAGAAAAACATTCATTCATCCCAAGCACGCACACAGACACGCACTCATTCAGACACAACAACAAATACGAAAAACACACACGCGAAATGAAAGGCGCCCCGCATCCACCAGAGAACTGACATCACTGACCACATAACGAGGGAGGGAATGGGGAGTTAAACTAAAGGAAAAGAAAAAGAGACAGAAAAAAGGGACCAATGAGCAAACACAACCTAGGTAAGTTTACTGGAAAAGAAAAGAAAACTAGGAATCAAATAAAAAAAACCTACTCTAGCCTAAATCCAGGGATGGGTTGCCCAAGGAAAACAATATCCTGATGCCTAACTGGCATCAGCATGCCACTCCAGGTCAGCCTCAATTACTCGGCACAAGCGCGCAAGATTTACCCAACTTTTACTAAATTCTGATGAGGTGATCCGCCGCTTTTCCGTCCTAATCTTGACTTTAAGCTGATGCTTAAAGTACAAGATCAGTTGGGAACAAGTGAACCACTCGCCATCATAGAATTCCTTCTGACGCGTCCAAATCACGACTCTCATAACACCTAGTAAGCAACAGAAAACATAATGTTCAGCTTTGGTTATCTGCGGCACCACATTGCTAGAAACAGAACTGGCCTCAAGGACAAAGAACTTTCCCTGCAGCATGCTGACCATAAGGCCTTCAACAAACCTGCCCAACGGCGCTACCACCCTGCAATGAAAGAAGGCGTGACCAATGGTCTCGACCTCCCCAATACGGCAGTTTGGAGATTTCTCCAAGCCCGCTGAACAAAGTCTTTTGGCGACCCAGCGGGTCCCACGAATCACCATCCAGATGAGTGATGCCTCCTCGTTATTGAGGCATTTCAACCCAGGCGCTCAAGGCCATATTGAGCGAGCTTCCTTCGGCAGCAAACGTTCTAATTATGGATTTTAATTTATCCTACCAAGCGTTCCCAAAAACCCGCCCCCGTCAATTTCCTCTGTATCATTAGTAGCAGCCTGTCCCGGAAATCCTGCTCACCAAATAATGAACAGTTTAATTTCCAGTAACCAGCCAACCTAACCTTAGGCTTATCTAAGTTTACACGGACCCGGACAAGCCTATGATCCGAATAAACTATATAATGGAAACTTTGGCATCTTAAGAGCCCTACATCGACTCTCCTAACTAAGACTCAGTCGAGGTAGCTAGCAAGCGTCCCAGGAGCCGAGTTGCCACTATTTGTCCAAGTCCATGCTACCTCCCGAGGGTGCTCATTCCGGTACTTATCGACAAAATCAAACTCGTCGATAAAGTCCCGAAATGGTTTCACATCCCGGTTGTTATTACTCGGATTTTGCCCTATACGATTTATATCGGGGATCAAGGACGGCATTCTAATCCCCCGCTAAAACTACCCGACGAGATGTCGTCAAGAACGGCTCGATCTGCCGAAACAAAGCAGTCCGCTCAGAATGGTTATTGGGCGCATAAACCCCAATGAGACGCAGAGCCTTATCTTTTATGGTAACGTCCAGCACACAAAGCCTACCAGCCGCATCCGCGAAGACAAAAGTACATGCAGCCTTCAAAGAGCTGCTCACCAGCCAAGTGACACCCCTCGAACGACTATCAAAACATGCTGAATAAAGGGAGAACCCCTTAGACAGTATGTCCTCACGGTCATGAGAAGAAAACCGGGTCTCTTGCACACAACAAACATTCACCCCGAAGCGCTGAAGGTCGCGAGAGAGCCTCGCCCTCCGACACTCCGTCCTCAGACCTCGGACATTTACACTTGCTAACCAGAGAGCCATAGTGAAGACAAATTAGGGTTGCTTTCCTGAATTGAACATAGACGGGGTAAGGATACCGACAGCCTCTCCCATAGACTCATGGCCCATCTCAGTCTTGATGGTAGCGTCTTGAATGATTCCGCAGATATCCCAGGGGAATGTCAATTTTAGTACTCTATAGGGTGAGGGGTGAACAAAAACCGGGTCCCTCCCAGCATAAAATTGTTTCATTTTCCTCAATTTCTCGTTCTGGACGAAAGCAATGGGCGGGATCATTTTGAATGAAGCTATAGCTTCATCCAACATTGACCAAACTCTTTTTGCTCCTGTCTCAGTTCTGATTACTGTTAGCACCGTTTGTGCGTTTGGGAAATTAATAGGTTCTTCAATGTCTTTGTCTCCGAATTGTTTCATGGATAACAGGTATTTTAAATTTTTAATCCTGTTTCCATAATCTCTGGCTTTCTCAGCTTGAATGGGACAGATCTTACAAACATCTAAACCGGGATTGTAAATGTGTTTTTTTTTGGGTGGGGGCTTCCGTTTGCATCATGTGTGGGGGCTTCTGTGCCTTTTGTTTAGTGGAGGGGGGAATTTCCGAGGATTTAATGGGAGAAGGACTGGGGGTGTGGCGAGTTGTATATGTTTGTCTAAAAGGGCTGGGATCTCTACTGAGAGGGATTGGGGAGTGGGCAAAAGAAGTGGAAGGAGAGGCAGGTGAGGACTTCTCTCTACAAAGAGGGGGTGAGGGATGGGGAGAAAGTGGTGGGTCGGAGGATGTGCAGGGAGTGGCCTTCTTTGAAGAGGAGGACTTTTGATGACTGGATGTAGCGGGCTGGGGAGACTGTGCAGGAACTGTTTTCTTGGAGGGGGAGGATTTTGTTTTCCTTTGCTGGTCTAGCTTTAGCTTGACATCTTTAATTTTTTCGGTTTTTTCATACCTTGGGTCGTATTTTTTTTTTGTAAGTCTTGAAAATTCGGTAGTGAGGCCGGGGCGTCGCCGTTACTGTTGTCAGAGGGAGTGGGGCTGTATGTGCCTTTAGTGCTAGGGGCTTCAGGTGACTGAGGACCCGCTGTCTGACGCTTCACTCTGGCCCTGCTAGCCACCTGCCATTCCCCCTCTCCCTTCTCCTCAACTGCACTTGCAGTGAAAGAAAGCTCTTCGGAGAATGGGGGCTTTGGTGATGGCCCAACCGGGGGTTTCACCACTCCGATCCCGGTAGCCGGCATGCCCATTACAGGCGAGGCGGTTTTTAAAGACTCGGTCAGAGGGGGAGTTTGGTCGACTGGGACCTGACTTACAGAGGCCTTCTTCTCTGGACAGGAAGAGGAGAGGTGACCAGTCTCTCCGCACTTCCAACAAACTGGTTTACGGCCGGTCACTATGACAGGCAGCTTCAGGCCACCAACGTCAAGACAGTTGGGGATGGAGACGAAGGCCTTACGATCTAGCATAATGTCGAAACTCCATGCTCCAGTCAGGCTATCACAGGAAGTACCCAGAATCTTGTCGTACTAGGACAATTAAGCCGCTAGGTGCTCTATGATAACCTGAGAAGGGACCTCATATACTGCTATATGGTCCTTCGCCTCGTTCGTATACTGTACGGAAAATTAAATCCTTTGTGATTAGTTCTCTGCTCGTTGCTTTTACGCAGTCTTCGGTGGTGGGTAACAGCACGTCCCACATGAAAAAGCCCTTGCCCTTCACGATTCAAAGTGGCTTGAACCCTAGGGACTCCATTGTTTTCACCACTGTGTCTTTCGTCGAACGACCAATTTTGCGCCAACGCTTGTCGACGACGAAGATGGACACTATTCTTTTGTCGATTTTCTTAGGTTCGATTGGATCCTCCAAGAGCCCACCTTCTACCACAAGGTGTGCTTAACTCTTGGCACGCTCCAAGAACTCCGCAATATCGATAATGCATTTAGGTTGGCACTTCCAAAAAGAGGACGATTCGCCGGCCTATGCATTCTCACTTGATTCATTTGTCTTTTAAATGGCCCTACTGGATTCTATATCATGGCTCTTTTCGGCCTCCGTAGATTTAGAAGTTTGTTTTAAAGAATCTATAACTTCCTCATTTGTTGGAATACTAGATAAGACTGGGTATTCCTCTATGTTATCCTCATTGGGAAGGTCCTTTTTCGAGTTAAAGGAAGCCATCCTGAAGGAAGCCATTTTAGGCTTTTTTTCAAAACTAAGAAAGAAAGTACTTTTTTCCCTCCTTTTCCATTTTTTAAAGGGAAGGGGAGTGGTGAAAGGGGTGAAATAGTTAATAAATTCCGCCTTATAGACGAAACTTAAAAAAACAGCAGGTGACAGGCAAATATTAGAAATAAAAAACACAAACTCGCCCGAAAGCGAGACAGCAAGCAAAAGAAATACAAAAAACAAAGAAAAGATATATAAATATACATAAAAAATTAAATGACGAAAGAAAACAATTACAACAAGATTCTCAAAAAATAAAAGAACAACGTCCGCCTAGAGGTGAAACAATAAATTTACAAACAACAAAAAAACACAATAAAACGAAAACGCTAGACAAAAAACGAAACTTACAAACAATAGACTGAGCTAGACACAAAACAAAATGGCTGACGCTACGAAAAAAAATGGATAGACAAATTGGACAAAAGACAAATTAGACAATTAGATAATAGACAAAAAAAAATAAAAAAATAAATTCGCCAAAAGACGAAACAAAAAAAAAGTTTGCAAAAAGAAAGAACAAAAAGAAATAAAAAACGAAAAACGTTAGAAAAGGAAAACGATATACAAAGAAAATACGAAACTTACAACAATAGACAGAGTTAGTTACAAAACAAAATGGCTGACGCTACGAAAGCGAGTCAACCCGATAAACAATAAACAAAATAAATAGACAAATTAGACAATACAAGGATGAGAACAAATATGGTACAGAAAAATTTAAAAACAAAACACGGAAAACTTAAAGGATATTAAAAGGAAAGAAACAAATAAAGAAATAACACGTAGGGAAGAAATTAAAGTCAGTCGTAAATAAAAAAAAAAAAAAAATGGCGAAACACTGGCAGGGGTTAAGAAGAAAATATATTTAAAAGAGAAATTAAAGAAAAAGAAAATCAAAAAGGAAAACTAAAATAAAAGGAAAAGAGCAAAAATAAAAGGGGTAAATATAAAAAATGGGAAGGGTAAAAAAGGGAAAGAAAAAATCAAAGTTTTTTGCAAAACAGTCGTTAAAAAACACAAAAGTCGGTAATAAAATCAAACTTCACCAAAAATGAAGTTCAGAAATAAGCGTAAAGTCCAAAAAACAGACGGGCGGCAAACACCAGTCAGAAAAGGTCATAAAGGGTCCACCAAAAAACACAATAACTGACTGACTTGAATTGAGTCAAGCGGTTCTTTATATAGACATTCGTGTTTTGAAGTCGGCTCCAGGACGCTGCGCGGGAAAAAAAGATTTGTCTCAACTTTGCTACAATTTAGTGTTCTTTTAACCAATAGGTGATTGAATTTAGAGAAGTAACGTGGTGATTGGTTAAGGTTTATTTAGGGAAGAATACATCTTTCCGTAAGGGGTGACAGGCAAATGTGGAAGATTCCACACATTCATTCATTCATTCATTCAATCTTTCAATCATTCATTCATTACGCATTCATGCAAGTAGCAACTGGTAACTTACACTAGAGGTTCAGTGATAGCAAGCCTTTTCAATTATCCCACTCTCTTCTCAGCATTCTCTCATTTTTAATGCCGTCGTCTGGATCATTCTAATTGTTCTCTAATTCTTTATTTCTCCAAGATTTTTCTCAGTCTATTTGTTTATGAATACAGAATTATGATATCTTCTCGATAATGTCGCCATCACTAGGGAACAAATATAAATAAGACCTGCCTTATAATCTCTCTCTCTCTCTCTCTCTCTCTCTCTCTCTCTCTCACACACACACACACACACACACACACACATCAATCTTTACAGAATTATCTTAATAATTATTGTCCCCTCCCCGCAAAAATAATGAATTAATCATTTAGTGGGAGACTAAATTATAAAGTTGAAAGGAAGAGAAAAGGTTCAATAACCATAAATGAGTTCAGTAAAATTCATGTCAAATTTGGAGCAAAAATACGTTTTCTACTTTAAGAACATTTTTGCTTACTCAGTATTTTCACTATTACTTCCATGCAATTTAATCTTCGTTTCTTTAAAACATCTCAGCTGATATCCTCTTTCATCTTCCTTTACTGAGCTAAAACCTTTTCATTATTCCTTATAGGTTTCAGATTACATTCTTTCACGTTAACACAACGTTTCGGCTGATTTATTCTTCACCCTTGCTGTATTGTCTGAAGTATTTTCATTATCAAACACGTCTTTCAATATATTATCTTTCTTTCCGATGTTCTTAATACAAAATATGTGTACATCTTCTTCATCTTCTATGTGTCTCTCACGACCTGGACGATCATGACTGCCATCAACTTCCTCTCTTTTAAAGCTCTTAGTAAATTTTAAAATTTTTCCTCTCTCTTCAAGTCCCTGTTTTGAAAACCATTTGCACAATTTTGTTAAGTCGGTTATTCGCTGCTTTCCTTTGTCCCTCTTTCCTTCAATGTTTCTTATTACGTGCCCTGGAATATTTAAATTGCTCTTTCTGATTCTAAGTGTCATTTTGCTTCCTTTTTCTTTTAAATTTCATCGTTACCCACAAGCTCAGTCCATGTTGTTCGTATTATCCTTCAATAGGACCATATCTCTGTTGCTGCAAGTCTCTCATTCACCATTAAATAGATTGTCTAGCATTCGCTACCATATAGGAAGACTAATTTTATATAACAGTTCAGTACTCTTCCCTAACAGAAGTTCAATAATTTACATAGCTTTTGGAACGATAATTTTCCCATTCCAATGCGCTTTCGGACTTCGGTGTCACATCATTAAAAACAAGAGGGAAATAATAGTCTGATTCCTGCATGCATGAATTAGCAATCTCTAAGGGATACTCTCCATAAATTGTAATGGCTTGAAAATTTGCCAATAATTTTAAAGCGACATCGTATAACGTTCGGATGCCATGCTGAGACAAATAATTTTTTTTCCAATTGGAAATCTGTATCAGGTTGCCTTACTGAATTCATTTGCGTTTTGTTTATCAGATTTCTTTCTTATGCAGCACCTATTGTGATTGGCCGCGTCTTCAATAGATATGAGTTTCCGTTCTACAAGGATATTGTTTCCTCTTTCTCAATCGTTTCGACCAACGTCGACTCCTCTCTCTCCCTCCTCCCACTAAGACTTCTATTCATACTTCTCAAAAATACCCAAACGAATACAAAGCGCCGATTTCTTCTCACCTCCTCCCTAATGTAAACAGAGGAATTATTCAATGCATCACTGCTTTAGACTAAACTTTCAAAACTAACCTCGACTACACAAAATATCCACAGAAAGCCGATCATAAAAAGATATTCGAACAATATATATATATATATATATATATATATATATATATATATATATATATATATATATATATATATATTGATGCTTCCATGAATGAAAATAAATTAATTTGTATAAGCAAGCAGTTCTTGTTTGCAGATTAATAATAAAACGCATAAATTTTTTCCCGTCCATACATATATGTCCTTACGCTTGGTTTAGCTTGACATATCATCATCCTCATCATCATCATCATCATCATCATCATCATCACACAGTCATTATCATCACCATCATCAGTCAGTACTAGTTCACAAATATAATACAAAATCTTTCCATGATGCCCGGGACTCAGCTACCCCTCTACAAGATCCTAGCTTCTCGCATTCCTGTTTAATCACACTTTCTTCTATTCTGCTGTTTTCTATTTCCGTTTGAGCAGTTATCAAGTAAATTGGACTCCGTCTATATATCTATATCTATATCTATATCTATACACACACATATATATATATATATATATATATATATATATATATATATATATATATATATATATATATATATATATATATATATATATATATATATATATAAGGAAGAAGTTATAGTAGTTCCAATGAAAGAAAAGTGTGTATATTAAAAAGAGAGAAACCGCAAACGGTTTTGGTTGTAATGTTGATTTTCTTTTTTTTTTAAATATTATGCTTTATTTTCCATAATTTTGCTACACGTGTTTCCGGTCTCGCGACCGTCATCAAGCAAAGGGTGGAGATTTCCACATATTATTAAAAATAATTAATTTTTTCCTTTATGTTTTTCGATCTTAAATATTCTCGATATGTGACATTCACATTTTTTTTGTTGTGTTAGTGACCCAAATGTCTTTCTTGAACTGGTAGTGAAAAGTTCTGCGTGAAAAGTGATAGAAATGTTGAAGTATTTATCGGCATTTTTATCTTTTAATGACCTCTGTCTGTTCTTAGATCTATTTCCATTTTCGTGTGTTTTTGTCATCATGCGTGTATATATGTGTATATTCCCTCTCTATACATACACACTGTCTCACTACGAAAAAAACAAAAAAAGAGAATGTCTCATATCGAGAATATTTAACATCGAAAAACATAAAGGAAAAAAAAATAATCATTTTTAATAATATGTGGAAATCTTCACCCTTTGCCTGATGAAGATCGCGAGACCGGAAACCAGTGTAGCAAAATTATGGAAAATAAAGCATAATATTTTTGTAAAAAATCCACATTACAACCAAATACGTTTGCGGTTTCTCTCTTCATATATATATATATATATATATATATATATATATATATATATATATATATATATATATATAAATATGTTTTATGCCAAATCCATTTGTTTGTCGTATAACGTCTTCTGGTACATCGTTTAATTTGTTCTGTACTCTGTTCCGTGTTCCCTGTTAACCTCTTTCTATCTTTTATAGTTTTAGCTATCATTACAATTTCCCTTTATCTTCGAGCATTTTTAAGGTATTTCACATTCATACTTCATAGCTAACATTTGTCAATTATTTCACCCCAGGCAAAGCAATAAAACCACGAAGACGCAAGATGTTCCTAAGTGTGAAGAAAATAAGAAAAAGAAAAATATTATTAAAAAGAGACGATAACAAATGAATAGGAATGAAAATAATGATTGACACTTCATTTAAATTTTTGATGACCAGTGTCGACTGGAAAGCAAGAAACCGGAAGAGATTTCCGCAAACGAGAAATCCGAGAGAAGAAACTATTAGCATAGAACTTACGGTTACATCTAACAATTTCAATTGTAAAATGATGAAACTTATGTCATGAGAAGATTATTTTAATTTTTAAGGAGAAAAACATTTTCATTCATTACACGTCCGGTCTAAAACCTATTGCCAAGATTATATCTCTATTTTTCATAAACGTTTTCTTCATTATCGTTATATGAAGTTCTCTGTTATTTCTATGTTGATACAATAATGTTATTACCTGCACTAAGTGTATATCTTTTTGGACATCTTCCAGTTTTTCATCTAATCTTTTTGAGAACGTTACAAGTTAACATTATTATTTTTATTCTTGCTCATTTTAAAATCTATATTAATCCTAAGCAGCGGGTATCATCAATCGATGTTTCATTGGAGAGAAGCGAAAATCATGAATTGATTATTTACACATGTTTCAACGATACAGGCAACATTCGTTCATGATTTGAATTTAAACAAATAATTGGCAAGTCTTCGATTAATGAGATTACTGTTTACTATGATGTATGGGGCCACGCCATTTCATTGCATATCTGCCTGCAAATAAAGCAGGAATATAACGCAAAAGACAGTGCTGTCAGCATGCACACATTTTGAAAAGAAAAAGTGGTGAAAATGGTGACAAATTGGTGCAATGTATTCCATTATGCATGGAATGCGTTAGGAGGTGCCATCTTGTTAAAAATGCTAAATTTAGGAATCTGACGTTCTGTCTTTTATAATTTAAATGAGTGTTTTTTGTATATGATCAAAGCGAAATTAAGCATAAAATCTACGTTTTAAAAATGTGTTTTCTCTTGTCTTTTTAGCTGTTTCTCGTTCACATTTGTACAATCTTTCGCCGTCATTTAAAGCTTAAGAACTCTCCATATAGTTCTTTTACATTCTTGTAGATTATTAGATTGTTTAAATGTTTGTAAAATGACGTCAGAAAATCATACATATTTTAAGTATTCTTCATTTAGGCTTAGTTACGTGTTTCCTCGTTCATTTTATAGAAGAAATTATGAAGGCCATTTGTAATTTTGTTCAAATCTTATCCTGTTCTCTAATCTTTATTTGATTTGCGTTTTGCGTAGCTGAAATATTTCACTGCACTTATCATATATATCCTCAATAACTTAAATATATTTTTCATTAACACCCAGCTCTGATAGTAAATTAAAGTTTGCCAGATGTTCTACATAATCAAAATTCATTTTCGTTATTACCCACTGCTAAACAAAATACTGTTTTCCCATTAGTTGCTTGTAGATGGTCAATTTATGAAGAGCCATCCCTAACACCTGCATCATTGCGTTGCTGCTTTTCATCTAAATCATTTGTTAATATGTTATACTTACCATTAAGAATATTTTATCTATTTGATAGTAATCTTATAGGGAAGTAGTTTCCAAGGTGTTTATCATTTGTGACGTGCGGTGACCGTTAATAATTAAGTATAACTCAAGACTTCAATGTTAAAATAAAATAGTCTTTAAGTACAACCGCAAATAAATACATAACAAGAACAAAGAATTAAAATTCAACCAAAGATAATTAACCATTTCAGTGAATACCTTGTTAGTAGCGCGGCTCGGCTTAACGTCCGCTAAATCCTAAATCAAAACCCAAATGATCGACGCACAATAATTCACACTAATTCGACTGGATAATTTGACTCAATAGTCACTCAATAATCATTCCAGGCAGTAGCCTGGCATTGCTATTTATACACCTGACGGAAAATATATATTTATAAGTCCGGAGTGTCACGCTCGAACCTCGGTGTCGATAGTTACTCATTTTCTTCCCATATGACATTATCACGTTTTTTTACATAAGTTTACTATGCTCAGACTAGAGTTTTTAAGTAATTTTTCCCGTTTGATTTGTGTAAACAGTTTTGTTTATTCTTTGTGGGTTCTCCTTCATCTTTTAAAAGCCTAATCAGTGGAATATCACTAGTATCTACCGGAATGACTTTTAGAGGTACTTTTATTTTCAAATCAGACCTATTATTCTTAGTTTCTTCTTTCGAAATGGCTTCCGGGATATAATGACGTTCAAGATTTAAGAAATTAATGTTTATTAATTAAGCATTTTTCAAGCACTTCCTTTTTCTCGCAACGTCTTCTATTCTTTCTACGTTCATCTTTCATTTATCATGCTCCGTTTTCTTTTGGTTCTCATATGATCACCGAACTTAAGCAGCGTGGAGCCTGTTCAGTAGTCAAAAGGCGTGATCACTTGGGAATACCAGGTGCTGTAAGCTGGGGTGATGTGGGTCATCTGATGGATAACGTCTCGGAATTGTAAATTGGAGA
Source organism: Acanthosepion esculentum (assembly GCA_964036315.1). NCBI lineage: Eukaryota > Metazoa > Mollusca > Cephalopoda > Sepiida > Sepiidae > Acanthosepion > Acanthosepion esculentum. The sequence goes on along the minus strand of OZ038497.1, from coordinate 70,762,903 downwards.
GCCACTTTTTGAAACCAGCTCTTTTCCCTCAGTGAATTAGTAGGACTTGTATCAGTAAATCATTATTATATTCAAAGCGTTCTTAATCTCTAGAAATATATTCTGGCTTTAAATACCCTGGTATGGGTTGATATGCCGTAAAAACAAATCAATAAATCAATCCATAATCACCTATTATACAATAATACCGTTTTGTATTTATCTATTTATAGATAAATACACAACATAAATTTCGTGCCACACTCTATAGTAAGAATGGAGGTAAATCAACTTAAGTTAGTGAATTTGCATGAGGATTTACTTCCCTTATTCATTGAAATAATCTGTTCTAATAATATTTGAGAGAAAATTAGTCCTCGAGCAAAATTAATCTTTTAATTAATCTGTTTCCTCACTTGCAATCTTTTTTAAATCATTTCACCCCAAGGAATGGGACAGTACCACTAGTATGCAGGGTGTTACAAAAAGTGAAAGTAAGAAAAACTGGGTATAACGGGGCATTGAGGAAAGAATGATTGAGGAAATGATGAAACATGAACGGAATTCAAGAAGATGGAAGATAGCCATTCACGTTGCATTTAAACGTTTGCAGACTGTAGTTTTCAGTGAAGCAAATAAACTGAAGGGAGTCCCACAAGCGGGTAGTGCGAGAAGAGAAACTGTCGGAGTAGAAGTGGTGTTTAGATTTAACTACTGCAACAGTAAAAGAGTGGGGCCTAAATGCCAATCTAGTAGCACGTTTAAATTCATGTAGTCGGGGCACCAGGAAAAATGCTGTTCAGAGCAGTTTCCATGAAAATAGTTGTAGAAAAGACAGAAGGAAGCCACATCAGCTATTTGAGAAAGTGACTGATGTCGAAATGCCAAGTCGTTTACATTGCAGATCCATCTTTAGATTTTATTTCAAGAAGCTCATGATGAATAACAGGAGCACCAGACCCGATATGTCAACTGTATTCAATGCCCGGACGGATGGTAGATTTGTAAATGTGCAAGATGGACTCTGACGAGAAAAACTTGACACGAGACAGTGACCCAAATTGCCTTGCAGTAGATGCAGCTATTGATTCGATGTAGTCGTTCCACGTCAAGTCAGTTGAAAACGTGAGGGCAAGAAGGTGCAGTGTGTCGCTCTTCTGGAGTTTAGCATCAGCTATCTGATTTGATAGGAACGATTGGATTAAATTAATCAGTCGTCCTGTAAAGACTTAGCCCTGAAGCTTACATAGAAGACAAGTGTGCCAAACCCCGTCAAACAACTTCGAAATATCTAGAGCCGCAACACGAGCTTCGCTGTTATCATCAAGAGTTTGATATACATAGTCAGCGTTAGCACGTCAGCGGTAGAGAGCAAGGGTATCCGGAGACTTTTCGAAGAGGAAGGATTCCACACTGCAGAATTTGGTATGAATATCACGAAGGTTGGAGAAAGAAATGTTGAGTGGTTTATGTTTATATCTTTGCTTGCTTATAGTCATGTTATGATATTAGGTGATGTTATTTTGGTAAGGAAAGGAAGAGGTGGTAGTAGCTGTCGTCGTTTAATGTAACGTGCAGAAAGGGAAAGTGGCACAGACTGTAACATAGTGCGGTCTCGGAGTTGCAAGAATCCCGATATTATGCAACTGTTGATCAGATCAGCCTCTCAAGATGTTACGCAAGAGTTCGGACTTCTAACTACCAGTCGGGAATGGCAACCAGAAAACTGACAACCCGGTACCCTCAGTATGAGGAGATGTTACCTCTATCCACATATATCACAAAAAATTCATGACATCACCACTCTTACGTCTTGAAAACAAAGAAACCGGGAACCCCTTTCTAAACAGGAAACAAAGGATGAGCCTCAACTCCTGTTCAAGAGAAATGGGAGGAATATAGACCGGGCAATATGAAAACCTATCTATCCCTATTACAAAAATTACTAAGTTTTAACTTAGTTAAAGTCTAGATATTCATCGGAAAATCAACAAAATATTGGCAGAGATATACCTCTGAAAGAACTTTGAAAAACAACTACGAAAATCAAGTTAAATACAAGAAAATTACAATAAATAAGGGAAAGTGTCATATCAACGATATCAATATACATTAAGACTGGCGGAGGCAACCTTTGGCCTCGTAGATGAATATCAGATCAAATAAGGAGTGGGTATATTTAACTGAGGCCCTAGTGGTCTTATGGAGGGGCATGATGTGATCGCTGACTTCGAACCCTACATTTTTTTTACCCGGTTTTACATTTCTTAATATTTAAATGCTTGTGGCTCTTATCCACTAGTCAAGCAAATTTTTTTTTATCCAGTTTACCACTCAGGGTAGACTCCCATTAAAATATAATATTGGGAATTTACACTAAATTAATGTGCAAGCATTTTATGCAGACTTATATATCTATTTATCTATCTGTACACACACACACACAGAGGCACACACACACACACACACACACACACACACAGGCACACACACACATATATATATATATATATGTATATATATATATATATATATATATATATATATATATATATGTATGTATGTATGTATGTATGTATACACGTGCTGAAGCAAGAATTAAGAGAAAATTAAAGCAATGAAGGAAGGAAAAGAAGTATATAGAATACCATTCGGAAATAGGATGGCATAGAAAAGTGAAAAGGGCATAGAAAACTACAAAATCAAGTCTTTTGGAAGGGAAATGATTGGATCTTCAAATTCGGACCTTCCATTTGTATCATTTGTTAAGCCTTTCATGCGAGGTACTCAGATACTAAGCGATTGCCTTACGTCAACTTCGTCTTGAGATTGTCTTTGTCATCGTCGTTTTTGTTGTTCTGCTATTTTTCCATTTGTTTCTGTTTCCAGTGTTTCTATTTCGAGTCTAAACACATCAAGTTTTAACATGAAAAGATATTGAGCAAAAAATGATTTATACAATGCCAATAATAATCAATAAACCATAGACACGATTGACTGTTTAATTTAACGGTTCATTTGCTTCTATTTCAGTTGTGACTTCTGAATCTCTGCTTTATCTCAATACATTGTTTCAAAACTTTTCTTTCATGGCATCTGAATAATAAAACATTTTAACTGCACTTATTATTTTATGCGATGTGTTCCGCCAGGACGTCGGCAATCATGGCTTCCAAAATCTCCTGTCCTTTGTGGCTCTTCTTAAATCTTAGATGACGCGGAAATATTGTACAAATGTTCACTTTAAACAGATATACAACGAGAAAACACGTTTGTAAAGCGTAGTATTTATGCTTAATTACTCTTTCATTATACACAAAAACCATATTTTATGACCTTTAACTTATAAAAATAAGGAATGAAAGATAATGAAACTAATTTCAGATTCTTAAATGTAATATCTTTAACAATATTATATTCTATGAAGCATTATATGCACAATGGAATTGCAAACAGTTTCCGCTAAATTGTCACCAATGTTGTCTTTTTGCTATCTGTTCTAATCCGTTTTGCTAACCATTTGCACAAAGTGATTTTGAAAAGTTCTCGTCTTCATAGCATTACACCAGATGACAAAGATATTATTTTATACACATGTTTAGATACGAATATATAATATATATTAGTTATCTGCATGAATTGAAAAGCTCTTATATTTTGTCATTTGGGTTGTGAAATCGTGAAATTTTCTGCACGCTCATGTGTATACTAGATATATACATATTATGCACAGAAAACGAAACGAAATCGCAGTTCTTGTCCTACTTGTCGAATTCTGCTACGCACTCTATCAGAATACGAACGGCTACACTAGTAGTTAGTAATTCGCTATTTATAGCTTTCTGATAATTTTTGTCATTTGGGAACTTTTGTTGATTTCTGACATCCGGTGAAGTTCTCAAAGAATCTTTTTTTTCCTTCAATTTCAAAACCATATTTGACACTGCCATATACCATTCTCTAATCACTTCCTATATTAATTTTGTATTTTAAATGTAGATCTTTTACAGTTCTAATTTTATCAACAATTATGAAAGCAATTTAATTTTTTCATTTTCATTTACGGTTCGCTTTTGAAAAAATATATTCATGATTGCCAATTTCTGTCATTCGGCGAAAATAAACATTTTTAGAGAATTTTCTTTTATATGCGATTGTTTTCACTACATGAGTGATCAAGGGTCACCAAAATTTTATGTACACTTATTGACTTAAGTAACTGTTATAGCTCACTCCTAGCAGTTATAATATTATGTCTCGACTGACTCCAATGGATCTCTACTGACTCGCTTTAAATTCTTTATTTAAGCCTAGTTCATTTGTGTTACCGGTCGTGTCTTATTTACCCAACAGAGGTGACTATCATTAATCTTGGTTTTTGATCTATCATCATTCAAAAAGACATGTTGAGTAGATCTCTCATTGTTTCCGAATCCTTCTCTTGCATTCAGTAAGTCCTTTGAGAGTTAAGTTCACGCGGCTCTCTTTCCTTATTATATGTCCCAAATATCTATGATTGTAAAGCATCAATAGTTCCTGTTTCCCTAAAGACTCCTTCATTGCTTACATGAAAAAGAGGCCAGATATAGGACAGTAGTGCTGCATCAAATTTCTAAATGTTATTCTCAGCATTCGTCATCATTTTTTGTTTCCATTTTTCTTAAAACTTTCTCCTTTCTTACATACTCCGTCCATGATACTCTCAGTATCCTTCTACAGAAACATATTTCTGTTGCTTCAAATTGTTTCTTTATCTCTCAAGAGATTGTCCAGCATCTACTTCCATATAAGAGATTAGATTTTACTTAACAGATCAGTACTCCTTTTGGTTTCTAAAAATAATTTCCTCTATCTGAATATTTTGCTTATTTTCTGGAAGTTATTGTTCTCCATTCCAATACGCTTTCGGTATCTGTGTCAAATTCTCCCTTGCCTATTACTACACTACCTAAATAGTTAAATTCCTTTACTGAATTTATCTTGACATCGGCGACAAATAGCACTTTATTTACAGTTATTGATGGTTCACATTCCATCCCCGGTCTTTTGTGGAGTGGTGCTTTATCCCTTGTTTCCTGTTTAGAATTGGCTTTCCAGTTCCTTCTAAAGTTTAATTCAAATCTATAATCCTTACCTTTTTGCCTATACTCTGAAATTATATTTTTATTTTTTCTCTCAATCGGAGTAGATAGGTTCGCCTATCGTCCAGTTCACACACCACGCCGGTCTTTTGAACAGGAATAAGGGTTTATTCCTTGTTTCCTGTTTAGGATTGGGTTTCCAGTTCCTTCTAAATTCATTTTCATTCTCTTTCACATCCAGCAGCCTCTTGCATTTTAGTGACATTATCACCTTTCTTGGAGTGAAGTGATTAAAAAAAATAGATGGGCGTTTCTTCTTGCGTTCTTCATAATCTAGTCTAAGAGTTATTTCAATTTTTCTTTATAAGTCATCTGTTATCTAATGTTGTTAAAATTGTGTCCGCCTATAAAAAATCATTGTTGGCCATAGAATCCCCTTAGAATTATGTTGGTTTATAGATTAAATAAAACCGGCGAGAAAACGCATCTTTAACTTACCTCTTTTAGTTTTTATTGTGTGTATTCAACGAACTCATTTTCTAACTGCATACAGGTTTTTTACCCCTGTTACTCGAATATTTTTTTCCATATATTAATCATGCTTCTCTACCATTTCAAATAGCTCTTTGTGTCAAATGTCTTTATGTTTTGCATGGTCTGTTTAATATTCAAGCTCCTTTGATATACAGTGGAATTTGTTCTTTTCCTTATAATAAAGTAGATGGCCAATTAATTTTAGTTGACAGAGATTTTCTTGTCTTCTGTGAGTCTCACTAATATGTACAATGTAAGACGTAATATCTTTTAGTTTAATCATTAGTCGATTATTGTATATTATATATGCAAATGTATGTCCATGTAAATCACTAGTATATGTGGCGATATGTGTACAGTTGCACATATATAGTCAGAAATGAGACCATATTGTCGATATGGAAAACATCGATATTAGGATTGTAGACTCGTCCACGACAACCAGTTTACCCTCTGCTAGGAAATGCTTTCTTCCTGTTACATTATTACCAATATCATACTTACAAATAATCAACAGGCATTCATTGGTTAATCACCGTCAATCTAGCTTGCTGATTGGTCAGTATCGACCAATAAGATCGCTCCCACGCGCACGATCAATTTTGGCGCAAATCCTTCTCGGAGCCAGTCACGTGATAAGACATGATATTTAAACCCAACACGTGTGATTCTTTCAGAGTAGCAGCAAAAGAATTCTTTGTTTCGACGCGTACTCTCGAACCTAACTTCTCTTCGTCACTCAACACCACTGCCAAAATGTGACTTTCAAGAACTCCCGTCTTGACTAACGCAGTCAGACGTTAAAGAACTTTGCAAAATTTCACGCAAGTACAATCTGTGAACTCTTACCAACTCGTCCAATAGACAATCTCTAACATGCAACATATATCAACTCTTTCGTTATGAGTCTAGATACAAATAATTACCTAATCAAAGGGACGCAACTCAGTCTCACTTATCAGTTCGCATGCATGTAATTTCAATACTTAATAAATTCAATTGTTATGTTTTTAACTTTATGTTCCTTTTTGTATTTCACCATTGCTAATGATTTCCACACCTTTCCTAACAAAAATAAATAATTGTGGGGAACAGCCCTTTCAACACGCAACTAACATGGTTAACCAAAACACACGCCATCTCTCAGAGGGCCCGTTCCCCTACGGGATGTCTTACATAAAGCATTCTCTATTATTTTTAGCTTGTGTGTACGATAGCTTTTAACTTATTTCTGTTACTTTTCATAGTAAGTCCTAGACTGTTGTTTTATTAGAGTTAGGTAATAAGCTCAGATAAGAATACGATCAGATCAGAATTAAACAACTCCGTCCTGGGTACGACGTTAAACTGCATCCAACAGCAAGGCCTCTGATCAGGAGGTTTTGAGGAAGCGTGGAACCACCTCTTAATTGCTGGTGTTCAAAGGTCACCCCCTGACCTGGGGTGGTAGCACCTGTTGGGGTCCCAGTTATGTGAAAATAGTGAACTTCCAGGTCTTTTCCAGCACATTGAAACAATGATGTTGCCAACTATACTTTTCTGAAACAATGATGTTGCCAACTACACTTTTTTTAAACAATGATGTTGCCAGCTATGCGTTTTTTAAACAATGATGTTTCCAGCTATACGTTTTGGAAAAAATGATGTTGCCTGCTATACGTTTTTGAAACAATGATGTTGCCAACTACACTTTTTTAAACAATGATGTTGCCAGCTATGCGTTTTTTAAACAATGATGTTGCCAGCTATACGTTTTTGAAAAAATGATGTTGCCTGCTATACGTTTTTGAAACAATGATGTTGCCAGCTATACGTTTTTGATATATTTAGTAAATACTGGATCTAGCATTAAATAACCCATAGTGGTTGATATGCCATAAAACCCCAAACAACAAATCAGAATTAAACAATTAGATTCCTATAAGATTTTATTTTCCGTGGGAACGAACCTTCCACAACAACTGCACCTTACCTATTAGACTACAAAGACCAAGCAAAATTAATCCAAACTTATTTCTCGAGCTGTAATCTCTAATGCAAATAATGCTACACCTCAACGGCATCTACGCTTATTCTTGCAATATTAGATGAAAATAGAATCAAATCTCAACGTATTTCGATTGTTCATAAAAACACAGTTATATCATTTTTTATCTCTCAGACGTAAAACCAGGATGTTTGCCCCTTCTAGGGCTAAGGTTATTCGTTGACATGAAGTGAAAAGATTATATTGAATAAATCGCTCGATTTGCTGCTCGGAAACTTGGTTTACTGTGTCGGACTAGACAATTTTTCTCACCAGAATCTATCTTACACATTTATGAGTCTACCTTTCGACTAAGCAGTGAATATATTCGTCACGTCTGGTATGGTGTTTCTGCAATGTATTTTGATTGTTGATAAAATTCAAAAAAAGATTTGCAATCTTCCCCTGGCATCTCGGCTGCAGTTACTTTCCCATCGCTCTAATGTATATTTTTGTCTATGAATATTTTCATGGTTATTGTTATGATGAGCTTTCCTCTTTGGAAACTTGACTTCAAGAATTTAGGCGTAGTACTAGATTAAGCCTAAATTTACTATTGAAATTGCTAGGCTAGATGTAACCGTAACTTCTATGCTAAGTTTCTTCTCTTACACTCCCCGTCTAGGGAACTCTCTTCCGGAATCTCGTTCTCTAAACAAATTAGCTCTTCAAAAATGTAAATGTAATGTCAATCGTTATGTCTTCTTGCTGTTATTTTATGTTCTCTCGCCTGAATAATGTTTTTATTTTTTCTCATATTTTTTTTTTCAGCCAGTAAGCCCTTTCTTTTTAGTGGCTGAATTGCTTTGCTTCGGTGAAATGATTTTTTAAAAAATTGTTCGTGTATGAAAGTTATCGGCAGGGGGACATAATGAAACGCTTTTATTAAGTTCCTATGCTGAGGACAAAAAACAGCAAAAGATATGAAAACGACTATCTACGCTTCGGTAAAATCCATTTCTTTTCATTTCACCGGGATTTCTGCTCTCTTTCTTAATCGCTTCATAAACCGACCAATGCTGATCGTATGAAACTTGACAGAAAATGATGTTAAAGGAGTTTTTTTTTTGTATTGAGCTTTTTGATAAATATCCAGCATTTACAAATAGCTTTAACGAGGACACAACAAGATTGAAGAATACGGATCGATTTCACTGCAAGTCGTTTAAGTCGGAGAAAAAGGGTCGTCAAATGTCTATTTCTTTCTACCTAAAACGGAACTAGAATTATTGATGCTAAATTTAACAAGTAACATTAATTCCATTATATATATATATATATATATATATATATATATATATATATATATATATATGTGTGTGTGTGTGTGTGTGTGTTTGTGTGTGTGTGTGTGTGTGCTCACAAATATACAAGTTCCGTTCAAAAAGTATCAATAGATTTTCAAGAAACCGTTATGTGGTCCTGAATATATTATGCATCCAATCAAAAGGCGCTTGTTTCGCATGCTGGAATAGGCAACATTCCTATGAGGTTGTTTAGTAGATTGTGACAGGGAAATTGTGTATTACGTGAGCTTCAGACACACAACGACTTAGCGTATTGATTGTTCATGTCTTGCTCAGATATTACGCAGATATTGTTGGAATAACATCGCCTCGACCAGATTTTTCATCATCCTTACACTCTATATTAGTTCCCTTAAAACGTCTGACTTTTGCCAAAATGTTAAAATCACATTGAAATCTCATGAACAGAATTAAAAAGTGAAAGACCTATGCAGTTTCTTTTGAAAAATAGAAGGGATTACACTGAGCCTTTCCCTTTTTCAAAATAAACTGCAGAAGTCTTTTCCTTAATTTTCTTCATGGCATTTTAACCGTGATTTTAGCATTGGGAAAAGTCCGACGCTTTAAGGAACCCACTGAAGATGCGGATTTGCGTCGTGGTTTAATCGCTATTGGCTCAGAATGAGAAATCGGAGAACCGAGTTCGAATTCCGGTCGGATAAGTTACATTCACTTACACGGGAAAGGTACGAATACATCTCTTTTCCTTTTAGCTATGGGTTGAATAGGCAAAGAAAACTGGATCCTATAGCCTTGGTTGGCAACCAGTTTACCATAGAAAGAAACGGCAAACTATAGTGCGAGAATTTTATGCCTAGTCAAGCGACATTATCGCTCAAGCAGTATGACCGACGAGTTACGTTATCATTCATTCATTAAGCTTTCATACACTCAAGTTGTAACCGGTACCTTACACTAGAGATTAAGGGATAGCAATTGCTTCAGGTAAGTTATTTTGCTATTAATATTAAATGATCATATTCTTTCCGTAAATATCTTCAAACTATATAGATATTTACTAAGCGTCGCTTAGATGTGGGACAAAGGCCAAAATTCTGGAGCACACAATTAGAATCGAACTCACTACTCAGTCGTAATTGATATGGCAAGAGAAGCTTGCTAACCATTACACCACATCGAAGTGCTCCACATCCTAAATATATAGTACTGAAATCAAATCATTCTTATTCATATACATGGCGACTATCCGCTCGATTCCGCGGATAACAAATCCCTCGCTAATGACTGTTAAATTACATGAATATAAACATACATATTTATTTATTGACTAACGTTACTTTATTACTACACAGGGAAAAGGGGGTCTAATATAGAATTATAAGGTAACGTCAACCTTCTAAGTCTTAAAGGCTTGTGTGCATGAATATCAGAATTACATTTATTGTTTTTTTTTTAACTTGGTTCAACCTTTGCTCTCCTATATGTAAAGAAGACAGTATTTCAACTTTACTGTCGTTGATGAAAATTGTATTAATCGAGTAATGCTGCTTAAATACGAGGTGAGATAATTTAATTCCCGAAATGATGACAGTATATCATTGGGGTAATTACTCAGTAAAAAATTGTACTCGGATTCTAACGCTTTCTTTAGATACTGAAAAGAGGAGTCATTTTTGGCGAGCAGTAGAAGAAGTTGTATGTATTCATGCTATACTATTTGTGGAAAATAAATGAAGGGGTTCTGCAAAAGATGATTACCACCAAGTTTTGTTTGAAGGTTTGTAAAAGGGATAGTGGACGTTAGACCTAATAAAAATTATTTGTGATAAATATGCTATAAAACATTTGATCGTTTTTGAGTGACAGGGGCGGGTCAAGGAACGGTTAGTAGACGAGCACGATGGAAAGCTCAAAACACAAAGGAAATATGCAAATATGGACAGCTTGCAAAATTTGATTCACTCAGATCGAAGATTAAGTTTGTGGCTGATAGCAGACTAACAGAATATTGATAGGAAGAGAATGCAGCAAATTCTAATCGGAGATTTGTGAATGAAAAATATTGCAACAAAGATGATTTCTCGTTTCTTGACTGGTGAGTAGAAACAACACTGGTTTCACGTTTCATCTGATCTTTTGAATAATGTAGAAAGGGTTGACAGGGTGATGACCCGGGATGTTTTCAATACGAAAACAAAACACCAGAGCATGTAGTGAAAAACAAAGAATTCATCGCAAACGAAAAAGAAACATATTTCTTGCTACCAATTTCAAGACCATGCCTGTGTGTTTCATTGATCATAAAGAGACATTTTACTACAAATGCATAGCGCGCACAAAGACAAGCTGTCAAGCAACATGTTTTATCTTCATATATGCATTCACTAACATGGCAATGCTCCTGTATAGAATGTGTTCGTTGTTTGCGGGTTCATGGCTAAGAAATCCAGAACAAAAAGGGCAACTCGCCATATTCACCAGATTTAGATCATGTGTTTGTGGAGATATCCTGAAAGGAAAGATTACCTGGAAATACAAGGATTTGCCGAGAGAGAAGCTGGGAAACTAATTCCAAGAGTGTTTACAGCGATAACAAACTCATCTAAAAAAGTGAACTATTTTGTACAAAATTTTATGCTTTCAAACTAAAGGTATGTTTTTTTAACATGCAGTTTATATTGTTGGTAATTTTACTATAAAAATGTATTTTTATATTTTTTTTAATATTGCATTGATTGTCATTTTACTACAAAATGTATTTTGGCGCATTTTATTATAAAAAATGTACCGTTGATTTTTGCTTTTCACTTTCATTTTTCCTTGATCACTATTTGCCCATAGCTAGGACCCTAACTGATGCTACCACCCCGGGTCAGGATGGGCTTGGGAACAACAGCAGTTAAGATTTGGTTCCACACGCCTCAAAATCTCCAATTTCCTGATCAAAGGCCTTGCTGCCGAATGCAGTTTATCGTCAAGACCAAGACGAAGCTTCCTAAGGTGAGTACATTGAAGATGAAAGTAATCAACAGTCACCAGGTAATCTAACTCCAGTATCATAGGGCTATTCTTGGAAATAAATGGTCACATATACCATATATATATATATATATATATATATATATATATATATATAGAGAGAGAGAGAGAGAGAGAGAGAGAAATAAACACAGAGAGAGAAAGAGAGAGAGAGTCCGACAAAAATGCATAGACACTTCAGGAAAAGAAAATCGTGTCTTTCATATATTTATCAAAGACTGTTCACGGTAGTACGATATTTTCCTGAATTAACACCTGAAGACTTTTACCTATGATACAGTGTATCGCAGAAATGCTCTGTATCGCAGAAAACCGACTACACTGTGACCCTTAGACACGAAATTGAAAATTCATGTGCAGCAATCCCACTGGATACTTTGGTCAACTTTGCCTAAGCACGTCTGGAAGCTAGACCACCATTTTGAGCATCTCTTGTGATTGTAGAGGCCAAAGATAACTTGTATTAATCTCTTGATGTCTGAATAAATTTAGTATTTCAAATCTATACAAGTTTTTCCTTTCCTGAAGTGTGTATACATTTTTTGGCGGACTGTCTATATACACAGCCTGTCTGAAGTTATTATGGAAATAACATAAAATCCAATAAAAAAATCAGGACTAATATTCCTCAAGTTTAAACCCCTTCCTTTCCAGCACAGGTAAAATGTCTAAACTTTTAGTCATTTTTAATGATACTTTGAAATATTTGGAATTTACGAAAATATTTACGACCGTAGTTATTATGCCAATTAAACTCATATTATTTAAGATCTCAAAAATTTAATAAAATCTATTTTTCTTTTTTTCCATAATATAAAGTGTGAATTTCTTATACCTTGCTGTCATATTCTTTTCCATTTTCACATAAGTTTATCTTCATAACTGATTAGAGATTTTCGATCGGATTCAGATCCGGGCTTGACGGTGGCAATTCCAATATCTTCTCTCCTGCAAACATTTTATAGTCAAAAATTACACGAGTAACCTTAGATACACGAGAAGGAGCATTTTCGTGCATAAATAGACACTTTCCTTTGAAAGTGCGAAATTGAGACTTGTACCATTCAAAGTTTTATCCATGAAATCGCAATAGTTAGCACTGTACAGTTTAGCCCTTTCATCGATTTTGAATGGTCAAAAAATTGTATGGCCGACGATTCTAGTCTATATCATCACACTGGCGCCTCCGTGCTGACTTCTTTTAGCCAAGGGCACATCTAAAACTATAGGAAGGAGGTAAAAATGTGATAGCAGAGTAGACTTATGAACCAATTAAAACCACCATGTACCTAAAAAACGACACCTAATTTTAAAATATAATTTATCCATTATTTTTTTTTTTACTTCAGCAGATTCATTTTCCGACATTTTGGTTTTAATAAGGAAAATTATGCAGTGTTGTCAGATTCATCAATATGGACGATTTTTGCTACTTTAAAGAAAAAATAATTCCATTCAATTTAAATTTGATTTGAAATACAACAAGTATTTAGCTTATTGGAAACATTAAATCGGATCTATTACTTTGGAATTAAAACTAAAATAAAAGCTTCAAGAACGATTTTTAATAGATTTCACAGTAAAAAGACGCCCAAAGTTCTGATATTTTGTCATCTATAAACACAGGTCAAAAATACTTTATTTTATCACCAAATTTTATAAAATCCATATCTAAGCTATATCTACCTACAAACACAATTAGTGTTGATTAAAGTCTTTCACTCTCAGGCAAAACTTCCCCATGTCAAAATATTGACAACCAACAACCATAGATGAACGTGCCCACTATACGCTCAAGATAAACTAGAATTATGATACACATACACGCATGAATTAGACACAAACAGCCTGCTTGACAGGACACATACACAAGAGGTCTACTCAAACAATGAAAAACAGACAACACAAAAATAAAAATTCCAGAATTTTCTGTTCTCCTTCATATTTCATTTTCTAATGAAACTTAAATAAAAGAAAAATGTGTTAAATTTATAAATGTTTTCACATATTTCTTATCCTATTTACTCCAATCAATGTAAATTCAATTTGAAACACTGCAAAGTACTTTGTTTATTGGAAATATTATATTTAATTTATTAGCTCGTAATTAGTGCTAAAATAAAAGCTTCAGGAAAATATCTGTCATTTTAAGCCTTAGGTAACGATTTTCTTTAGAGATACCTACTTTACCCAGTTCTTAATTTTATATCAAATAATAAATGTTCTACTTATATTAAATGCCGTCTACCTTCAGCACGTTGGCTACCATGGCTTTTCCACAAGTTCTATCCTTTTTAGCTCATAGCAAATTTTGACCGTTTCACTATTCTTTCCACTTCCTGTTCTACCTTCCATTTATAATATAATAATCAGAAAAATATATTTCCAATCAATTTAAATTCTGCTTGAAATACAGCAATGTATTTTTCTTATTGGAAATATTAAATTTAATCTATTAGCTTTCAATTAAAATTAAAATAAAAGCTACAAGAACTGTTTAGATTATTAAAAATATTTATAACCTTAGGTATAACTTTATATTAGGTAACTATATATATATATATATATATATATATATATATATATATATATATATGTAAGCAAATATGTGGATGTAGATACGACGGTATGATGAAAAATATGGAAAAGACAAAACAAAATCCGAATATGCAAGTTTACTGTTTTAATGTTGTTTTACTGTCGACGTCAGACGTTTCGGTCTAGTAGACCATATTCAGAACATGGTTATTAGAAACATACTTAGGATTAGACGATATTTAAGTCAACATGTGTCTATAGTCTTTTCATGTTGACTTAAATATCGTCTAATCCTAAGTATGTTTCTAATAACCATGTTCTGAAGATGGTCTACTAGACCGAAACGTCTGACGTCGACAGTAAAACAACATTAAAACAGTAAACTTGCATATTCGGATTTTGTTTTGTCTTTTCCATATTTTTCATCATATATATATATATATATATATATATATATATATATATATATATATATATATATATATAATACATAATATTTAATGGTCAGAGTTGAAACAGACTCGGGAACCGTGGTATAAAAAGTGCTCAATACACGTGTGAGAAAATAAAATAGAAGTAAAAATAACATGTACATCTTTAACTTTAAAAATCATGATGTAATTTGAATCCTTTACCTTGGTTTCAACCTTACGTTATCCTTTTTATCAAATGACCCTTTAACGCATAATTTCTTATAAAAAAATAATGAACTCTATATTATTTTGGGGGAAATAAATAAACTCGCGACGTTGGGTGTAATAGAAAGGGAGTTGTAGTACGTGAAGAAGGGAGGAGAATAAGAATAAGAAGCGGGAAGAGAAGAAATGCAATGGTAGTATAAATGTATCGGTGGTGGGGGTAATTAAAAAGTACATTTATTTAAAGTTTTATGCAGCCTCACATGTGCTTAAAAGGAATTTCCTCATATGTAAGCAAAAACTCAAGACTTCGGGTTTCTGGTTCAAAAGGTTCTTTGGATACGGAAATGTCATAATTGCTAATTTTCCCAGTTGGCAGAGGTTGCAATTATTGTAGTTGTTATAGTTTTTCGCCTTTTTGAAAATTTTCCAGCTTACGATCGGATCCCTTTTGTTTTGTTTTTTCTTTTAAATTCCACACACGATCAGCTAGTTTGGTATAGTACCTAAGATTTACTAGCCTGAATGACGACCTATGATTGTACCATCTACTTTTGAAAGTAGCACATCCGACGTACGTTTTATTTTGACCATTAATATGTGTTACTTTTGATCTATAGATTATTGTTTCTGTTTTTCAAGCTCCATCTAATGGACATTTATTCATATTTCTACAGTTGCATAAATTACTCCTGTTATCTATATTTTACTGCACGTTTGTTTTGACATTTCTGGCATTTTGTCTATTTATTAATGTTTCTAAATTACTAGTGCAGCTGTGGCTTAATTTAACCGAGTTTTTATTGAATATCTTATGTAATTCTAATTTTTGGGGGAAGTGTTTAGTAAGTAACTTGAAAAATAATTTCTCTATTTGACATTTTACCTCTAAGTTAAAAGGGGCGTTAAACCAAATGATTTTTTTCTTTTCCGCGAATTGTTCATCATATGTTGTTTAATTTGGTGTTTAAATTCTAGTCTGGTTTTGTGACCCTCTACTTTTAAGTTCTCATATTCTTTCTTTCTGGATAATTTAGACTATATTCCTTTAGGCATGTACTTTATTATATTCGGAGGGTGGTTGGATATAGTATTCACATATTTTAATTCTGCGTTGGGTTTCATGTACGAGGAGACACTGTCAGCTTGAAGATTTAATTCTATTCCCAGATAGTTGACAACTTTTTATTCATTTCGGCATATTTCAAAGACGAGGTTTTCGAAGAGATCGAAAAGCGCTTTCTTATAAAATCATTTATTCTTCTATTGTTTAGCGCTATCATCATACCGTCATCCCTGTACAGATCATGATAGTATTATATACAAAGAAAAAAAACATTGGGTTATGAATATTTGGATCAGTATCACCACGAAATTTCTGAGTATCGAGTCTATTCAGTTTCTTCTTCGTCACCGCTTGCGTTGTATCGAAACAGTCCGGGTTCGAATCTCGGTAGTGGGTGTGCACTGCTGATGAGTCCCAAAATAGGACGAAACGGCCGTCCAGTGCTTTCTGAATTCTGTTGAGGATTCTTCTAGACTTGATGAATTAGGATAATGATTTGCCTAAATCCCCAAAATTCTACTATAGTGATTTTCCAAACGTAACTTAGATGTGGCACACGGTCGAAGGTATGGGAAACCAGTGAGGAACGAACTCAGTACTCAGTCGTAATTGTTCTAGCGAGACAGGTTTGCTAACCATTACACCGCCTTGAGGTGCCCTACAAAATTCCAAAATTCTGTTATATATTGCATCCACTGACATATACGTGTATTTGACGAATATTTTTCAATGTATGTAGCTTCTCTTTAACAGTAGGCTTCTTGCAATATGGTCTTGCCCATTTTTGGATCGGATATTAAGCTTAGTCCTGACGCAAAATACTTCAGCCGTTATAAATATTAGAGTAAAAATATGGAAGTAAATTAATGAAATGCCGTGTGAAGAAAAATTTGGTATCTTCAATAAAAGAAAAAGATAATATAATTCTTGACACCACAAATATTACCGATATTGACATCGAAAGTAATCATTCAGTGAACGCGGGAAGACCTCTTTAGAATTTATAGCAGTTCTAAGGTGATTATAGACGCAAAAAAAGCATTTCCCCTTATAAAAGTGAAAACGGATAGTTGAATTTCAGATTTGACCAAAGGGAAAAGAATAAGAATCGAATGTTGAACACGAAGACGTTGTGCTTGAAATAAAAGCACAAGAATGTTCTCTTTTATATATTAATCTCCCACACGCCTGAAGAGTGATACGTCTATCTAAGACCACACACACACACACGCACACACACACAAACATACATACAAAATCACATGCGCCTGCCTAAACATCTCATTTATACACATACATACGTCACTTGGATATTGTTGCCATACTAAAATGCAGCCGATAATAATAATAAAATGTGAATATATTTGGATGTAGTTCTACGCTTTCTTCGTGAGATTTAATTTTTTTATACTGTCTTGATTAAAAATGAATGACTGTACATGATTTTAATATCTTAATATTTACATTTTAAAATTTGACTGAATTTGGCTTAAAAGCATGTCTGTAATTTTGTAGCACAATGCCTAAATTCTGTATAATGCAAAAAGAATTAACTATACTAATCATATACTGGATTAAAACAAAAAAAAAGGTAGCTTTTTTTAATAAGGGCCGTTTGAACACGTGATTTCCTTTCACGGGTGCATGAAATTTATAATATGTATACATATTCTGAAAGGTGATATTTAAACGGGTCATTTCGGGTGTGAATTTTAAATGTTTTTACGGTAAAAATGACATCGGCGGGGAATGAGGTAAATTTATCTCATTAGATGCTCTTTTATTTTCTGAAACGAAACAACGCTGTACAAACAACAAAAAAGATATGCGCCGTTTATGAAGATGGTGCCATAGCAGAGAGTAATTGGTTTGCTCAGTTAAAAGGTGAAATTGTTCGTCTGGAAGAGTTAAAAAGTTCCAGCATGCAGAATAAATCGTAACGCTGATAAAAATTAATCCCTGTGCTATACTGAAACAGCGAGATCAAGTAACTGATAGATATATTTCTAACTTATATTAGCTTTCTAATATTGATTGGCCGACTAATTTGAATTTCAAAAATTAAAATACTGTATTTTATTCAGTAGGATTAAAACAAACGGTTTTATCGAACCAAAGTTGTTTGCTTAATTCCGAATGGATTAGCGTTCCCAACCGCTCATAAATACTTTATACTCTGGAAAAGTTTGGATTGTGACTAATTAGCTAGTTTATTTCAAACGCCTTCAAACATGCTTCATCGCTAACTATTGACTTATAGGAACTTATATTTTATAATCTTTCTGTGATGTCTTAATCCTTTCGATAATGGCTTACAGGCTATCCAGTTTTCTACACCTTCTGAAATGCTTCATAGCTTAATGGTGTCGAAAAAGCTTCTGTGATGCTTTATCTTTGGATAATGACTAATATACTCTTTACCAAGCCCAGAAAATACGATTCTCATCAAGCACTCCATACCTTTGACCTTGAACTTTATTTATTATGGGGTAATGGCTACATCTACTGGAATGATTGATAGTTCCATCCTAATCTCTGCTCATTTGGCGACCGTATTGCAAATTCTGACATTACTTCCATGCAATTTAATATTTGACGATATTATTCATGATTTTGTCCAGTCAAGTGTATGTAAACCTCTTCAGTCACTACGAATGTCATCATGTCTTTTGCTGACCAATACACGTGTGAACCAAATTGTTAAAATAACTTACATTCTTGCAAATACATTTGATACTGTTCTCAATGCTCTTAACCCTTAGCTTGTCCTGTGCATCATTTATGTGATGCACAGGTCATGTGACTTCCACGTCCGTGCATCATATGTGCTGTACACGAGCCATGATTTTAAAAGAGTAGTAAAACTAAGGACGCTTAAGAAAAACGTCTACTATTGAGCAAAACGTCTGAGAAAAGACCTAATCTAATATTTTGTCCATCACAAGACGCTTGACTGATAATGCAAGGTCACAAATGAAAGACATCAATGTTTCCACTTTATTGAAATGATTGTAACCTGTGCATCGCAAGCGATGTACATAATGTAGTCTAAATAACTTATGATTTGTACATTCTTTGCATTCCATGTGATGCACAGGTTTTTATTATATGAAACACTATATATCAAATAAGCTGAGTTGCCTTGCAATAATGAGGCATCTGAAAACAAGCATGCGCGTTTGTATAGTACACACGAAAATGCTCTGGGCAGCCAAAGGGTTAAAACTGTATGAAGATTATGGCATTCATTGCTAATATATGAAGTGCTATTAACGTAAACAATATTGGGACAGAATGTGAAATCGAACGAGTTGATTTCCAATCGCTGACGAGGATTGTTATGATTACTTTCACGTTAATGACCCAGAGAAAGGCATAAATCCATCTTTCACCAGCTTTGTGCGAAATCGAAGATCAAACTGCGTTCTCTAAATTTAGGTTACAGCCAGTATTAGTGAAGGCAAATTCCGGATTCAAACATGTGATGCTCTACCAGCCACACTGGAATCCACCTTGATGCTAGAGCCTTGAGTTACATCTGTGCAACCGATTACTCGTTAAGATTGCCTAAAATCCACTTACACACACGCGATTCCTTTAACACAAGGAACGATCATCATCCCTTGAGATGGATTAAGATGATTATATTCAATGTTACACAAGTCCAAGTAGGTTAGAGCATTCCCAGGTTCGAATCTCAACGTGGTTCAGTTGTCACGGGTAATATCTACTGAGGCAGACGATCATGGTGTGCAACACGGCGGGAAATACATAAAGAGAATATCACAAGCGTTGAGTGTGTAACTAAGTAGATGGAATTTATGGGAAGCTGTTAATAGTTATGCTAACACATTCGCAAGCTCTTTCAGCCTTGGTTGGCAATCTACATCTTTGTAATCATTTCACCCCAAGCAACTCGATAAAACCACTAAGACGCAACGGCTTACTGATTGAGAAGTAAAACCTTAAGTATGAAGAACAAAAAAGAACACGGAAGATAATGGTTTACATTAAATTTTTAAGGTCAAATTTGGTTGAAAAGCACAGATCCGGATAAGAGTTCCACAGGCGAGAGAAAAAAACATAATATCTAGCAGTTTTCATTGTAAAATGTTGACCTAGATGCCTAACTAATACTGCACCTAAATTCATGAAGTTTAGTTACTGAAGTGGAAAAATCATCAGAACATGAAAATACTAATATAAAAGGCATAGCTAACCTACATTACGGCGGTTGGAAAATGACTGAAGGTGAGATGTCAGGTCAGGACTGATAACATTGCAGATTATTCTTTGAATTCTATCAAGAATCTTTAAATACATGGCGGAAGCACCAAAGCGAATATGACAGCAATATTTAATAGTCAACATCTACAGCAAAAACATCCAGCATGTTGGCCAATCGTAAAGCTGGATCGGAATAAAACTCAAAATGTGTGAAATTCTTTGTAAGGAAAAAGAAAAACATGACATGATTTCACAATCAACTGAAACCGAACGTAACGCTAAACGATGTTAAAAAAGATGCAACACAAACGTTCCAGATGTTATGCTAATGTAATTTGGTCAACAACACCCTAACAGATAGTTTTCCTCCTCTTCTTCGAAGCAGCTCCATGATTACAACGATGTCAAATCCTATTTCATAGCTGAAATCTTGGACCCCCTCTTTAGCTACGCAAATCCAAATCTCTTTTATGCTCATATATATAATAAGTGAACGTCTATTCATATTTTCGGATCATTCTTCTCATATCTAAATGCTCATCCTCTTCTTTCGACTTGCAAAAGCATCTAAACTCTTTGCTTTCTGTGTGGCTGGCTTCATTTAAAGCAACACTGTCTTATAAGAGGCAGCAAAGGTCAAACCAGGCGGTACCCGAGTATAACCTGGCCAAATGCGTTTTCTGTCACATTTCTTTTGCATTCCGGAAGTGGACATCTACTGGAGCAGCTCAGCACAGGCACACTGACTGCGCATTTTAAAGGTTGTTCCTTTGCAAAAGGAGATCAAAAGGAAAGGTCGCCGAAATAGAGACAGAACGGAATGGCGAGTGAATAGGAAAGAAAAAGGGCGCAACAGACATAATGCTTACTCACCTTTTTAACATTTTCTTTCATTCTTGCCATAGACTTATTTCTTATTCTTGACTATTGAATAAATGAACAAATCTTACAATGAATATCTAAGTCAGGCATAAGGCTATATGAGAGAGAAATCGACGAATGGAAAAAGTGACAGCATCATAAAAACACTGTCACTTCTTAAGTTGCCCATCTTTATCCAGCTTCTATAGTTAATGAACTTGCCTATCTCTCGTGAGCCCCGTCTATTATGGGTAGTCTTACAGCAGATAAAGAATATTCTCGTAAATTTACGTTCGCGAAGTCAAGCTATGAAAAGATATTATCTACCATTCTCTAATTACGTAATTTTATCTGTGTACATGTTATCTCGTTCTCTCACCTTCTATCTTCTTATACGTACTGATAGAAAAGGATAGCCAGAAAGAAAGACATTTCTAAAGGAATTGCTATTATAACTAGACAGAACATGAAGCTCCAAGAACTGACAGCATTTTATCTGTGAATCATTTAATAGCAGAAGATAGGAATAGTTTATGAAAACATTCACCAAAATGTATCTTTATATCTGTCTAGATCTCTGCGATGAGGTATTAAGATTATTTACATTATTTGGACTGTTATTCTCATCTTCATTGCCATATTCAAAACGTCTGGGCCGTTTTATGCCCCGGCTTTCTTCAGAACCAAACCCTTATTTCGCCCACGTTCCATGTGCCATGCCTCTTCCGGATGTTTCAGTTATTTCCCTTTAACTCAACTCTGCAAGTTTCATGGTTCACCACTGCTGTAGCCTGGTATTGAACTCACAACTCTTTGGGTCTAGTCACTGGATCCAATCAACGCCTTTATCCATTGAGCCATATTGTCCTTGAGGACAACTCTGCATGACTTTCTGCGGCTTATAAATTACAATCACCTGAAAAAGGTCGGAGCGTACAACGGCCAAAACATTGTAAATATGGCAATGAAGATGAAGTTATCAGTGCGAATAATGTAAATAATGTAAATAAATCTATCTTTGAAAAATTTCGAAAATTTTCACATTTTACAATATATTTTGCTTTGACTACAACACGGCAGACGATGCCATTGTGGATTCTGTCCGCTGGAAACACAACGAAACCGGGAAAAGTGTTTAATTTTTCTCAATGTTCTCAAACAAATAGAAGAGTACAATTGGCATTTGTCTGTCTGTCTGCCTGTCTCTCTCTCTCTATTTCTCTCTCTCTCTCACTCACTCACTCCCACTTCATGTGTATGTATGCATGTCTGAATGTATATATGTTTGCATGTATGTTTCTATGTGCCTGAGTAAAGTTAGAATGAGGATGTGACGGAATAGTAAATATATAAAACAAATTCAAAATGGTCGAAATTATTTGATTGCTCACAAAAAGAGAAGGTTTTAGCGAATTTTAAAAGAAATTTTTAAGTTTTCGTAATTCTTTTTTCGTGCAAACCATCTAAAAATCCGTCTCGGATCAGTAATTCTTTTATTTATTTATTTTTTTTTTTTTTGTTGAAATGTTGCTATCTCTCCCGCTCGAATTCCGTTTCACTGAAACCTTCCTTGTGTTTTTATTAATTGCACGTGTGTTGAAATCTGCCTTGAATGGTGTTACTTGGAAGCCTTGATACCGTAAAATTCCTTTCTATTACGTTGAACCATAAGTAATTTAGGTTTTAGGTGATCGATTGTAATAAGGAATGCAACATATTAACTACAAATCATGCGTAACAGCTAAGAATATTTTTTGCACGGCAGTGGCAACGTACACAGTGGGTTAAAGGAAAAATATTGTCTTCCTCCATGACAACGCAAAAGTAACGCAGGAAAATCTTTTGGAATATAATTGGTCTGTTCTAGTCCAGCCGCCAAATTAATCTGAACTTACACCAACAATTTTTTTTACCTTTTTCGATTGTTGCGAAGCGCTTTGATGGAGGAAACGTTTTCTAATGAAAACCAGATGCCAGAGATCATCAAAATCCTTTCCACATCAAAACCTGCGGAATGTTGCTCAAAATATATAAAAGAGTCACCTGATAATTGATAATATGTCATTGCCAATAATGGGGAATTAAATATAATTGTACATTATTTTTGGAAAAATACAATTATAAACAAAAATGGAAATTATTTATGATTCAACCTAATATTTATAAACGATGTCTAAGACAACGGAACAGGTTATTCAAATCTCTTGGAAAATATCACATAACCTTTGTGGAAGTTAGACTCAATAAACTTATTTCAGGTCCTCAGATTGTTCTTTAATTATTGGCAAGATTTCAAAGGGGTGAATATATTTTGTAAAATAAATCTATATAAGCCTTCTAAAGGGACACCACCACATGCGCAAAGATTATAATTTGAAAACTTGTTGCGGTCATATTTACTGACAAATGTATTTCTACAGTTGAGGATTAACACTTAAGCAAACGTTAGTAACTCATTGGGAAAAATGAAGTTATTTTATTAACAACATTAATTCTCTTCTATCTATATAATCAATTCGCGTAAAAAAAATTAAGATCGGTAGAATAATCTTTTCATACAAAATTCGGTATGATTTTAAAAATTTAGAAAATAGTTTCGCTGTCAAATATATTTGCGTACAACACTATATGACTGGGCGACTGAATGTTTAGATGAATAACACTTCGTATTTATTTCAACAGAAGGTAAAAGAGACACAAGCAGTACAATATCGTTGGATAAAGGAATTTTCCAGCTATAAATCTATTTTACACATAGTGACCAGTATTGTCTATACATTTTCGACGGTTCTGTCTAAATGACGCGTTCATAAAAAAATGGCTTGTCGCACAAATCGTTGTCATCACTACACATTGCCCACTGCCTATAATGCTATAAAACCAAGATATGTTTTGACGTGAAGGAGAGGGACAGAGAGAGTTAAAGGGGAATTGAGAAAACAGAGAATGTCTATTGATTCTCTTTATTTGTCACTTTATTTCAGTTTGAATCTTACAAAGAAATTTACTGAAAATACTTGTCAGGCTCCAAATACTTTCAATCATGATTGGTTGTGTCCAAGGAAAGAAGACTGAACATAAAGAAACAGCCAGTACGGCGCTTGTATTGTGTCAGTTTAATGTTTAACAGCAACATAAGTCACATGCAATGTGTATAAAACAGAATTAGTTTAGAGTTAAAAGTTAATCAACCAATTGAGAAAGTCACGAAATTGCCCAAATTGCATAATATGCCCCTTCTCTGAAGAGTTGCTGTTTATATCTGTTATATTTAATGAGTATATATATATATACATACATATATTACTGTTATGGCTCCTTACGTATAACTACAGCATGAACTCTTCCTAACACTATGTATACTACGCCTCTCAAGAGAGAGAGAGAGAGAGACGAATCGAGTCGAGCCGATAATGGTTCACTCCAAACCAGACTGACAGTCATACTAACACCTTTCACATCTTGTATTATTATTCCGTGTAATATATCTTCGTTATTTCTACTCTTGTGTTTGTGTTGTTCTTCCTTGGTTCTGACCTGGACCATATCAATTACAAAATATGTTTCATCAAAAAAATCACCAATTAAGGAATTTCAAGAATCGTTTATAAGGCAAGTAGTAATTGTAAGTAGTGTGCTCAATATTAAGTGACAGAGCATAAATAGTAGGAAATTAAATGTTCGCTTATCTTATTCCTACTCTGACTTTTGTGGTGATTGCATCCACTCATCAGATGGCTTCATTTTGAAATGGAATTTATTTACATATATATTATTTAAGTTAATTAATTCACTTAAAAAGGATTTTTTTTAATTTTTAGCGACATCTTAGGGGAAAAAACATTTGAAATTTTGAAAAGAATATGATTTTTATACATGAATTTAATTTCACAATCAAACTCCCTAAAGAGCTGAAATTTATATATATATATATATATATATATATATATATATATATATATATATATATATATATATATGCAGATAACTAAAAACTTTTTGCCTAACCACTTATCAAAATCAGTAATTTCAATAACCAGCCACCAAATCACTCCCATATATCGAGGTTTTCTTTTAGTTTAATTATCGAGATTATATCAATCGTTGGCTTGCTAAGCCTGTCATATATCTTACACCGCTTGATATTTCTCAGTAGTCTCTCATCTAAGTACTGAACAGACTCAACGTTACTTAACTTCGTTCATCGAACGAGAACCTGTTTTAATGTGATATGCCTGTAATATGACCAATTATCAAAATAGTGATTTTGGTAAATGCTATTTTCAATAGACAATTCTTTTATCATTTTCTACAAATTCAGAAATTATCCTTCACTTAAAAATAGGAATTAGTTGATTTTTGAAATTTACAAATCTCTTATTATGCCTGTGTTCAAGCTTTCGACTCAAGGATGTGTAATTATTGCATTATGTGAAAATCGGCAGTAATGGTCGTAATTAGCGCATTTAGTGGAAGGTTATATTTAAATTTAATAGAACACATCCAAAGTCCACGAAGTCTCATCCACCCGTGACACAACATATATATATATATATATATATATATATATATATATATATATATATATATATAATGGAGAATGATAGAGTGGAGACAGTAATTACTTATACTAATTCGTGTTTGCTTCTGTCTGATGTAGATGGCTTTTTTGTTATTTGATCTATTTTGGTGTTGTTTATAACGAACAGTCTAGTGTCTGTATAATGCTAATTAATGTGTTGCTTGATATAACGTTGTTCTGATACATTGTACGTAAGTTTTCTGAAAAGTGTGATTGTTGTACCCTACACTGGCATGCAAATGTTTGGGGTGAACTACATAAAATGATT